>OY744609.1:3493909-3681409 GCA_963556255.1 Allolobophora icterica
CAATTATCAAGATCATAATTAACACACGTCTTGGAAGCCTGTAAGGCACCCGCTCATTTTACTGCTGCCTCGTAGAGAATGGAAGGCTGAGTCGACCTAGGGGGGACTTACGGGTATCGAACCGTTACTTTCCAAGACCGAATGCTCTTCAGGCCATAGTGTTATCATTAATCTATCCCCTTCCCATTGTGTTGTATTGTTTTATATTGTATTGTTTGGATTTATAACTATATTTTCTTAGCCATGGCAAATGAGGGGTGACCTCCCCTGCCGCCTAATCTTCCCACTGACAGTGTACCGACATTGATGTATCTGTCTGTGGCCATTGACACTACTACTCAATACCTCTGTCAGACATCAGACACTACTACTCAACACCTCTGTCAGACATCAGACACTACTACTCAATACCTCTGTCAGACATCACTAGACGCAGAATGGATGATTCCCAAATGTTTGCCACCCCTAAGTAAGATTGGCAAGGCACCTTCATGATTTTCCACTTAAATACTCGGCGAGGGATCGTTCCTTGATTAATTGCGAAGGGAGGCATCTATCATCAAATGGCGCCGGAAACGCAGTGGATGCTGGGACGTCGCTACGAACTGTTTCCTGTCGATGGCCTCTTTTCTTAGATCAAGGAGACAATCGATAAGTGGGTGGAGTGCAATCCACTTAATGGCAGCCGCTTCAAGCGCTATATAAACAGCGGTTCAGCAGTTTGTCGTTAGAGGGCGCTGTGATGAATGAATTTGGTGGGAATTGACGGTGGTGAACTTTTTCTCGGTTCACGGAATGGTGACGTAAGCAGTTTCTGTTGATGTTTTGTATCCAGGCATTTTTATAGCGCATTTTTAAAAGCACACGAAGCTATCATAAACGAGGACCGAAAGACAGCCCATGGTGAATAAGCAACTTGAAAGAGATAAGAAAGAGGCAACGCTAAGTGGTTCCCACCCACAGATTGTCACCTCTACCATCTCTTTGTCAATCTTTGCTCTTGACTGCTGTCTGCCAAATCATTTGAACACTCCAGCTTTTGACGCAATTCGCTTCCTTGACGCGTGACAGCAAAAACTTAAGTTTTATCTGATCCTATCTGTTGACATATATTTTTACCCCGACGTGATGAGGAAAATCGCATCGAGTCTGGGTATGAATGTTGGCAATTCCAGTGTAAGAACTGTCTGTATGTTCGTATGTACCTCTGCCTAGTTTCTACGTCTCTCTGCCTTTCTGTCTGAATCTTTGTCCGTGTGTGTTCGTAAGGCTCTGTGTGTCTGTATGTCTGTGTCTGTGCGGCTGGTTTAAGCGCTGCCTGTCTTGCCTTCCTGTTTCTCTTCTTCCTTCCCTCCTTCCTTATTCCTCCCATCCTACCTCGCTCCCTCTCTGTCTTCCAACAATGACCTACTTACCTATTTCTTTGCTCCTCTGCCAGCCTGCCTTCTTTGTATGCCTGCCTGCCTTGTCTGTCTGTCTGTCTGCCTTGTCTTTCCGTCCTTCCTTCTGTCCGCCCTTTTGTCCGTCTGTCTTCCTTATGTCATATATCTCCTACTTTCCGATCGGAAGAAAACAAGAGGACATAAAACATTGATAATTGAAACAAATGCAATTAAATGTCTGATGTATTGGCAGCTAATTTCGTCACTGAGGTTAAACAACCACGTAAACCGGACGTGTTAGAAAACTAATTCCGAGATACCGGAGCCATTACGCTCCTCCGAATCCTTCTCTCTGTCAATCTGCCTCACTGGGGCATGGTGACAGAATGCTTAGAGCGCAATATTTAAACACCTTCAAAACTTAGCTTTTGCACTGGAACGCTAAAGCAGATTTGATACAGCATTCTCTTTGACACCTTTAAAACGCTAAGAAATCATGCTATATATAGGCACGGACTACGGTAGGTGATTGGTAACTTGGACATTGGATGTATTCTAACGCGAAGGACTCCAGATATCAAGGCTGTATTATGTCAAAATAATTTATGTCGATGTCAACGGCCTTTGTTGCCATAAGATGTCATTAAACTCACAACTGCTCAGCGCCATCGATGTTCTGTCGTATGGGCGTGTGTGCACTTCAGAACGTTGAAATGAGGTCAGGATTAAATGCAGTTGCAGGGTGGGAATTGTCGGAAGTTGGGGTGGGGGCGGGAGTTCAACCCGCTGTCTTTTTTAGGACCCACACAGTGTTTAGAACTGGAGTTTTGGAGAGAGGTACTTGGAAAGGGAGGAATCAGGACATGTAGAATTAAAGTGTTTCCAGTTTGAAATGCAAAACTTAGTTAGACTTAGATACGCAGTTTCTGACTCTGGAGATCGATCGAAGGTTTCTCTCTAATTCTACACTCTTGATTCTCTCCAGTTCTTGATTCTATTCTAGATTCTGGTGCCGATTCTGTTCTCGATTCTATTCCTAATATTATTCTATTCCGAATTTTCAGCCTCTATAGTGTATATATGGAGCATTTCTGTTGAATGGCATTGGAGATCTTTGGTATATAATAAGTTACTGTACTTCTCGAATAAGTATTGGCTAATGTTTCTAAAAAGGATGTTATGACTCCAATCTTACTAAAAATATATCTAGATATCCAGAGTTTAACGACATCTTACGGCAACGGGAAGGCTGTTGACGAGTGGAATAACAATCGAAGCATCAATTATTGAGTTCAGGACCACTTCAACTTATAGGCCTAATATAGCTATTAAAAGAGGTGTGTAATCATTTTGAAAAGATTTCACCGTCAGTATCGCACAATACAGCTGATGATACTTGTAGTAATCCATTGTTTCATTATAAGATTATATTTTTTATGCAATGCGACAGTGTTGAAACGGTAGAAGGTAAGAAATCGCCTTAAGTGAACAGATTAAACTGATATTGTTAGATAATTCTTACAGCAATTTACATACTAATAACACTCTATTCATATAAGACAATTTACGCAGGACTTATATATACTAATGACACCCTATTAATAAGATGTTCACAATAGTAATTTTCATTACAGTGGCATGTGCTTCAAGAAAAATAGGTAGCACTGAAAGTGTATTTTTAATGGTGAAATCTAGTTTCATTTCATTACATTTTTGTCTTAGTAGGCCTAATTGTAAAAGATACGCTGTTCTTTACATGCAAGTAGGATAGGCTATGGCATATAGTTTCCTTATAGTTTCCGTATAGTTTCCTCATAGTTTTCTCAACGAAAACAGGTCAGTTGGACTTATACCAATGTGTTTCAACCAAGAATTAGACAGGATATGGCCTGTTCGTAGCATTTAATGATTTGAATGCTTTCCTGCTTTCCAGGAGAGTCCTGTACTTGATGTCTGTAGAGACAGTGGGTTGCATATTCTTATAGAAATCTCATTTGGATTCAGTATTATATGTTTTTGCCATTTGTTGATAGTATAATTTTTTAACTAAAGAATAAATTTCATTAAGACTGAATAGAGGAGGTGGGCGACGATAATCATTGTTATGGCACAGCGTGGTTAAACAGTAACTAACCCACGCTTATGCAAGATACGTCTGTACTACGCCATACGAACGGTGAAAACTGTTCGAAACAGTTTTTCCAATCGAAGTTAACGGACTTTGATGCCATTAGACGTCGTTAAACTTTTGCAAATCATCCATTATAATCAAACCATCCATTATGAGATTTCGTAAAAATCCATTGATAGCGCGGAAAATGATATGCTTGTTGGACACCTTTAAATTATTCATGTGCTAAGTTATATTAGTTGATCAGTTAAATTTTGTTCAGTTGAATAATGTAGCGAGATTCGGAGAAAGCAGCTTTATGCAACTTAATTTTGGCAAATAAAAAGGAATAATTGAAAACGACATCTCTTCCAGTTCTTTGAAATAGGGAATGTGCGCATGTGCGGTTTCTTTGTTTAACGACGGTAGTTCATAACAAAGACGACTAGCGTCGCCCTCCTTTATCCAGGCTTGGAACTGGCACTACCAGAGTACAGGCAGTGGCGAATGTGTCCATGAAAAAGAACATCCTTGAAAAAGACGAGTCTGAGGGCAGCAGGAAAGTCAAGGAACCCTGTCACGAACCTGTGAAGCTAATGCAAACGTAGGCATTGCCGACTGAAAAAACTGGAAATAGAAAAGATTCAGTAGCAGTATTTTCAGTTTAACCGTGCTTTGTCGTAAGTAAGTAAGTAAGTAAGTAAGTAAGTAAGTAAGTAAGTAAGTAAGTAAGTAAGTAAGTAAGTAAGTAAGTAAGTAAGTATATTCTTTATTACACCATTTGCAAACGCACAATGGGACAGTAGCTAGGAGCATTGAATATAAAACATAGAAGTAATAAATCGAAATAAAAATTATAAAATAAGTAAATAAGTAAGCAATTGTTTTCTTTTCATTTAAAGAAAGATGATTAGCGTCGCCCTCCTCCTTTCTGATAGCTTGTGACTGCACTACCAGAGTGACAGATTCTGGGTAGGGTCGGAGTTCACTGTAGATACAGGTTCCGGTTTGATAACGTTTTATTTAAAGAAGTCGTTATCTCAAAGACGATTGGCTGAAGGTACTTTTTATTATAATTATTCCAAAGCTAAATTTGTTTTATGACATCCAAGGCCGTTGACAGCAATTCAGAAATGTATACAATTGAATGAAACGAAAAATCTTATAGCGTCCGAAACACATTATTACAAAGTGTCAAAAGAGAGCCTTTCAATTATCACTCAAATTCATTGTTTAGCAACATTTAAAGCAATACAGCTGACACTGTCTACGATATACATATTGTGATAAAATGGTCGGATGAAAATTAAAGAACATTCCGCAACTATTGTCCCACACAATAAATCTATATAAATAAAGAGAAGACTCTGTCTGTCTGTCTGTCTGTCTGTCTGTCTGTCTGTCTGTCACAGCGATCTTTGACCGCGATGCATTTCTACAGCTTTGGACCTTTTCACTCCAAACCTTCACTAATGTCTCGGGGTGGGCATTACACACCCAGTGTGAGGCTTCGCGTCCCCTGTTTTCACCGCTGCCATGGTGTCCCGGGCCAAAACCTACCCGGGCAATGCATTTTTAGCTGGTAAAAAAATCTTACACTCAACCTATTTTCACTCGCCAGATGGCGCCGCCGGGTTTAGCAGCTACAGTACGGATTCGCTAAAGGGATTGAAACTTTCACTGAACTAAACCCGGGCAACGCCGGGTTAAGCAGTGATTTGTTGCTTATTCGCTAGAGGGATTGAAACACCCAAAACGCCGGGTTAAGCAGCTTCACGTCCCCCGTTTTGACCGATACCATGGTGTCCCGGCCCAAAACCTCCGAAACCCGGGCAGCGCCGGGTAAACCAGCTAGTATTAAAATAAGAAAATAATAATAGACATTTCAAATGTACGAGAGGAATTCTCAATCTAGTTTATTCCAATATTAAGATAAATGTAACGGTTGAACATAAATACGAATAAAAGTCAAACTATATGTATTGTCCAAATTATCCTTTAAAGGTGTTATAAACAGAACCCAAATAGACATGTCTTGGATTTGAAGCTGAATTAATGCTCTTCACCTTATATATATACACTGGGTACATATTTTAAAAAGGTGTTAGTTCGAATCTGAATAAAATATATCACCGACTTGAAAGTGAATTTTTCTTGATGGCCGTCATTTCAGTCTCACTCGACGACTTTTGCTTAATGATACGAGGAAATAGTTTGGAAAAACACTTCCAAGATGTCGCGAACGTAACCGGAAATGAAGAACGACGACCAGAGAGGAATATTAATTACCGTTTCGTCAGGCCATCTAGCGTCTCTGTGGGGATATAGGCTTCCCGAGATGGCGCCAGTCTGGCTTTCCAACGGGGTAATTGTCTGGCGCGTGGACCGGTTTTTGTGACGGGTCCAGATTTCGGAGACACCCGGAACGAAATTAATACCCGCAGTTATGACTGGGTGTCGGGAAGGGTCGATCGCAATGGAGGAAGCCGAACAATCGCACGCGGTGTGGTAATGATAATGAAGTTACAGGAGTAGGTTTTATTCAGAGACACACAGGGATAAACCTTTGTTTACGGGTCAGAGTTAAGGCTAGCTTCATCGTTAACGTATTTTACAGTGGCGTCATGTAAATTTCCGTAGTAAATAAATAAATTAAATGCAGATTCAAAATAACACCTTTTTAAAGGCACTTAAAAGGGTATATAAACAACGTGAAGCGTGCTGACTATGATGAGGATGTTGATGGATCTCAAGACGATGAAAAGTAAGATGATGACGACTACGATTAAAGTGACTACAGCAACGACTACTGCTCATTGAATGTGATCGTGTTTCTCTCCATTGTATGTAACAGGTCTGGTGTCAGGCGTTACACGTTGTGACGCAGTACCTCGTAACGTGTAACTACGTCTGGATGTTCTGCGAGGGTCTCTACCTCCATACGATCCTCGCCATTACCTTCACATCCGCCAAAAGACTCCTCTACGCATGCTACGCCATCGGATGGGGTAAATAAAATAAATGTAATAAAATAGCCGCTTTATAAAATGCTCATGAGAGTTTAGATGCGTTACATGTATCATTGTTTAATACTATACTGTGGGTTTTCAGTTGGACACCTTTTATTACGCACACATTTATCGTATAAAACTAAGGGCATGACCACGGTTCCTTGCATACAGGAGTACTAAACGTCAAAAACAAATAATTTTAAAGCCATACAAAAGACTGCAAACAAACCTAACATAAACTTTTTGAATCGAAATTTGTATGTAATTGTAATTAGTAACTTCTATTGTGCCGTTGTCTAATGCACAAGGCATCAACCGATGGCGCACCACAACCTATCCGTATATAATGAGGTCAATATCCAGAAGATTAGTCCGTAAGACAGCGAAGCAGCCTATGGTCACTCTATAATAATTAATGACTACGAGTACGTTATTAGCTTTAGATTCTAGATCTCGCTATATGTATGTATATATATATATGTATATATATAATATTATATGTATGTATATATATATGTATATATATATATATATAATATTATATATATATATATATATATATATATATATATATAACACAGTGTCGTTAAACAGCAACAAACCAACCAAATTCATAAATCATCTTGTTTGGTTGTATATAACGCTGAGTAGCCAAGCTGTTTTTAGACACCTTTTAATTACATATTCCAGATGTTATATGAGTTCAAATTTCGTTCAAAGACTAATAATTTATATTTGCCAATAGTTTAGCATAGGAAATATGGTTATATTGAGCTGTAATATGCAAAAATAATTTCTGTCGACGTCAACAGCCTTTGTTGCCATAAGACATCGTTAAACCATAGGAAATACGAGTGTGGCTATAACGTTACATAGCCTAAGCTGTCTGGTATCAACACACATTCAACGTCGAATATTACCAGAGCGTTTTGTCTGATTACTTGAGAAGGTCACACCAATGTCTGGCTATCAACCACGGTGACTTTTTTGCTTTACTACCAGACACCCTGTCGGGGTCTGAAAACTTTCCTGGTCATTTAAGTGTCGGCTGCTTCGAAACATGATTTATCAAAGTATATGCATGCTTGCATGGTTGCATTTGTGTACCTATACATGCATGTACGTATGTATGCACATATGTATGTGTGCATGTATGTATGTATGCAAGTATGTTTGCATTTGTGTATGTTTGTATGCATGTAAGTATGTATGATTTTATGTTTGCATTTATATATGTATGTATTTATGTACTTATGCACAACTGTCTATACGTACTTACGTATGTACGTATGTATGTATGTTTGTATGTATGTACGTACGTACGTACGTACGTATGTATGTATGTATGTATGTATGTATGTATGTATGTATGTATGTATGTATGTATGTATGTACGTACGTACGTACATACGTATGCATGCATGCATGCATGCATGCATGTATGTATGTATGTATGTATGTATGTATGTATGTATGTATGTATGTATGTATGTATGTATGTATGTATGTACGTACGTACGTACATACGTATGCATGCATGCATGCATGTATGTATGTATGTATGTATGTATGTATGTATGTATGTATGTATGTATGTATGTATGTATGTATGTACGTACGTACGTACATACGTATGCATGCATGCATGCATGTATGTATGTATGTATGTATGTATGTATGTATGTATGTATGTATCTATGTATGTATGTATGTATGTATGTATGTATGTATACATGAGCTTATAATAGCGATTTCAGTGAACCTTGCAATGACTCTATGGTGATAGACTCTTAAAATCTTAAATACTTGGCTGTAAGTATAGATGTTGCGATTATTTCACGAACGTTCTATATAAATGTAGGAGGAAAACAAGAATAGGAACAGCGTCTTTAATTCAGGAGAATTCTGTATCGAGTCGATATCAACGCCCTGTGGCGCTGTTAACGATCTCCTGTAGATTAGAACTCTTTCAGATAATAATCTCTCTGTCCCTGTCTCTCTGTCTCTGTCTTTCTCCGTCTGTCTCTGTGTCTGTGTCTGTGTCTGTCTGTCTGTCTGTCTCTCCCCGTGTACTTAATTTTTTAAGCTGAATTCGTTGCCCGAGGTTTGTTCTTTATGATGCCGACGACACGGATGAATCTATGGCAAAATCCGAACAATCGGCGACTGCAAAAGAAGTCTTTCAAGAGCTTTAGCCGACATGTGACTCCAGGCCTTTGAAAAGACACCGCTAACCAGATTTTAGCTTAAAGGTCATAATTTTACTCAAAGATCTTTGGGTTATATGGCCGAGTAGAGTGAAAGCTAGGTTTCGCGGAATACTTATTGAGGAAGAAAGGGGTTCTTATATATAGCGTTGTGAATATACGTTTTAAAGGTGTCTTATGGCCGAATTGTAGAAGATGAAACCGAATTCTCTGCATTGAACTGTTAATGATTTCCAGAATATTCGCTGTATATTGCGATTTAATGGTTTTGTTAACACGAACTATAATCCTCTATTCCCTGGATTTGATCATCAAATTCCAGAAAATACTTAATTGCGATGCCTTAATCGTAATCGTAACATTTCTACAGCGTCCCAAAAGCGAAGTCGCTGGAACCAGTTTATTCTCAGGCGCTCAGTCAAAACGGAATTGATAGGCAGGTAGCGTCAAAATGGGTTCCAGGTCAAGACCAAAAGGGTCAGGCAGGCGGACAGTCAGAGGGCTACGATGAACTGTGTTTAGAATTGGAGCGGCGAGATAGGCAATGGGAAGAAGTGTAGTCACTGAGTCAGAGGTGGGTCATTACCTGACACTTTCGAACGTTTTCGCCACATTAGTATCTATAGACGCGAGACAACGTTTTTGAATAGTAGCCTATTAGTAGTAGCAGTGGTATTAGCAGTAATGGTGGTGGTAGTAGTAGCAGTAGTAGTAGTTGTTGTTGGTTTGTTGTTGTAATGGTGGTGGTGGTGTTAGTAGTAGTAGTAGTAGTAGTAGTAGTAGTAGTAGTAGTAGTAGTAGTAGTAGTAGTAGTAGTAGTAGTAGTAGTAGTAGTAGTAGTAGTAGTAGTAGTACTAGTTGTAGTAGTAGTAGTAGTAGTAGTAGTAGTAGTAGTAGTAGTAGTAGTAGTAGTAGTACTAGTTGTAGTAGTAGTAGTAGTAGTAGTAGTAGTAGTAGTAGTAGTAGTAGTAGTAGTACTAGTTGTAGTAGTAGTAGTAGTAGTAGTAGTAGTAGTAGTAGTAGTAGTAGTAGTAGTAGTAGTAGTAGTAGTAGTAGTAGTAGTAGTAGTAGTAGTAGTAGTAGTAGTAGTAGTAGCAACAGCAGTAGTAGTAGTAATAGTTGCGTCTCAGCGTGATCCAATTATGTAGAGGATTTTCTGGTAAATTCCTTTGTTTCCGGAAGTCGGATGGAATTATGGAATTACAAAGCGAATCACTAAAGCGCAGAATGCTCCGTCGAATGCGGCGGGGGAATTTCCAATCGGGTGGAAATTAAGTCCAGGTCACGTGATCTGGTTTCTCGAATGCCCGTTGTAATGTTAGGGAAATTGAGCGGAAGGAAATGACATGAAGGGGTCATTGAAGGCAAACTTCATCTGAGGGGATTTGGACAATTGGCAATTGAATGGAATTGAGTTGTCGAAACAGACAGACAGACGGACAGACAGACAGATACACAGACGGACAGAGGCGGTAGGACAATGAGAAGGATGGATACTTATTAGGTTACGTACATTTCTCGCTTCTTCATTATATATCAGAACAGAAATAACCCTTACCTCCTGGTTTTTAAAAGATAGGAAAGAAAACGTGTTCCATCATCAGGCGCAGCATTAATTTTGTGACACACAGTAGCCGAATTGCTAGAGCGCTCTTTTTAGACACCTTTAAAACGTTCTCCATCATTGCTATATAGGCACGGGACTCGGCGCGCCGATTTCAGCGGTCTCTTTTTAGACACCTTTGAAACGGAGTTAAGAGGTGTTATATAGGGACGGGACGCGCAAACCTTCGTAGTTGACTTCCCATGAGCATTCGGTATAATAGTCCTGGCCGTTAAGTGTGGTTAAACAGTGGAAACTAACAGCCGATTGGTCAGAGCGCTCACTTTGTATCGCGTATGCAGTGTACGGATTCAAGCCTCCTTCTCTGAAACGGTTACACTGTAGAGACCTTGAGCAATTCCTTCACTCACAGTTGCTCAGCGCCATCGATTGATGCTTGGTCGTTAGAAAGTGGCGTTTAAAATGCACAATTAAAAAAATAATTCCAATACTTTCCATGTTCTTCCATTGCGCACTGTTAATTCTGTGTTTGCGACAGGTCTTCCGATTCTGACAACAATTCTCTACACAGCAGTCCGCGCCAACAGCAAATCCGAAGCACAAAGGTTAATCTAATCAAATCCAATTCAATAATCAAATCCTACTCAGTCTAACCCAATCAAATCTTATCCAATCTAATCATTTCTAATAATCGGATCTATTCTATTCCGATCCAACCTCGTGTATTCTAACTCCGTGTAATCTAATTAATATTTTATAATTTAATATGATATAATATGATTGATACAAAATAACTTAACATAATATAAACATAGCATAATATTATAAAAATTTTGTTTAATAATTTTACTTATTTAGTAAGGTAATTTATTTAGCGCAACTCATACTATATACTGTATCTGATTTTATTATAATAAATATATAGTACAATTGCAACAATATAGTACAGTGTAGCATTGTATGCAGCCATATGGTAAAGTAATGCAATGATGCAACTAATGCGACAATATGGCATAGTGTAGCATTGTATATAGAATAATCTATTGTTAACCAAACAATGTAAATGCAATGCATTCTAATCTAATCTAATCTAATCTAATCTAATTGGATTGCGTTGATCTAATCCTTGTAGGTGTTGGATTGAGGAGAGCTATCTGCAGTGGATCGTATCCGGCGTCATTGTCATCACCCTCGTTGTAAGCAAGTAATAAACTGCTGTGATTATATTGTGAATACAATATTTACAGTTGCATTGTTATTTTTAATAGGTGTGCAAAATATAATTTTCCGAAAGTAGTAGTAGTTTCAGTTTAACGACACGGTCTGATAACAAAGATTATTAGCGTCGCCCTCCTCCTTTATCCATACTTGGGACTGGCACTGCCAGAGTACGAGCAGAAGCGAAGTTATTTCTCCAGTGATTACTTAGTTGGTTCCTGTTTAACGACGTTGTGTCATAACGAAGATAATCAGACACCCGTTTTAAGAATATTAGTTGCCATATAAATAGAAAATAAAGGTTGCCTTGTTAACAGAAGCATCCTAAAGGCGTAAAACGACAACTTAAGAACATCTGTTGCTTCCGTTAGAAAGGTGTCGATAATAATACTAAATAATAAAAGGCTGTAGTTGAAATCTGTATTTATTTAACGCTTTTTCATCGCTTATATTGCTGTAGCTTATACTATAGATGAAATTACAATTGCTATATGAGCATTTATATAGCGCCAAAGAAACATATCTCCGAAATCTTTTTAAGCATTACACGTTTGCTGCATTTATTACGCGATCAAGGTTAGCAATAATATTGTGAATCTGAGTTGACTTCTATTACGCTGTTATCATAATGCCCAAGAGATAGATCGATGGTTGTTTCCATCAGTTAGCTTAATCAATAATTGTAGAAGCTACGTTGAAATCCGATCGATCAGAGATACCGGAATCCAGGCTACAGTGAATAATAATAATGATGATGATGATGATGATGATGATGATGATGATGATGATGATGATGATGATGATGATGATGATGATAATAATAATAATAATAATGATGATAATAATAATAATAATAATTATTATGATTATTATTATTTATAATAATAATAATAATATAAAAAAATAATTATAATTATTATTATAATTATAATAATCTTTATTAATTCAAACTGACAAGTACGCAGTAAGATTACATTGAAACATGACAGTACAATCAAGATCTTAATTAAACACACGTTTTGACAGCCAACAAGGCCCCGCCCTAGAGGGGGGTGTGGGGTTACGGGTATCGAACCGCGATCTAATGCTCTCCTGGCCATGAGTGTTACCATTACGCTAACCCCCTCCCCAAGTAATTAAGTAGCCTTGTAACAATTCTGCGAACGTGCGCCCAAAGAGGGTCGTTATACGGAGTCCACTAAGCACGTTCAAAACAGCAATCGTTAAACAATAAACCCAACGCGCCACCGATTATGTATGAATAGAAACACTTAATATACCGTATTTTCCGCAGCTCACAAAAACGCCGTAAACGATTTCCACAGTAGTTGTTATTTACCAAAACCCGTAACTCTAATAACAAACTATGCTTTCTTTAAAAAGGTGTGAAAAATTGTGTTTAAGAACGTCTGTTTCATTCTTTAAAAAGGTGTTTGTATTTCTCCTTAATGTGTTCGTGTTTACGTTTCAACGCAGTACACATCGCATATATGACTCACAATTGTAATGGTAATATCCAAACTTCTAAAGCGCCACTCGAAGGCCAAGCGCAGGGCACCAGCCCCATTCAAGTGTTACATCTACCTCGTTGCCTTTCAAGGCGTAAAAATTAAATAGCGCAGAAATGGTCGATTTATAATATACCTGACGAAATGATTTTTATGTGTTTACATAAATGAAGCGTTATGTTTTGTTTCTAAGGGTAATCTCATCTTTCTCTGCAACATTGTCCGGGTTCTTGTGACGAAACTGCGAGCTATCAACTCACCAGATACCATCCAAGCCAAGTTAGTTACCATTAGCAATCACACTTCTTACTGTGGTACCTTCGAAATTCACTTTAGTAAACTGTTTTTTTTCTTTTGATAATTCTTTCAGTTAATATTCTCTGGTGTTTAGCGACATCTTGTGGTTGGCTCGCGCGACCATCGACGTCGACATTACCTTAGCTTAATTGACCTTACTTTACCTTACTTTGCAAAGTTTTATTTGGCTAAGTAATAATAAAATAAACATGCTTTGTTCTTTAACATTCCAGGCATAAAGACAATTATAAAATGATTTGCAGTATGCCCTCGTTCAACTAGAAATTCTGGTCTAAAATAAGAGTTTCATAATAACCTTAAGAGAAAACTTAGGGAAAACTTTGACTACAATGACCCTGAAATCCGCCAGATGTCGCTAGCACTCACCGCTGATACGTAACGAGCGAGCTACAAATCAACACCTGAATTAAAGGTCTCCATTTTAAGATTATATATTCACTAATAGCTTTATACACAAGTCGTTAGGGGCTGTTACAGTCATGATATATATTATCCACTAGAACAAGTAGATGAATACGAAGCAAACAATTAGACACCTTTAAAATTAGTCAACTCTGTTTATATATACGTGTAAGTCTGGCGTGATCAATAAATATAAAAGTTGTTACTCTAAAATATTCGCTGTGTTCTACGTGTGTGCGGTAGTTCATCACTGGTGACTTTCTTGCTAACCGATGTACTTTCTAGTCTAATTTAATCTAGTCGTACAGTATGTTCGTGTGTCTGTTTGGTAGGAAGGCAGTGCGTGCAACAGTTATTCTTATTCCACTTCTTGGTGTGCAGTTCATTTTGTTTCCAATTCGACCGCCAGAGGGAACACTACTCAACGAAGTCTACCTCTTCTCCATCGCCCTCGTCACCTCTCTCCAGGTTCATAATCAGATCTGTTTTCCACTCAGAGCGGCGCTATATAAATATTTGATTACAATTATAATTACGATTGATACGAAAGATGATAGGTCGATGCCTTGTTCGTTATAAAGCGGCGCTATAGAAGTTGATAATTAAGAAATGACAACTAGAATTCTGATCATAACTGATTGAATAATTAGTTGGTTGATTGAGTACTTGATTGATTGAGCGAATTATTGAAGAAAAGCATAATGACAATGATGACAAAGGATAATCTTCATTATGACCATCATCATCATCATTGTGGGGCGTGGTGGGTCAGTGGTAAGTTCGGCGCCTAGTGACCGGAGGGTTGCAGGTTCGAATCCCACTCTAGCCGCTGCGTACGGACCTTGGGCAAGTCCTTCACTCGCGATTGCTCGTGGCGCTTCGGCGTGAAAATTCCGGCACAGTATCAAATGCTGTAGTGGGGAGCGCCTCTGAGTAGTAGTTGACTTCGAGAGGCGCTATAGAAATATCCGGAATAAAATATAAAAAAAATCATCATCATCGTCATCGTCATCGTCATCGTCATCGTCATCGTCATCGTCATCGTCATCGTCATCGTCATCGTCATCGTCATCGTCATCGTCATCGTCATCGTCATCGTCATCGTCATCGTCATCGTCATCGTCATCGTCATCGTCATCGTCATCGTCATCGTCATCGTCATCGTCATCATCATCATCATCATCATCATCATCATCATCATCATCATCATCATCATCATCATCATCATCATCATCATCATCATCATCATCATCATCATCATTTTCATCACCGCTCATACATAATGAACGCAGGTAGTAGCCTAATGGGAGACATTTCTGTGTGTATTTCTGCAAACATTTCTGTTGTGTTAGGGTTTGTTTGTTGCCGTCTTGTTTTGCTTCTTCAACGGAGAGGTAGGACTTTGAATCACGTCGGAATAGGGTTAATTTATTTGAAATATTTACAGTTATACAATATTCCTTAGAAATTCACATGGCTGGCCATTCATTCAAGGATTCATTCATTCAAGGATTTATATAGCGCTCCTTCAAGGGAACTACTCAGGCGCTCCCGACACCAGCACGTTCAAATAAGATAGTTTTAAGATTTGCAGGAAACAGGCTAGGGGTGATCCCAGGGCACATACGGAGCTCTAAGGGAAGTCTATTCCAGACCACCGGGCCCACCATTGGCATGACCATAATCTAATCTAATCTAATCTAATCTAATCTAATCTAATCTCATCTAATCTGATCTGATTTAATCTAGAGTAGAAAGATCTAATAGAATCGAAGTGCATCCGATCCAAAAACAGTATTCTAATTTAAGGTAGGCTAATCGTAAATCCAATTAGAAGTACAATTACATAATTATGTTGATATGTTTGTGGTGCAGGAAACCACGCACACAGACAGATAGAGAGGCAAACAGACACACAGACAAACAAGGTCTTACATTATCTTAGAATAGCTCAAGTGCAACACAAGTGCAATACAGAACGACGGATGCAAATATGAGTCTTTGATTTAAACCGTATTTTTCTTAATAAGCCATTGAACACGGGTTGTTTTGTTACGTTCTTTTTATATTATGCAGTTTCGTAGGTTATGTAATGTACTGTAATACAGTCCGTTACAATTAAACAACATAATAACCGTTGTACGTCTGTCTGTCTGTCTGTCTGTCCCGTAACAAACACTATTGTGACGTCACTATACTGCCGCCTTGGCGACGGCTGTCTTGACGACGGCTATAGGCCTATAATATGACGTTATTGTTATCACTGCAATAATAATTGTTTTTTATATACCGTGATTTTTCACGGGTTACAGCTAGTATTAACATAGTCCTTATACTAATATGTACATGCATATATAACAAAGATAATTAGCGTCACCCTCCTCCATTATTCAGGATTGCGCCTGGCACTACTCGAGTACGGACAGTGGCGTTGTGTTATGTAGGTGATGCTGGTGATATCTCGTCGTTGGCAGCGCAGAGATTCTGCTATGCGCCGTCTATCGTCGACCCAGACAGTCACCCTCGCGTCACACACCAACGACCGCAAGAGGGAGTCAAACACGCGCTTCGCGACGTCATCGACGACACCTCTCCACTGTATGACGTCACCTGACGACGTCGACGACAATCCGTTCGTGTAGTTGACCTAATTATCGACAGTGTGGCGAGTTTCTATTGGCCAGAGATTACGTCAGATGTCTGTTTTATTTATAGACCTATTTTCAATCAGCTAGAGATGACGTCAAGTGTGTGTTGTATATATATAGCTCTATCTTCAAATGGCCAGAGATGACGTTAAGCGTCTGTTCTATTTGTAGCTCGACCTTCCATTGGCTAGAAATGACGTAACGCGTTTATTCTGCTGTGTTGCTGGATCTACCATTGGCCAGAGATGACGTGACGCTTTAGTACTTTTTATAGTTCTATCCGCGCTATGACATCGTCCAGAGAAACGTTAATGTGAGGTACAGACGATATTTCCAAAGTGGGTTAAGGAAAATTAGGTCCATGACCTAGATGTCATGTTAATGAGACCATAAGGTCAAAGATCACGATATTCAGGTCAAGCAGGTATTGTGTGCAGGCCGCATGCAGAGAAATATTCCGATGGGATTTGTAAATTGAACCTTATTTCTGTATGGAAAAATTGACAACGACATTTTGTCTCACAGTTCTCCGATGACCTATTGACCTTTTCCTCTTGTGTCCAGGCTTTTTAACCCCAAAGATATTGATGTAGTCTTTTTTTTTACCCCTTCCCCATCCTTAGGTGTATTTTTGACAACCATGTTTTAAAATGCAACCCTGCGTTTATGCTCTTCTGTGTGTAGTTTCGGATTTTCCAATCAACTTTTATTTTTCACAACATGACAGGGTATAGCTGAAATAATTACACACTAGTGTAAGAGTTAGGCCTACATAACACATACAGTGACTCGAGCTCTAAATATGTAACGCACTGTAGAACTCTATTTCTTCCTAGAATTAGACACCCGTTTTAGAGATAAATACAGTTCCATATAAATTAGCTCTACGAACGCACGGAAGATAAAGAGTGACTATATATATACAGAAACACAGACTGCGAAGAAGAAGAAATAGAAAGATGAAGAAGGGCAAGTCCTTTAAGCTGTTCCTGAGACAGCAATGGGTATGAAGTGTTAGCGACTTCATTTTCTTTGCCTCGGCATGAAGACGGGTGGCCAGTCCTCTTCCTTGCCGTCTCATTTTCCCATCGACAGAGTATGGTTAGACTGGTTAGTGTACTCAGTATAACTGAGTTGGTTAGGAGGCGCAGGTGGAGCAGAAATTTCGCTGCAAATATCTCCACATGGGAAGAAATAAGATGTTCAATAAGTTTATACTAATTCGCAAGGTATCGAAAAATAACTACAAGCCGTATAAGATAATATCACCGATGAAGGTACAGATAAACATACTGGATAGTAAGTAGTCTCAGGTATAAGGTGAGATGTCTTTAAGTACTCAGTACTCCTTTGCGGTTACTACCGCTCTAAAACTGCAAAAGTTGACGAAATGCAAATGACAATCTAGATTCAAAGGCAGGACTCAAACGAAACACCTTTAAAATGCGTCAACTGGAGTTATATATGCAATTTATCATCACAGTGACATTATTGATATTGTAAGCTTATGTTTGACACCTTTAAATGGTGTCTTTCGGACACTATAAGTGTATCGTTTTCTGTAAACTGCATTTCTAAATTGTCGTCAACGGCCTTTGGTGTCATAAGACGACGTTAAACTGTGGAATAATAATAATAAGTTCCTGAATCTAGTCATCTCGATACCAATCAGAGGTAGGTTAAGATCCCTGGCAGCCGTAAGACTGTGGATAATACACATTCATTGTAAGCATTGAGGACTATAGATGAATTATTGTATCCTAGTAGACGTTAAGGGCATTCGTTGTGTTTCCAAAAAATAACACCATTGCTGCTGCTGAATATTGCTTACAAGATGACCATTATTTGTTCACACGTGTGATCACCGAGCGGAATGAGGCTACCATACGTGGTTAAAGATTGTGTGCCAGCATCATAAGGTACTGGTTGGTCTCGATTAAGACTTATTGTGGTCTGGAAAGGTTACTGTGATGCATAGAAGTTACAGTCTTCGTGCTGTATCTAAGGCGTCTTCGTGCTGTCCGGCGTTCTGTTCCTTCCTCCACTTTCACCTCCATGGTTCATGCCTTTATCTGCTCACGCATTGACTACTGTAATGCATTACTCATTGGTCTCCCAAAATCCCGTCTGTCTCCACTTCAATCGGTCTTAAACGCAGCTGCTCGTCTGATTGCCCGCCTTCCACGCTACTCTCATATCTCGACTTTTATGTCTGAGCAATTGCATTGGCTTCCGCTCACCGCGCGTATCCAGTTTAAAATTCTTTTTCTTACCTCTCGAGCGTTCCAGGGCAAAGCTCCTCGTTACCTTTGTGACCTTATCTGTCGACCTCTGTCGGTTGCCTCTGGTCGTCCTCTCCGCTCTTTTGACCGACATGACCTCTTGGTCCCTCGGACCCAGACTTCTATGGCTCAACACCGTGCCTACGCATCTGCTGGCCCGTCCCTTTGGAATGATCTTCCTCCTATGACTCGTTCTCAGATTCTAATTGGGGGAATTTCTGCTACTACTCGATGTCTTAAGACTTTTCTTTTCTCACGAAGCTCTGCGCACTGGGAGCGCCTCTGATTAGGTTGTACTGCGAGAGGCGCTTTACAAATGCATAAATACAATACAATACAATACAATACAATACAATAGAAGAACATTCCGTGCATCTGGTCCAACGGTCTGGAATGCGCTACCCGCCGAAATCCGTGTTCCGGGACTTTCTATTGAAAGCTTCAGGAAGAAATTACAGACGTAGAATTAGCTGTTCACTCTACCAGGCTAAGCCGAGCTTTTGTGTAATAGCGCATTTTGCTGTGAATTTAATTATATTAACCTGCTTTGTATGAATCTTAATAACAATAACCGTAAGACAACAAATAACAACACCAATAATAATAATAATAATAATAATAATAATAATAATAATAATAATAATAATAATAATAATAATAATAACAATAATAATAATAATAATAATAATAATAATAACAATAATAATAATAATAATAATAATAGTAGTAATAATAATAATAATAATAATAATAATAATAATAATAATAATAATAATAATAATAATAAACCTTCACAGATAAATAAAAATAGTATTATAAGAATAATAAAGATGATGATGATGATGACGACGACGACAACGACGAGGACGATAATGATGATGACGACGATGATGATGATGATTTCTTATTATATCCAGATACAGTAGGCCTATTGATAACCTTAGGGATTAGAACTACCTCGGTTAAAAATAATAATAATACAATGCAAACTCAAATTTGACACCTTTAAAATGGGTTCAAATCATGCTATGTAATTCAAACATTCAATAACCTTTCTAAGTCACATATACTCTGCCTCTTGGTCATTTTACCTTCAGTAAGTTGGTAAGGACATAATCAAATCTAAATGGTATCTCATATTGCATTTTAATTATAAATGTAATTAAGACAGTTTATAAAACATCGTCAGCAGGAGTCTACTTCAAGCGTGTAATTGCGTGAGTGCATGCAACAATGAATTGGACAGGTTCTAATGTCAACCGGGCAATTTTTACCGAAGAAAATAACTCACATCTGACCTTTCGTAGGAGCTAAACGCTGAATGAAATGAGGCGTATATAAAATGTTGCAGAAAATCGATTTAAAGGTGTCTAAACAAATGCAATGAATACAGTATCAAATCGTTGACGTTCATTACATTACTTCAACGAGATTTTTAAGCAATCTACTGAAGACAACGACAACTGAAGTTGGTTGGCTAGTCACTGTTTAATGACGCTGTGTCAAAGTCAGTGCGACATCCTCCTTTATACAAGCGTCGGACTGGCACCACCCAAAAAAGGCAGTGACGGAGTTTTAAACTCGGTGACGTAGACTTTACCTTTCAACTTGTAAAGTGCGTAACCAGATTATTACAGCAGTGTTTCAAAGTCTTTCTTCAGACAGAAAAATGTTCGAAAGATGAATTTTTTTATTATGCCGTCAATTTTAAATGCGTTATCCGAACACGATTGGCACTCGATCATCAGATCGACCATTGTTCTGAAAAATGGCTTTATACAAATGATCCGAATAAGGTGTTTAAGTCAAGCCCGAAGCTGTTCGTTATAACAAATCGTCTAACGACATCTCACCTCTGCAAGGACCGTTAACGTCAACCGTACCATACCTCAAAACAAAACTTTTTTTTAACATAAAATAACTGCATCATTTGTGCATGTCATATCAAAGATGATTGGAATTGCCTCCTCCATTATTTAGATTTGGGACTGGCACTACTACAGTACGAGCAGTGGCGGGATTAACGTTATCTATTAACGTTTGCAAAATTGTCGAAACAATGCGAAAATATGAGAGAGCTAAGCTTAGACACCTTTAAATAAGGTTGTTAGGACTCCATATTAGCTTTCGTCACACAACGGAGCTTTGAGTAGAGTTGTCAAGCCCTTTGAAAACGAAGTAATTTATTATCTTAAGAACCGGTAATTTATTTAAAGGTGTTTAAACACAGCCTAAAATTTCCTCATGTTTAACAATATTTGTGGGACCTATAAAACGTTGACGTCGAAGCTAAGCCACAAAGTTATTAAGCAACTGAATGCATTTAATTAACACTAGAAATTTGAGAATAGAAGCGTTTTTAACAGTGGGTTTTAGTTAAATTAGGCCTAGTGTCGTTAAAGCGACTATACAGCATACAATTGCTTGCCCCCCGCAGCTTGGCTTCTCTCTCCTCTCAAATATCGGATTTCGACTGGTTTTCCCAATGGTGTCAAGCCTGGATGACGGAGGAGGGCTATATCAACCGCCTTGGCAGCCATACGATGTCGTTGAACACTGGAAAATACTACTTCGGCCACTCTAGCATAGTTCTTAACTAGCCAGATAACTTTTTCCCATCGACGTTAGCGGCCTTTGTTACGATCAGATGTCGTTTAAAGCAAAATGACCCTACCATCTATACGTCGGGGAAAGTAATGCTTTGCTTTGTTTAGACACTTTTGAGCTGTTTATTCTGAGACTATATTAATATATACGGGAGAGGGCTACTCAGCTTCGTCTAAAGTAAGTAAGTAAGTAAGTAAGTATATTCTTTATTTTTACCGGCTGCAAGACGCACTCCGGTGTACATACAAAATATAAACAACTGTCATCAAGGCAATATGTATTGAGCATTCTACATATAAAAGTTTTTTCATGTTATTATCAGCTATTGGTAAAACTCGGTCATGAGAACGGGGCCGGAGAGAATATGCCAACAGTTTTTTAGGTGGAAGTAGCTCGTGGAGGACATGGCCAGGATTTCCTAGAACCGTCGTAAACAGACGAGTGTCGGTTTAAGGCACATTTGTTCAAAGGTTTGACTGTCACCTAGGAGGTATTTATGACGAATCAATCTCTTTATAACAGACTGAAGCTTACCTCTGTCCGTCTGGCTCGCAAAGCCCCACCATGCATCGGATGCATACAGCAAGCGAACCACCGTGGTCGCACGCACTACATCGTAAAGCCGAGGGCCAAATAGCCCATGGGCATTCAGTATTCGCAGGGCATACATAGATTGTCTCGCCTTGCTACATATAATGGCTATAATTATGCGTCTCAAAGTTAAGTGTGTCTGTGATTGTTACCCCCAAAACCTTCATGGAATTTACTCGGGTCACACCCAGAATGGGTGGTGGTGTTATACCCTCAATCCCTCCCCTCCCTCTAACGATCATCTCTTGCATCTTTTTAGGGTTAACTTTTAAATTGCATGTCTTGAAAGCTTCTATTAGCTTAAGCAGACGAGGTAAGATCAGTGTCATTTTCGGGTGATGCCAGACCCAGGCATGGATCTTTCTGTGGACACAGCGTCCTCAAACAGCAACTGACTGACATTTTGGTTTTAATTGCGTCAACTTATATGACGTAATATGGATATAAAAAATATCGATGTAAAATTGGCAAAGGTCCTTTTATAGTGCAAACACATCTATGCGCTATTTAAAGACCTTTTTATCGCGTAATCCAACATTATATAAGCCCCATTTCGGATCAGTCGAGTTATTTATAAACCATGTTTGTTACTAAACTGATTTCGGCATTTACATCAAGATATCTGCTTAATTAAACAGCTCAAATATTTAATTGGCAGCTCAATTAGCTGGATTGACTATTAATTTGTTTTTTATTCGAGCGTAGACCTATACACAGGTTGGGCCAAACTTTTGACTTCTTCATATCCTCTGACCAGGTTAAAACCGTATGCAAATCAAACCACTTTCACATTCGGAATATTGCTAAAATCAGATCTGGCATGACTCACACTGTCTCAGTCTCGCTCACAATTCTGTATAGGACTTTCTGTGCTTGCGCACCAAAGTGGGGTTCTTCAGCAACCGGTTTAACAAAGAATATACTTACTTATCTAACAGATAATATATTTTTGGTGGTAAAGTGAATTTCTTTGTCTAAGCATTTATCATATAAGAATGTTTAAATGTTGTGCTTTTACATTCGGTTAAGATGTGATCTGTAGTCTGCATTCTCATTTCCTGTGACTCCAATATGGCTAGGAATCCAAGCAATAATACTTTTGCCATTTTGTAGTTAGCATCATACAGAAATTTAAGAAAAGTCTAGTCGGGATTTAGACCTATTCACGTCATTAGTTAGCCATATCACGTGCCAGACAAACATATACCTAAAGTTAATACGTTTTAAAGGTGTCTAATTGCAGCTTTGCATTTCATTCCATGATTTCAAGCGCTTAACGAAATTTAGGCCTAATTATCAACCCCAGCAATGCTGATCCAGCCAGATATATACAGGGTGGGCCATTAAAAATGAGATCATCGCGTTCAATCGAAATAATTTATTTAATTATTATATTTTTTCTTTAAAAAAGTAATTTCTTGCAAAATGTTAATTTACAGGAAATCAGAAATAATATTCTGTGTGTCCGCCTCAGTTCTGAACATTTTTCTGTAAACGTCTGCATTACCCGTTAATGTTCTTGTCTATAACTCGCTGGGACATTATTCGCCACTCCTCAACAGTGGCCAATTTCAGTTGTTCTATTGTAAATTTACCACGAATGTAAACTTTTGTTGGAGGGCACCTCAAGTAGCATAGTCTACCGGGTTTAGGTCTGGGCTAATTGGGGGCCAGTTGTCTGGTTCGATAGAGGTGAGAGTGACAGTGTTTTTTGCTGTGTGTGAAGGAGCTCCGTCCTGCTGCAACGTCCAATTTTAACGATTAAATCTTGCTCGAATATCAGGAAGTAAACCTTTTCTAGAACGTGATCACAATAGGCCCTAGTATTTACTGTTTACTTTAACTTCGGGTTCAGCAAACACTAGATTGGTTTCCCATCCGAAACACACCGACCGAAACCATAATGCTGCAATTCTAATGTCCACGCTCACGTACTATAGTCTTGTTGCTGGAATTTGCTTTTTCTTTCTTGCATCAGAATATGTACGATCTTTTTGAGAATTAACTGGTGTGGCAGCTCTAAATGTCGTTTCCTCTTTGAACCAAATGCTTCGTAAACTTCTCTCGTTAGGAAACATTTCAAGTATAGCTGCTAAACTTCGTTGCAGATGTTTTAATTTGCACCCTTCGTTTATCACCTTCCCCATCACGGTGTTTGTACGCTTTAAGTTGTAAATCTTGCTTCACAATAAAGATGGCGACCGGAAGTTGACGAAATAACTTACGTATTGTAAGTAAGTACACCGTAGAAAACTATGGAAAGCACCGGACTGTTTCAAAGTCTTTCTTCAGATAAAGAAATATTTCGAAAGATTATTTCTTTAGTTGTGCCGTGAATATAAATCTTAATTGAAATGATCATTCCGCATCCCGAGCGTTCATCAAATTGCGTTGGGAAATTTGATTTATATACTTTCTCAATTTATCTAATTAAGGTGTTGAGGCCAAGACCGACTGTGTGCATAATAATAAATCGTCTAACAAAGACTCACGTCTTCAAGAACCGTTAGCGTTGACTGTACCATGCATCAAAAGAAAAGCATTCTTTTTGCAACAAAATAGCTGCACAATTTGTGCATAATTTTATGGGCACCACCTGAAAATTATGGAAGTTACGGGGTTAGCTGTATGATTGAACGCGGTTTAGAATAATAGAGAACAATTCTCTCTGGTTTAACGACATCTTTTTGTTGCTAGAGCTTTTCACATGGACCAGGCCTTAAGAAATAGGCTAAAAGTGAAACTTAAATGATGAAGAATTGACTCCAACAGCGTAGCGATATCTTACGAAATCAATTTGGGTAACAGTAGAACTGATTCATCCCGGTAATTTAGTCGAATGATTAAAGCAGTAGTTTCCGGTGTTCAACGACATCGTATGGCTGGCAGGGCTTTCGACGTCACTCTCCATCTTCTGTTCATGATTGGTTTTTCCATTTCTACTGACTCATATTATGACACCAAAGACATCGATAGTCGCTTCAGATGAAATAGCAATTAAAACTCAAAATCTGCTTGAGAAGCCAGCTGGAAATTACAAAGAGATCTGTTAAACGGTTTTAATGTACACTTCTAAATTTAATAAGGAGGACGTCATCGAATACCTGCATTGTATATTGTATTGCATATTGCATTCTATTCTACTCAATTGTTTTACATTCTATTTTGTTGCTTTTTTCTGTATTATATTATATTATATTATATTATATAAGTGCATAACCTGGTATTGTATTCTATTTCATTGTATCATAAATATTATTGTATTGCGTTAAATCGTACTGTATTGCATTCTACTGTATTGTGTCATGAGGCGAACGGAGAAGATATAAGTTCAAGTGGCTGTTTGTACTTTTGTAATAAATTCACCACACAATTTCTAAAGCGCTACTTTAAAGCTAAGCGCAAAGCGCCAGATTATTCACGAGCGCTGCGTCGTATCAGAGGGGTTGTCTAGAGATCGATGTCTAGTTGAGGTTCGATTCCTGTTTCTAGATTGAGCAGAGAGAGGATTGGATGGATTATGGAAGGAATTCTTGAAGAGGTGAAACTTCAGCTTGGGATGGAAACTCTGTGGAGTGATAAATAGGGGAGACTGAGTCAGATGACGGTGGGTGAATGGCGGTATACATGTATAATACACAATTGGACAATTTATTTGAGCACCTCAATGTCTAGCCCCATCTTGCCACTGAAAGCCCGTTGACATCGACCGAACGTCTCTCCCCCCATTTTGAATTTAATCCACCTTACACGATTTTGACTAAATGAGGTATATATAGCGGCTTACATCCGCAATATAAAGGTGTTTAAATAAACGCAAACATTTTCACAGCTTTCAATCTTTAGCGACATCTTACTTTCGCCAACGCCTTTAGCGACATCTAATAGTGAGAACTCGTTCAAAGGTGTAGCTCGATGAGCGAAATCAGTTTGTATAGTGTCTAAAATATCCGATATAAAGGTGTGTAAACAAATTAAATATTATTCGCAGCATAGAATCTTAAACGAAATTTTACAGCCGCCACCGCCATTAAGACTATGTTCGCTTCAACAAGATCTTTTTTCAGGCCCAAATTCGAGTACAACTAACTATTTTTTTATCCAAAGTTTGACGTCGTCATATGACAACATATATGTCGTTGACGACAATTCAAAATTATGTACAATATTATTATTATTATTCCACAGTTTAACGTCGTCTTATGACACCAAAGGCCGTTGACGACAATTTAGAAATACAGTTTACAGAAAACGATAAACTTATACTGTCCGAAAGACACCATTTAAAGGTGTCAAACATAAGCTTACAATATCAATATTGTCACATCATTTAAAGCAATATATCTAATGCAGTAAAAACAAAGAATTTACAGACTTCAAAAGACAACATTTAAAGGTGTCAAAGCAATACTTTACAATGTCACTAACAATCATTGTTTAGCAGCATAAAATAATAATCTAATAGTGTTTATAATACATGCATTGCAATCAGATGATCATTGATGCAGGTTAAGCATTGTTTAAACTAATTCAACTAATTTTAACCGATTGTACAACTAGCTATTCATCAATATTGTGTTTCACAGAGCGTGTTTAATATATAGCATAAGCTTTATTCGTTTAAAAGGTGTATAAGTAAAGCCGTAGAATTATGTAACAAAGAAATGTTTACCGACATCTTTTATCTAGATTCTAGAAGGACGGTTAGCATCGACTTTAATTAATAGACTCACAACAAAGTATTCTTTTTCACCGCAAAAAAGCTGTACGCGGTTTGTGTAGCTTTAACGATGCTATGTCATAACGAAGATGATTACGGTCTCCCTCCTCCTGCATTCGGGCTTCGGAATGGCACTACCAGATTCCGACGATTGACGTATCCACAGTTTAAAGACATCCTATGGCAACAAAAGCCGTTGACCAAGGTATTCATTTTGAACAATGCGCGGTATTAATTAGTTTCGATGGAATAGGTTATTACGTCTAGGTATTTTGTTAAATGTTGTTAAATATTAAATAGTGCTGTCCTATTAAACCCAAAATCTGTTAAACGGTAATTAATCCTGAGCCAAATAATTCTGATGGACATTATTTTGATTAAAAAAATCAGAAGATCATTCGCTATTGTTAATCACGCGATTTATGATTGGAAAATTGTTGCAGTTTTTAGCGACACCTTGTGACTTAAAGACAGTTTATTTGTTGTTGTCAACTAACTACTTTTTTTTATCCAAAGGTTTAACGTCATCATATGACATCACAGGTCGTTGACGACAATTCAATAGTATGAACAATACATTTTTAACAGAATTAACAGAGTCCAACAGACAGCATTTAGAAGTGTCAAAACAGCACCTTACGATGTTCATAATTGTCATTTTTTAACCTCATAAATTATATATATTTAATATATAATGTTAATAATTTCAATAATACTTGTATCATGAAAAGACAATCTTTAGTGCACCTTAGACAACATCTTGCATTAATTGGTATACACAAGACTTTTAAAATATAAAATAAATTAAATGAACGTTTGATAAACATTTATAATGTACATGAGATTTGTAATATAGTTATTCAATTATAAAATAGCCTTATTATCAAATGTACAATACATATTATTATGACATGACATTTTTTTTATTTATTTATTTTTGTTTTAATTTTCAATTTTTTTTTTAGAAATTCATTACAATAAAACAGTATTATATAAATGCATGCAAACATTGAAAACTCAGTACTTCATGATATGTTAACTAACTACTGAACGAATTAAGCTTATATAAAGTGACGAAGAAATCCGATTTAAAGGTGTCTAAACAAATGAATGCAGTGTCGAATCTTTGACATTCGTTGCTCTATTTGAGCGAGATTTTTAAGCAGTCTACTGGAGAAAACGACACTGGAGTTAGTTGCTTAGTCACTGTTTAGTAACGCTGTGTCAAAAGAAAAACGATTATCAGTGTCGCCCTCCTCCTTTATATAAGCTTCGGACTGGCACCACCCAAAACGGCATAACGGAGTTTTAAAGTAGGTGTCGTAGACTTTACCTTTCAACTTGTAAAGTATGTTACCGGATTTTTACAAAGTTTTTAACAGATACAAAAATTTTCGAAAGATGATTGTTTGGTTATGCCGTCAATTTAAACGCTAATTAAAAATAATTATTATTCGACGATTAGATCAGCCAGTGTTTGAGAAAATATTTTATATAGCGAGGGACTCATCTAATTCAGGTGTTTGAGCCAAGACCGAAGCTGTTCCGAATAACAAATCATCATTTCCGGGAAGAGGGTTTGAACGGATGGATCCGCAACACGTTTAATCTTGATTGTTCATAAAGGCCGAGAGACAATGGTCGTATGTTTCATTCAATTCAAAACCATACAATACAATACCATATAAACAAACAATGCAATAGGATACATTACAGTCGAATACAGCACAGTTCTGTGCTATACAATAGAAAACAATTTAATACAATACAATATAATGCAATACAATTTTATACAATACAATGCAAGTTAGTACAATACAATTTAATACAGTGCAATACAGTACAATGCAAAACATTTTAATATGATGCAATTTAATACAATACAATATAATTCAAGTGAATACATTACAATACAATGCTATACAAGTGTTTCAGGGTCAGAAGTCCGCATTGAAAGGTGGAAACTTTTCTGTGCATTGGCAAAGAATTGCTTGTCGGACTGTTGCCATGACGACATTGCTATGGCTACGAGCTGTCGTCGTCATGGGAGAACGAATTCCTGCTTCTGTTCGGTATGATGTTGTACGATTGCAATTGGCAAGCAGTGACAGCAGTGCATATTTTAAGAAATTTCCACTACTGGGACAAAGTCGGGCGTCTGGTTGATCAGTGTTTAACCTCTTATGGAACAAGGCCGACCTTTTTGGAAATTTCTTCCGCGTTCGAAAAATCAAACGACTTTTTCCTGAATTTTTACACGAAAAGTACATTTCATCTTCAGAAAAAGTTAATGACCTTTTTTTTGTCCCGACTCCCAAAACTGTAACTTTTCCTCACTTTTTTATATACTTATATATACAACCAACAATGCATTACAAATTTTCTCTTTACTACTGGGACAAATCTTACAATTCCTCCAACATTTGTCCCACTACTTCTAGTTTACACAATGTCATACATTGCCTGGAACAAATCAGGCTAACTATTGGGACAAATCCTAAGACTACTGGGACATTTGTCCCACTAGTTATACAGTTAAACTATGCCCTGAGTGACAGACAGACAGACAGACAGACAGACAGACAGACAGACAGACAGACAGACAGACAGACAGACAGACAGAGAAACAGACAGACAGACAGACAGACAGACAGACAGGTGAACAAACAGATTGACAGACAGATACACAGACAGACACGCAGACAAAGAGGCAGATTCGTAAAGTATCTTAGAAGAATATCTCAAATCCAACACAATTTATGTAGTAAAAGACCGCCACAAATATGACGAGACTTATATGTTAAACCGTATTTCCCTTAAAAAGCCATTCGACGTCGGCTTGGTCTGTTGTGCTTCAAAAATTATGTCTATAAAATTCAATAATTAAACACGCGTGTAAGATTTTTACATAAGACTCACAAACTCTAAATATTATGTGTCGAAATGTTTTATTACTTTCAAGACTTAGACACCTGTTTTAAAGATAAAAATAGTTGCACATAAACTTGCTCTTCGAACGCACATAAGATCACAATCGCATGTTCCGTGGTAGTTGGTTAGTTGCTGTTTAACGACGCTGTCATAACAAAGATAATTAGGAGAGAGGAGGAGGGCGACGCTAATCATCTTTGTTATGAAACAGCGTCGTTAAATAGTAACTAAACAAGTCAGATGCCTTTATCATACGTTGCATTATGCAATAGAAACGCTGAAAACTTTTCAGAATAATTTCTGTCAACGTCAACGGCCTTTGTTGCCATAAGATGTCGTTAATCTCTGGACCCACTACCGCACGTCAGATGTCAACAATGTGAAAAAGAAGAATGCGAAGTATGCGAAGAAGAAGAATGCAAAGAAAAAGAATGTGAAGAAGAAGAATGCGAAGAAGAAGAAAATGCATAGGAAAAGACTGCGAAGAATCCAAAGAAAGAATGAGAAGTTAATAAAGAATGCAAAAGAATGTGAAGAATGCAAAGAATGCGAAGAAGAAGAATGCGAAGAAGAATGCAAAGAAGAAGAATGTGAAGAAGAATGCGAAGAAGAATGCGAAGAAGAAGAAGAACTAATTGCAGTTGCTTATCTACATGAGATTTGTATCCCCTATGATCGTGTTCTGAGTATTATTGTGCATACAGCTTCTACAAGCATAATTTTTTCTGTCACAGAAATTAATGTAAACATTGAAAGTGCAACATTACATAGAAATTCATTTACAAAGCATAAAAGTCAAATTTTCAATATAATTGATTTTGAAGCCTGCAGTTAACTGCTAAAGCAATTTCTAACATCATTTTTACATTAACAAAACAATTTTTTAAAACTTAATTTAACGGAAAAAGTATTTATTTGCGTGTTTACAATCCCAAAGTATTACAAAGATACTCGCCGCTTGCTTGTTGTGAACGTAGCTTGTCAAAATAAACCCAAACTAGCGCACATTTTAAAAAGTGTTTTTTCAAATATTAAAAAAACATTCGACTGGCACTTTATGAGGTTATCCTCTATTTTAGTCCCTGTACAACTTCAATAAAAAAAATCGTGCTTGTAGCACCTAAATGCACAATAATAAGAAATTTCAATGTTAACTGATCGTTATTGTCGATGGCTGCAGTGGTGAAGAGATTCAGAGGGCAAACAGTTTTCTCCATCTCAAAGTGATGACATCATGATAAATAGTATCACCGAGACTTGGGGAAATACTCAGAACACGATCATAGGGATACAAATCTCATGTAGATAAGCAACTGCAATTAGTTTTATTGGAATCCTTGTTACTAAATATGTATGTTTAGACACCAAGATCACGATTCTAAGTGAACTAGAAGCTGAGATATTGAAAAATCTCTGTTTTGCGTCGGCCATTTTGGAAAATGGCTGCCATTAAGGCCAGGGATAAGTAATTGGAATTAGTTCTATTGGAATCATTGTCACTAAATATATATGTATAGACACCAAGATCACGATTCTAAGTGAACTAGAAGCTGAGATATTGAAAAATCTCTGTTTTGCGTCAGCCATTTTGGAAAATGGCTGCCATTGAGGCCACGGGGCAAATCTGCGATGGCCCTATAGCTAACATTTGACCTCATCATATGTTGATACCATGTACCAAATTTCATGCTTCTATCTTTAAATGAGCAAGTTTTACACCAACCTTTTTACACCAATCTCTGTTTTGCGTCAGCCATTTTGGAATGGCTGCCATTGAGGCCACGGGGCAAATCTGCGATGGCCCTATAGCCAGCATTTGACTTCATCATATGTTGATACCATGTACCAAATTTCATGCTTCTATCTTTAAATGAGCAAGTTTTACACCAATCTTTTTACACCAATCTCTGTTTTGCGTCAGCCATTTTGGAAAATGGCTGCCATTGAGGCCACGGGGCAAATCTGCGATGGCCCTATAGCTAGCATTTGACCTCGTCATATGTTGATACCATGTACCAAATTTCATGCTTCTATCTTTAAATGAGCAAGTTTACAGCAACCTTGGTGACTTGGTTGAGACTGATCCAAAAAGGTTAAAAAAAGGAGAAAAACTCGAAATTTTTTTCTTTTTTTCAATTGGCACTATATCAGGTTTTGTTCAGAATTTCATTCTGAGCACAAAAATGCAAATTTTTTGCTTGTAGCACCAAAATGCACAATGTTACGCTAATAGCTCTGACTAAAATGTTTATTTACATCAAGATATTTGCTTAAATAAACTGCTCAAAAACTTAATTAGATGCTCAATTAGCTGGATTGACTGTTTATTGCTTTTTCCGAGGTAGGCCAATGCCCAATTTTTGTCAAACCTTTAACTCCTCCATATCATCGGAACAGGTTAGAACCATATGCAAATCAGACCACTTTCACATTCGGTATATTGGTAAAATAAAAAAACTGGTATGACTCAAACTGTCTCAGTCTCACTCACAACTGCTCTGGCTTGATGTCTCGACTACTGCAACTCACTCATTCGTACTGATGAAACAGATTTGTACAAACAACAAAAAGTTAACAAATTATTCTCTGGAAAGAGCCATTACACTAAGTATCCTGAGAATGAACACATTGCATCAATACCGCAATCATGCACTATTGTATTGTATTGTATTCGGATATTTATAAAGCTCTTCTAGCGGGAGGGCCATTCAGAAGCGCTCTCAGTGCGAGAGACCCGAGAGAAACAGCAAGTTTTAAGAAAGGTAAAAGAGGAAGAGACGTTACCTGAGAGAATAGAAGAACGAACGAACGAACGAACGAACGGAGGAAGCTCATGGCTCCTCATCGAATAGATTTCAATTAAAAATCTGCCTTATAGTTGACAAAAACGTCAATAGTGTGAACTCTTCTATGTGTTGTTAGAAACCTTTATATCCTGTTATCAGGATGCTATATATAAGTTCATTTTGCGTTCATTCAGTATCTGTTCTCAACACGAGGACTTTGTTAACGGCCAGATGCGTAATTGTATTGCATTGCTTTTTCGTTGATTAATTCAGAATAACAAGACCGAATCTGGTCACAGAGAGAACTAAAAAACAACAAATAAGCTATAATTATGGTTGAGATTTAAGGCAATATAACAGTCGAGTGATAAAATTTCCGTCATCTTTCTTAATGAGGACAAAGTTATGGGGTCTATGTCGTGAATTATAAGGTTGTGGATAAAGAGGAGAAAGGAGTTGATGCAGCACATGGAGTTGAATCGGAATAATGGCTGAAAAGGTTTAATCTAAATCGCCCTCGGTTGGTCGCTGAATTGGGGCAGATCGCTATCGATGAATCCGAACATCTATAGCCTTAGAAGGAATCTATCTGATATCGATCGTTGGCAGAGGCAAATCCCCACTGCCTTATCGGGTGATGTCAGACCCTAGCCTGGGTCTTTATTATGGTACAGCATAATTAAACAGCAACGAACCGACATTGTCCTTTAAATTACGCCCACTCAAAAGACATTGTGTGGACATAACTTTTCGTAAAATCCCGTTTATAGCGCGAAAACTTCTATGCGTTCTTTAAACACCTTTATATCGCTGAAACAGGACGTTATATGAGTCCCATTTTCATGAAATCAGCAACTGTCAGCTGCACGAAACAGCAGTTTGAGTCACGTAATGTTAGGAAGATGGAGTAGAAGGAAATGACGTTAAAGGGTCATTCAACTTAAACAGACAAATGAACAGAGACAGACAGATACACGGTACAACAAGGACACAGATGGACAAGCCAACTGATGGACAGAAAGACAGACGGAGGGATGCCAAAACAGATAGACAGACCTACAGACAGACCTTTATCTAAGATCGATCTTAAGCAGAAGGCAACAACGTTCGAGTACCTGTGCTGTCGGACGACCTCTGGAGGTAGCAGTCATGTCCTCCTCGTCCTATACCGGCCTGGGTCACAAGTAATTACGCCACAGTTTTTTGCTGAGTTCTCATCATTTCTGGCGGCTCTTGCCAGTATGTCTATCCCAGTTACGATCACAGGAGACATTAACATCCACCTTGAGCGAGCGGATCAAGAAGCAAATAAATACAACGCCATCCTGTCAACATATGGCTTCCGACAGCACGTCAAGTCACCAACACATCGGCTCGGAGGTCTGTTGGACCACGTCATCACGTCCGAGAGCGTGTCGCCACCAGACGTCTTGGTTACTGATGTCGGGCTGTCGGACCATATGCTGGTGTCATGGTCCATCTGTATGACACCACCAACTCCAAGTTTTCTTACGATCACCAAGCGCAAGTGGCAGCATTTCGACACTGCTGCCTTCATTGCCGAACTCTCTGAGTCTGAACTCTGTGCTGTTACTGATCCGACGATCGATACCTCTGCAGACGATCTCGCAGATACCTTCGACGCGGTAATCAGCGGCCTTCTTGACAAGCATGCCCCCGTTTCAGAGTTCACTGTTCGGGAGCGTCATCATCAACCCTGGTTTGACAACGAATGCCGTGAGGCTAGGCGGACGGCTAGACGTCTGGCCCGGCGTTGTCAGGTCGACGCGGCTGGCGCAGAGGATACGCAAGCCTGGCGCAAATCCCTCCGTACGGCTAGGAAATTGTCCCATCAGAAGGCTTCTGATTACTGGAAGTCGAAAATCAAGTCGGCGGGTTCAAATCAGCGTCATGTGTGGCAGTCAGTGAACCAGCTGCTTGGCGAGGGCAAAAACACTACCACAACTGGATCTTTCTCTGCTGCTACATATCATGACCACATGGATACAAAGATCGCGGACATCCGAGCATCGACATCTGACGCAAATGAGGCGATTTTCACTAATTGCTCAACTCCAGGCATGTGCGAGTTTCTCCCAGTCACCACGGAAGATGTCATGAAAGTTATTGTATCATCACCAGCGAAACAGTGCTCTCTTGACATAATTCTTACGTGGTTGATGAAGGAGGCCGCTCCACTGCTGGCGCCTTTCATAGCTCGGATATTCAATCATTCTTTTGCCATCGGCCGTTTCCCGTCCAAATGGAAACACGCAACGGTCAAGCCACTCCTTAAGAAAGCTGGAGCCGATGAATCGTCACCTGCGAACTTCAGACCGGTCTCAAATCTAACGTTCGTATCAAAAGTACTGGAGCGTATTGCCAACCACCAGCTGACCGAGTACCTGTCTGAATCTCGCCTTCTTCCTCGGTTCCAGTCTGCCTACAGGCGTGGTCATTCCACCGAGACTGCGCTCCTTAAGGTGTTCTCGGACCTAGTCAGTGCCATAGATTCAGGCCAACTGGCGCTTCTGTCACTACTTGATATGTCAGCTGCATTCGACACAGTTGACCACAACATCTTACTTCAGCGACTCTCGTGCTCCTTTGGAATCAAGGATAGAGCGCTCAGTTGGCTTGAATCATATATAAGAGGACGTACACAATCCGTTCATTTGGCAGGGGAGGAGACGACACCTAGGCTAGTAACATGCGGTGTTCCACAAGGTTCAGTTCTTGGCCCTCTCCTGTTTATACTATATACGGCCGATCTGGAGAGAATCATAGAAGCACATGGCCTCCTCCACCACTGCTATGCAGATGATACACAGCTTTACTTCTTCTGTGAACCATCACAAACCGCTGAGCTGAAGCAGAGAGTGCTGCTGTGTATCGAACGCATCTCAGAGTGGATGGCGTCTAACCGTCTCAAACTCAATCCATCAAAGACCGAGTTCTTATGGTGTACCACCTTCCGGCGTCGCCATCTACTTACCGGCAGTACCTTCACCCTTGGTGATGCAGAAATTCAACCAGCTGACACCATTCGCAACCTTGGAGTCCACTTTGACAGCTGTATGACCATGACGGACCATGTGAGTCAACTCGTTCGAGGCTGCTTCTACCAACTGCGGCGTATTAAAACCATACGCAAATTCCTTCCAACCTCAACGGCCGTCATCTTGGTCAACAGCTTCATAGTCTCCAGGGTTGACTACTGCAATAGCCTACTGGCGGGCCTGCCGACTTGTCAACTAGATCGAATACAGTCGGTGCTTAACTGTGCTGCACGACTCATATATGGCCGGACACCATCTGATCATATCACTGATCTGCTGCGCGACAACCTTCACTGGCTGCGCGTTCCTCAGCGGATAACGTACAAACTGTGCCTGATCACGTATAAAGCACTGCATCACCTCATGCCAAATTACATCTCGGATTTCTGCGTTCGTGTGGCAGACAACCAGAACAGATGTCGGCTACGATCGTCAACAAAAAATCAATTACAAGTACCGCGGTCTTCTACGAGACTTGGCGACTCTTCCTTCGCTGTTACGGGACCCACTGCGTGGAACAATCTTCCTGACCACGTTAGGAATGCACCATCGCTGGAGTCATTTAAATCACAGCTGAAGACATATCTTTTTAAACTTTCATACGACTGCCAACTTTTGTAACTTATGTACAGCGCCCTTTTCTTCGGCCTCGGCTGTGCTACGGCGCTATATAAATCGTCTTATTATTATTATTATTATTATTACAGAATGACCCAGACAGATAGAAAAAGTCAGATACAGATAGAAAGAGACGGCGAAAAACAGACGTAAAACCCCGTGACAGAGGCGCGTAGACAATGAGAGGGATAGTTAGTTTTTATTTTCCAAATTTAAGGTCTGAGATACAGTGGCCGGTTCTGTCATGATATGTCACGTATGGGTTTAAGCAAGAGAACAGAAATAACCCCTCCGTCGCGGTTTTTAAAAGATTTGGAACGAAAATGTTTCCTTCGTCAGGCGGTGTTATAAATGTAGGTGACACACGGTAGCCGATTGGTTAGAGCCATAGAGGTGCATAATAAACTTATTGGTTAGAGCACTCTCTTTGGACACCTTTAAAACGTTTCGAGCCGCGCTACATATGCACGGGACAGCTAAGCTCTATAGTTTACAGGGCATTTTTCCCACTTGTAGTGTCAGTTCGGAGACAAAATGGCCCTGGCAGCTAGATGTCGCAAAACAGTGGAAACTAACAGCAGATTGGTTAGAGCACTCGCCTTGTAACGTGCAGTGTACGGATTCGAGTCTCCTCCTTTGAAACGGTTGCTCTAGAGGGAGCTTGAGCAAGTCCTTCTTTAACAATCCGAAGCATAAAGGTTTATCTAATCCAATTCATTCTAATCCAAACCGATTCAGTCTTCCCCGATCCATTTATGCTAATTAAATATAGTCTAATATAGTCCAGATCCAATAATTAAATCCTAATCCGTTGAAGAAGTCAGGTTGAAATCCGAGAGATTAGAGATCCAGGCTACAGTGAATAAGTAAGTAGCCGGGCGACAATTCTGCGAACGTGTGTCCAAAGAGGGTTGTTATACGGAATCCACTAAGCAAGCTGAAAACCACAAAAGTTAAGTATTAGACCCAGCGCGCCATCGATTGCGTATATAATTTTATGACATGTACTGTAGATCAGACAATACGACTCATAATAATATTATGTTCACAGCAGTCTGAGAAGACCCATTATTTTGCCGAACACTGAGTTTTAATAACATCAGATGCTCTTTTAAAAAAGGTGTTCAGTATTGTATTTAGGAACATACTTTCCAGTCTTTCGCTCAAGGTGTTTGTGTTTTCTTCATAGCAGAATATCTATCGAAATGGCACCTTATGATTGTGTTACATATTATACCTCATTATCTTTAAGGCGGTAAAATTCCATGGCGCCGAAATGGTCTATATATAATCATCATCATCATTAGGATCCATGGGCCGAAGTCCCGTAGGTGTCCAATGCATGAGTCATCACTTTTTTCCAGAGACCTCGGTCTTGTGCTAATACGCTAAAGCTGTGCAGATCTTGTTTACACCAATCTTTGATATCATCTGTCCACAGTCCACTCTCTGTTAGGTCGGCCCCTATGTCCCTTTCCATCCATATTTATTGCATTGGATTTCTTTCGTCTGTGTCTTTATGAACGGAGTATCTGCACCCATCCATCCGCACTTCAACAGCAACAACAACAACAACAACAACAACAACAACAACAACAACAACAACAACAACAACAACAACAACAACAACAACAACAACAACAATAATAACAATATTAATATTAATAAAATACTACATTCGAATAATTTAAAAAATTTTTTTTGGATATAAAGTACCTCCCGGCAAGTATATAATGATGATAATGATGATGATAATGATGATGACGACGACGACAACGACGACGATGATGAAGATGATGACGATGATGATAATATCTTATTATTTCCAGATACAGTATTGATAACCTTAGGGACTAGAACTACCTCGGTTAAAAATAATAATAATGCAAAATTAAACTCAAATTTGACACCTTTGAAACGGTTGAAAGTCATGCTATATAAATGAAACATCCGATAATTTAAAGACTGATTTGCGCATTTGGGCCAAGATATCTTCTTAAACAAACACTGTTAAATAGTTCAAAAATTTAATTGGCTGCTCAACCAGCTGAATTCATTGTTAATTGGTTGTTCGGAGCATAGGCCTATACACAATTTGAGTTAGACTGTTGACTCTACCAAATCCTCTGACTAGGTTAAACCTGTTTTCAAATCAGACTACTTTCACATTCGGGACATTGCTAAAATAAGATCTTGTACGGAACTCAAATTGTTTCAGTCTCACTCGCAACTGTATTGTATTGTATTGTATTGTATTGTATTTAAGCATTTGTAAAGCGCCTCTAATAGGGTGAACCGTTCAGAGGCGCTCCCAGTGCGCAAGGCCAAGATAAAAGAAATAAGTCTTGAGAAAAGGCTTGCATTCTCGACTATTGAAACACACTCCTCATGCGCACTGCTGAAGGATATTTACAAGAACAATATATAATTCAAAATTCTCTTACAAGAGCCATTACACAAAGAATACTGATAATGGACACATTACACTCATACACTGGCTCCCCACCCAGCAAAGAATTCAATTAAAAATAATCCGTCTTATAGTTGATAAGAAAGTTGCATTCAAACCAGGCGACCCATCCCCTCTCCTGTTTTTCATTTAAATTAATACCTGAAAATTCATATCCCCTTGAGTTGTTCGACCCTCATCATCCCATCAACTGTGGTACTCGATCAATGGATACATGTCCTGACTATTACTGTGCCTCGTACCATGACAGTGTTGGGATCTTAGGCGTTCTCGGTGGCTCCTCCGAAACTTTGGAATTCACTGTCCACTATATATATATATATATATATATATATATATATATATATATATATATATATATATATATATATATATATATATATATATATATATATATATATATATATATATATATATATATATATATATATATATATATATATATATATATATATATATATATATATATATATATATATATATATATATATATATATATATATATATATATATATATATATATATATATATATATATATATATATATATATATATATATATATATATATATATATATATATATATATATATATATATATATATATATATATATATATATATATATATATATCAGGGGGTCAACTGAGCTTCGTTTTGAAATCTATATAAACAGACAAGGTAAGACCAGCGTCAATGGAACTCCGTCACTGCCATTTCGAGTGATGCCAGACCCAAGCCTGGGTCTTTCTTATGACACAGCGTCCTTAAACATAGCCTCATTAAACAGCAACTAACCGACAGTTTGGCACTAACTGTGTCAACTTAAAACACGTGATATGAACGTCAAACATCCTGTTCGATTTAAAAATTCGTAAAAGCACGTTTTTATGTGAAAGCTTCTTTGTGTTGTTAAACACCTTTATATCGGGTTATTTAGACGCTATAATTATATGTCCTTTTGCGTTTATTCAATATCTCTTCTCCACACGAAGAGATACGCCAGATGCGTAATTGTATTTTATTGTATCTTTCGTTGATTAATTCCAAATAAGAAGACCGCATCTGGTCACAGAGACAACTAAAGAAACAACGAATAAGCTATAGTTATGGTTTTTATTTAAGGCAATATAAGAGTCGGGTGATAAAATTTCCGTCATCTTTCTTAATGAGGACAAAGTTATGAGTCTATGTCGTAAATTATAAGTTGTGCATAAAGAAGAGAAAGGAGTTGATGCAGCGCATGTAATGGATTCGCAATAATGGCTGAAACGGTTTAATCTAAATCGCCCGCGGTTGGTCGCTGAATTGGGCAGATCGCGATCGATGAATCCGAACCTCTATAGCCTTAGAAGGAATCTATTTTATTTCGATCGTTGACAGAGGCAAATTCCCGCCATGCGGGAGCGGCATAGAGGAGTTGCGACCTGATGAAGAGGTGATGAAGGGAGGCCGTGGGACCTCAAGATTGTAAACAACTGTGTAGAGCTTGAGCATATCTGAATAAGTCTAATTTAAGATCTCTTCGTAATGTTAGGAAGATGTAGCAGAAGGAAATGCAATAAAGGAATCTTCATCTGATGGGATGTGGACAGCTGGTCTTTGAAGGGAATTGAATTGTTGAAACAGACAGACAGACAGACGGACAGGCGGACGGACGGACGGGCGAACAGATAGACAGATACAGGAACCCACGGATGGACAGATCTCTCGCAATGTTAGGAAGATGTAGCGGAAGAAAACGGAATGAAAAGGTCATTGAAAGGAATCTTCAATTGTGTGGGATTTGGACAATTGGCAACTGAAGGGAATTGAATTGTCGAAACAGACAGACAGACGGACAGACAGACAGACGGACGGACGGACACCATGGATGGACAGACGAACGGATAGCGAGACAGCCATTCAGACCGACAGAGACAGGCAGAAACATACGGGGATGGACAGACGTAAAGACCGTGACAGACAGAGCCACAGACACAATGAGAGGGATAGTTAGTTTTTATGTTCCGAACTTAAGGCCAGAGCTACAATGGTCGCTTCCATCGTGATATCTCATTTATGGGTTTTCCCCCACAGACCATAAATAACCCTTCCCTCCTGGTTTTTAAGATTTGGAAATAAAGGGCTCTCCCTCATCAGGCGCTGCATAAATGTTAGTGACACACGGTTGCCGAATTGTTACAGCGCTCTCTTTAGACACCTTTAAAATGTAGTTAACCGATGCTATATAAGGACGGGTACGATCGGCTAAAATTTATGTATTATTTGCGCAGTCTCGTTCATTGGGAATGTAAGGTCGATGTCAAATGTCGTTAAACAACGGAAATTAACAGCCGATTGGTTAGAGGACTCGGCTTGTAACGCGGAGTGTAGGGATTCGAGCCCTCTCCTCTGAGACGGTTGCTCTGTAGAGACCTTGAGCAAGTCCTTTACTCACAGTTGCTCAGCGACATCGATTGATGCTCAGTCGTTAGATAGTGGCGTTTCGACTAAAAATGCACAATAAGAAATAATTACAATACATTCCATTTTCTTCCATTGCGCATTGTTAATTCTGTATATTTTGCGACAGGTCTTACCATGCTGACAACAATTCTCTACACAGCAAATCCAAAGCACAAAGGTTGATTAAATTCAATCCAATCCAATTCAATCCAATTCAGTCTAATCTAATCCAAATCGAATAACTAAATCCTGCTCAGTCAAATCTTATCCAATCTAATCATTTCTAATCCAGTTTAATAACCGGACCTATTCTAATTCCATCCAACGTCGTCTATTCTAATTCCATCTAATATGATTAATATTTTATAATTTAATTTGATTGATAAAATATAACTTAACATAATATAAACATAACATAATATTATAACATTTATTTACTAATTTTACTTAATTACTAAGGGGATTTATTCAACGCCACTCCTAATATATATTATCTTTTATTTTAATTATATAGTACACTTGCAAAATTATGGTGCAGCATAGCATCTCTTATATAGTTCCCAGATCTGTGTGTCCATCGTACGATAAACACTTAGGAATGTAGTGGAATGTATGGAATTTACTGACGATGCTAATCGTGCCTGAGAGGCCATTGGCCGATCTCCCTACGGCTGGCATCGGCCCAAGACCGGCATCCTTCCCACCCTCCCGCGCCCCGCCCCCCACCCACCCTCGGGCGAATTCCGACGGTCAGATAGACAAACAGCGGTTAGTAAGTCTGTCTCTGCCTGCCTCTCTTACTGCCTCCATCCCTCCCTCCCTCCCTTCCGCCCTCCCTTCCGCCCTCCCTTCCGCCCTCCATCCCTACCTCATAATGGCACACGATCTAACGGGAGTTAGAGGGGGAGGAGGTGCAAAGACGAGGCGAAGACTGATTAGCCTAAACATCGATTTGTCGCGTGCAATACACGGCAAATACTCTATTGTTCGTAAATATTTCTTCTATTTCTAGAGCCATATCATGGCTCTAACAAACTTTTTAAGAACTATTTACCAACAATATAGTATTTTCCAATTTTATGACGTCGTGTGGGCCACACGACGTCAAAAAATTGGAAAATACTATATTGTTGGTAAATAGTTCTTAAAAATGTTGTTGTCCCATGAAATGAAAAAAGTCCCCAAGACCGACGATTACGTTTAAAGCGTCAGCGACGGCAAAGATGGATGGCCAGACAAAGCCAAAACATCTCAAATTTTCACTCGCAGTGTGACTTATTATTATTATATCAAGCATTTCAATAAACAAATTCTTTTCTCTTCCTATCAATCCATTCTTTTTCTTTTTCAACTAGTCATACGACGGGCAAGTTCTAGAGTTGTATATAGTATAATCCAATGTTAGCGAAAAATGCAAACGCGATGCATTCTAAACTAATCAATTCTGTCTCGACCAAATCTAATCTAATCTAATTGGATTGCGTTGATCTAATCCTTGTATGTGTTGGATTGAAGAGAGCTATATATCTGCAGCGGATCGAATCATTGAACATTATCTGCCTAAAACAGCGACGCTGCGGTTTAATAACATAACTTAACACCTTTAAAAAGGTGTTAAGTATTGTGTTTAAGCACAGCTGTTTCAATCTTTAAAAAGGTGTATTTTGCTTAATTTGTTCGTGTTTTTGTCTCAATGGAAATCGTTACATCTACTTCGTTACCTTCTAAGGCGGTAAAATACTCATGGCGCTGTAATGGTCGATATATAAATATAATGAAAAGTGTTACCTAACGAATTGATTGTTTATGTGTTTACATAAATGAAGGGTTGCCTGCTGTTTCTAAGGGTAATCTCATCTTTCTCTGCAACATTGTCCGGTTTCTTGTGACAAAAGTGCGAGCAGTCAACTCACCCGATACATCCAAGCCAAGTTAGTTACCATTAGCAATCATACCTCTTCGTATGGCACCTTAGAAATTCACTTTCTTCTGCGATAATTTTCTCAATTGATTGTTTAATTAAACGACATCTTGTGGCTGGCTCGCGCGACCACTGACGTCGACATTAGGGTATAGCTTACTTCACATTATCTTCACTTACCATACCTTCACTTACCTTACCTTAACTTACCAAGTATAATTGGATAACTTTAAAAGAGGAATAATAAAAGAAACAACCGCAGGATAAAATTTACATAAAATTTCGACGACACTGACCCTGGCAGACGCCAGGTGGCGTTAGAACTCACTGCTATAGTGCGTAAATGAAAAGCTGTAATTTAACATCTGAATTAAACATTTCTATTCTAATGTATATATATATATATATATATATATATATATATATATATATATATATATATATATATATATATATATATATATATATATATATATATATTCACTAATTGCATTCAACTGCGTCGTTTAGAACTGTATTCTACATAATACGTTAACGGATGTTGCAGCCGTAAGATGCTTTTAACCACTAGGACAACTACATGAATACGAATGAACAGTTAGACACCTATAAAACAGCGCCAGTATTTTTATAAATACCTCAACTTGCCAAGTATAAATATTGCTCTTTGTCCTCGAGCCTTTTCTTTGACTGCTAGGAACTATACCATGCTTTGGTAGAACCGGTGCTACTATATGGGTCGGAATGCTGGTGCTTGAGGAAGGAGGACGAACGAAGACTGCTGGTGGCGGAGATGGGCTGGCTAAGAAGAATCATAGGCAGAAGCAGAAGAGAGAAGATCAGAAATGAGAAAACAAGAGAAGAGCTGGGAGCAGAAGAAACAATAGTGGAAAAGATCGGGAAGAGGAGACTCAGGTGGTTTGGCCATGTAAGCAGGATGGGAGAAAAGAGGCTACCAAATGCTGCATTACACGGACATGTGGAGGGGAAGAGAAGTAGAGGGGGGCAGAGGAAGACCTGGATGGACAACATCAAGGAGGACTTAGGGGAGAAAGGCACCGACTTAGCCGGAATCGGCGAGACAATCAAGAATAGAGAACTTTGGAGAAGTTTCGTAAAGGCCTCATCGTCAGATCACTGATGGAAGAGAAGAAAGAGAGGAACTATACGATGAAATGCAAAGCTACAATGAGACACCTTAAACGGGTTAACTTTTAGAGGGAACGAAAGATAATATGCCAAAATGATTTATGTCAACATCAACAAGCCTTTGTTGCTATAAGATGTCGTTAAACTCTGGATCCATCGATGCTTACCTGCCTAACATCGCCATCTCAGCAAACTGCCAGACACGATAACAACCACAAGCAAATGAAATCGGGATAACAGAATTTCTTTCGTCTGATTTTGTCTCTATACTGACATCAGGAACCCGGAAGCCTCTGAAATATACGCATGCGAACCAATGAAGACCTGGAACGAATGATTTGCAATCAAGAAAAAGAACTGATTTACAATTATCTATAAAGACGTCAACGGCCATAGCAACCATAAGACGTCGTTAAACTGTGGATCCATCCATCCACTTAGGTCTCTTTATTTGGCCACAAAGCATTTCGTTAACCGCTGGACATTATTCATTGAAGCACAAGCTACAACTAGATACTTGTATACGCCTCCGTTTTTGGCTAATGCTATACAAAATTACTGCCAGATAAATATATTTATCTGGCAGTAATATCGACAAACTGTGCAACTACCCGTAGTGTCATTAGTGATAGGCAGTGCCAGTGCCAAGCCTTTAAAAAGCGAGAAAGGTGACAACAGCGGCCCGGGTAGGCATAAGATGTCGTTAAACGCTGAAACTACTATCTGTTACGTTAACACATAACACGAAGGGTGAGAACCATTCAAAAGTATTTCTACCGATGTCAACGGCGTTTGTTACCATAAGATGTCGTTGAACTCTGGATTGTTTTCCTCATCTGAAGCGATCAATCGTGCCATCAAACTACTCCATTGACCGAACTCTGAAAGTGCCAGTCCAAAGACTGAATAAAGAAGGACAACGCTAATTAACTTTCTCGCGACATAGCGTCGTCAAACAGAGGCTGCTGTTACTAAGTAATTAATAAACTTTTCTTTTAATCAACTCCGCAATCGCCGTACTCTGGTAGTGCCATTCCCAAGCCTGAATAAAAAAGGAGGGTGAAGCTAACCGTCGTTATTATGGCAAATCTTCCTCAAACAGCCACAAAATAGCAGATATAATCTCGAATCGTAATCTCAGCATTTCTAAGCTTAAGGGCACCAGCTTATTCAAGAGTACTGCGTCGTGTCAAAGGAGTTGGCTAGATGTACAAAGTAAATGTCTAAGCCTTGGACAGAGGACCAAAGAAAGAAGGCAGCAGAAGAAATTGTATGGCGGATTCCATCTGGAACAAGAAACATTCGACGGCGGGGATCGATTAAAGCAGGCGGTCGCTAGCGCCAGTCCCAAGCATGGATAAAGGAGGAGGGCGACGCTAGTCATATTCGTCAAGACACAGCGTCGTCGAAGAGAAACCAAATTTAGGCCTACTGAGAATCTTGTGATTACGACAAAATCAGTAAAGTAAAGTGGTGTGGATTTCATATTCAACTGATATAGCGCCGGCTTAAGTTGATATCCATGAAACAGTTCCTCTGTGATACTGATTACTGCGATTCTTAAGAGATTCAAGAGATTTTAGTCATTTAACATCGTATCCCGATTCCTCTTCTTTCTTTCATCTCTTTCTTTCCTCGCTTCAATTCTAAACACCATCCACTGTAGCCGTTGACTGTCTGCCTGCCTGATTCTTTGGATCTGGATCTGGATCCGATTTTGACCTAATCTGCTTATCGAATTAGTGTTTTTGCGAATAAGTTGGTTCGCTCGACTTAACTTTCTCTCGTTCTTTGGGCGTTGCATAAATCTCGATATTGCGATTACGATGTAAACAATTGCGTCACTTACTTACTTACTTGTAGCCAGTGGCGTGCAGAGGGGGGGGTCCGGAGGGTGCGACGGTTGGCGTTGGCCCAGTCACATCTCTTGCGCTTGTTTTGACGGACTAATTTCGTATCATACGAATCGTATGCCGTAGTTTAAGTACTAATAATAGTGTCTAATGCATTGCGAACCCTTTTAGCGTGTTACCAGCGGTTGACAACGGCAGTGTTATGATTGTATTATCGTTCATAGGTTTAAATAGGTTAGCGTCGTCAGTTAGAATTTTGTCGGCAAGACGCAACAGTAAGTAATTTTATTGTCTATTTTGTAAGGATTTAATCAAACAAAGGGAGAGGGGGCAGCACACTGAGCACAGTGCAGGGGGAGGGGAGGGGAATGAATTAGGGAAAGAACAATTTAGTGGCATCCAATGAAGGGGTTGGCCCCGGGCATCAAAGAACCTCTGCACGCCACTGCTTGTAGCTAAAATAACTCGTATGTCAAAGTTCACGAGTTCACACTGAAGATTAGATTGAAGCTATCTAAATCAAATTCTGCTAGCATTTAGATGGGACCCATATGGTTTGGTGAGTTCTTAGGAAGGATAGCTCGATAGCTACTGGTCTACATGCAAACTCGAATTGGACACCTTCAAAAATTGTTCAACGCAAGCTATATAAAGCAAACACTAACAAATCGGGCTATTCTTGTTGTTATTGGTATTTAAAATTGATTCGTGCATTTAGATCAAGATAATTATCTGCTTTGCAAAGCAGCTCGAAACTTCGAGACTGTAGCTGCTCAGCTAACTGGATTGACTGTTAATTGGTTGTTCCGAGCGTAGGTTTATCCGTAATCTGGGTCAAACTGTTGACTCCTCTACACGTATATCTTCTGACCAGGTTAAAACCATATGCAAATCAGACCATTTTGACATTCGGGACATCTCTAAAATCAGTTCTTGTATGACTCAACGTGCCTCTGTCTCACTCACAACTGCTCTGGCTTGCCACCTTGACTACTTCAACTCACTTCTTATTCGTATTGCTGAGAGAGATTTGCACGTACGACAAATAGTTCAAAATTCTCCGGAAAAGCCATTATACAACGAATCCTGGGTATAAACATACATGTATTACACCAGTACCGCACACATACACTGGCTTCCCATCAAGCAAAGGATTCGACTTATAATCTGTCTTATTACTGAAAAAACGTTGTATTCAAACCAGCGACCTATCTCCGTTCCTTGCTCGTCCCAGTGATATCAGTCCCAAGCCTGGATAAAGGAGGAGGGCGACGTTGAAGACGTTGGCAGCCGTACGATGTCACTGAACACTGGAAAATACTACTTCTGCCACTCTAGCATGGTTCTTAACTAGGTTAGATAACTTTTCCCTATGGACATCAACAGCCTAAAGCCTTTGTTACAATAAGATGTCGCTCAAAACAAAAATGACCCTAGCATCCACAAGGTGTCGCTATACGTCGGATAACGTAATGCTACGTTTCGTTCAGACAATTTTAAGCTGTTTTTTCCGGAGAGGGTTACTCAGCTTCGTTTAGAAAGATTTATAAATAGACAAGATAACGTCAGCATCAGTTGAACCATTTTCTGGTAATGCCAGTCCCACGCCTGGATGAAGAAGGGAGACGCCTACCATATTCCTGGTGACACAGCGTCATTAAGCAGCAACTAAACAACATAATAGTTTTAATTGCGTCAACATATATGACGTAATATGGACGTCAAACATCCTATTCGATGTTAAAATTCGTAAAAGCCCGTTTATATCATGAACTCTTCTATGCGTTGTTATTTACCTTTATATCGCAAAATCAGGTGCTATATAAGACACCATTTGCGTTCATAGCGACATCTTGTGACTGATAGACCGTTGACGTCGAACGTAAACGTAATGACGAAGAAAATGAAACGATTTAGTCAAATCAGAGATATATAGCGGTTTAAATATTTAACGATTTAAAGGTGCTTAAATAAATACAAACATCAGAAACAGTTTTTAATATTTAGCGACATCTTACGGCCGCCAGCGCCTTTGGCGACTTCTATCAGCCAACGCCTGTAACGCTTTCTTCACCTATGTTAGATAGAAGCCTTTGAGAAATTAGCTTGCATACTGTCCGCAAATTCCGATTTAAAGGTGTCTAAACAGATACAATTACAATTCACAGCATCGAATCTTTAACGATATCTTACGGTGGCCACCGCCATTAGCGCTCCTGAGTAGATTACCTGAAGGGGCGCTATATAAGACTTCTGTAATAATAATAATAATAATAAATATTTTCCGCAACAATATTTCAATCCATTCAGGAAATCGACAACAACTGGAATTTCATTATTAGTTTGTTTTATGTATAGGATCATGAGGTTACGATTTAAAGGTGTATAAGAAAAACCGAATAATGTTTGTAACATAGAAGTGTCTACCGATATCTTACGTCTAGAATGACCATTAGCATCGACTTTAATTACATAACTCATAACAATTATTCTTTTCGTCACAACAATCTGTACGAGTTGTGTGTAGCTTCTGCTCAACGATGCTGTTCATAACGAAGATGATTAGTGCCGCCCTCCTTCTGTATTCGGGCTTCGGACTGGTTCTACCAGAATACGACCTTGGATGTATCCACGTTGTATCCTCAAGATACACTACTTCAAGTTGACGTATACTGAACCGTGTTGAACTTGTCAAAGCGCCCTTGTAACTGCATGTGTCGTGTTACGGCGCTGTAGAATCGTCGTATTCATCATCATCATCATCATCATCATCATCATCATCATCATCATCATCATCATCATCATCATCATCATCATCATCATCATCATCATCATCATCATCATCATCATCATCGTCATTGTCGTCATCGTCGTCATCGTCGTCATCGTCGTCATAATCATCATCATCATCATCATCATCATCATCATCATCATCATCATCATCATCATCATCATCATCATCATCATCATTATTATTATTATTATTATTATTATTATTATTATTATTATTATTATTACCACAATAACAACAACAACAACAACAACAACAACAACAACAACAACAACAACAACAACAACAACAACAACAACAACAACAACAACAACAACAACAACAACAACAACAACAACAACAACAACAACAACAACAACAACAACAACAACAACACCAACAACAACAACAACAACAACAACAACAACAACAACAACAACTACTACTACTACTACTACTACTACTACTACTACTACTACTACTACTACTACTACAACTGCTGCTGCTGCTGCTGATACTGCTGCTGCTGCTGCTGAGCTACTACTACTACTACAACTACTACGACGACTACTACTAAACATTTTTAACGCGCGCGAAGTCACACAGAAATGCAAATCCGAGGCTTGGTTAGTCAGTCGCCAGGTGAAGCGCAATTAGATATATAGATGTTTGAAAAGCCAATGAGATAGATTGAGTTTGAGGAGTTTCTTGACAGGAGTTCAATCATCGAACAAACATTGGTAGTCGATTCCGTTCCTCAGATGCATCAAAATGGAATGCACGAGAGAGTTCATGACAGTGCTACCTCTGGGCTCAACGAAAAGGCCCATATCCGAAGATCGCAGACTGCGTGGCGGACTGTAGGTGGTGGGAGAGAGTAGTTGTTGAGATTTTGGCTTCAAGAGAACTCCATCGATAAAGGGTGCATCATACAACCGCTTCCTTTTCTGCCGAAATTTTAATACCTTCGTAGGATCAAAATTTCCAAAGCGCCAATTGAAAGCTAAGAGCAGGACATCAGTTTATTCACGAGGGCTGATTCTTGTCAGAGGAATTGTCCTATTAAAAACATGAAGCTGTGTCTCTGAATAAAAATGTTCAATAACCAGCTGGAAAGAAGTTGGCGAGCTTCGATATAAGCAACTGCGGTGTGACCACGTGACCTTACACAAGCATCTATTTAGCTCCTATGTTCTGAACGACATTGTTTGAATCTCATACTACGTACTTGCTGCTCTGAACGCCGACGTATTGAAACAGAATCCGGTAAGAAAGTACGACACTTCTACCACTTAGAACCTCCTCCTCTTTCGACTAATTTTGTCTATACTAACACCATCAACCCAGAAGCCACTTAAGTTATACGCATGCAAACTAATGACGACTCTGAACGAATCACCTGCAATCAAGAAAATGAACTGGCCCGGCTCAAGACATTTGGCGGCCCTAGGCAAACCGGCAAATCGGCGGCCCTGAGCAAACCGTCCGAAATTTTAGCATTTTCGTCATGGTAATTTCGATATTTCGATTTCGTCCATCTTTTTGGGATTTCATCTTCAAAAAATTTGATGACCTTTTTTAGTCAATCGCCTCACAAATGAATGTTGTTACCTTTTTTGCAATTCACGGTTACACCTACGCGATTTATTACACCAACACTATAAACCAACACTATAATACTTCCATCTACCGAATCATAATTAAATTTTATTTTTAGTGGAAAATTGGCGGCACCTAAAAATCGGCGGCCCTAGGCAGTTGCCTAGTTCGCCTATAGGACGAACCGGGCCTGTTGATACACACTTATCTATACAGACGTTTAACGGCCATAGCTGACATATGACGTCGTTAAACTGTGGATCCATCCATCCACTTAAGTCTTTTTCTTGCCACACAGAATTTCGTTAACTGCTGACCATTATTCTATGAAACACAAAGCTACAATTAAATCCTTTTAAACGCCTCCGTTTAGGCTAAGCCTGTTATTATTTATCTGGCGATTTTATCGATGAACTCCGCAACTACCCATAAGATGTCGTTGAACTGGATCCTCTTACTCATCTGGCGCGTTCAATCGTACTATCAAACTTCTCCATTGCCCGTTCTCCTAAAGCAGCGGTTCTCAACCTTTTGAGACTCAAGGACCACTTTTAAACTTTGTGTCTAATTCGCGGACCACCACTAAAAATTGTGCCACAAACAAATTAATACAATAGAAATTTTTGCCATAAATCCGCGTATTATTAGTTTAATGGTGCCATTTAGCCGATTCTAGCGATTGAAATTTTTTTTTTAAATAAAAAATTGACAAAATTTGTCTGTTTCCATGTTTTTAATTATAAAAAATATAAATTGTACGCCTTGCTCGCGGACCACCAGGCAGATGGCCGCGGACCACCAGTGGTCCGCGGACCACAGGTTGAGAACCGCTGTCCTAAAGTGACAGTCCGAAGATTGACTAAAGAAGAAGGGCACCGCTAAGTAACTTTCTTATGACATAACGTCGTCAAACAGAGGCTACTGCTACTAGTAATCGATGTTCTTTTAATTAATTTTCTTTTAATCAAGTCCGTCATCGGGGTACTCTGTTAGTGCCATTCCCAAGACTGGATAGAGAAGAAGAGCGACGTTAACCGTCGTTGTTATGGCACATTTTCCTCAAAGAGCCACTAACTAACAGATCGATTAGGTCTATCTTTTCTAAACTATCTTGTCATGTACTTAGGTGGCCCCAATTAACGGGACTTCGGTCCCTTTAGGGTCTCCTTTTGCGCCACTGATAAACGTCTTAATATTTTTTAATATTTTTGCGCTCACTGATAAATTGTCTGATTTGTCGTAATGATGTTGTGATTACTATGCAACGTTGTTACTATGTTTGCTTTGTAATGCTTAACGTGGATCAATAAAATTTGTGGTTATTATTATTATGGTTATAATCTCGAATCGTAATCTCAACATTTTAAAGCTCTATATAAGGGCTATAGCTAAGCGCAGGGCTACAGGTTATTCACGAGCGCTGCGTCGAGTCAAAGGAGTTGGCTAGATCTATGAAGTTGATGTCTAAGTCTGTTTGACAGATGACCAATGAAAGAAGGAGGCAGAGGAGCTGCTAAGGCCGAGAAACATTAGACGGCGGGGATCGATTTAAGCAGACGGTCGATAAGTGAAGATTTTACTAGTATAAACACCGATGGATGGATGCAGAGTTTAACGACATCGTATGGCATCAAAGGCCACTGACATCGAAAGATATTATTTGAAAAGTTCTCAACGTTCCATTGGTACAATACGCTTCTATCAAGTAAGTAGCGCGGCATCAGAATGTTTGCCGACGAAGTGATGCTTATATATAGCGTCGTTAATCAACGTCTTAAAGGTGTTTAAAATATTAGCATTTCCGCGTCTCAGATTCGCATTTCTGTGTGACTTTGCGCGCGTTAATAATGTTTGCTATAATAATAACAATAATCCTACGCTTAACGACTTCTTGTGGCTGCCAAAGCCGTTCACGTCGATCTTACCCTACTTTAGATACATACAATCGGTGTGTAAGATAATGAAATGAAAGAATTAATGTGGTAAACATGGGCGTCCGGAGGGAAACAAGGGGCATTTGCCCCTAGATTTACAAATATTAAAAAAATAAAATATTTTGCTTATTATAGTTTTTACAACAGTCCCAACACGATTTTAATTGCGAAAAACACTTTATTTTTTAGGTAATGTCTTTGACCATAATTGATTTTTAAAGTTATCACATGTTCTGTGTTCATGAATAGCTATTAGCTATTCCATGGAAACACGTCACCCCCCACCCCCCCCAAAAAAAAGTTTTGCCCCCACAGAAATATCCCTCCCCAACAAAAATTACGCCCATAATGGTAAATTTTATACTGAGCCTATACGCTTTGCGATAAACGAATATTGATTGATTGATTGATTGATTGATTGATTGATTGATTGATTGATTGATTGATTGATTGAGCTAAATTATTACGAAATTTGATGTATAATAAGAGACGTAAGAGATATTGATAGATAAGCACAAGAGAGATCGATAACTGCGATTTGTTTAATGAATTCTAGAAGAAAGCATAAAATCAAGCATATTGCTTGAAAGACGTCAACGGCCACAGTTACTGTAGCCGTAAGATGTCGTTATGCTCACGGAATTAACATCGATGCATTGATTAACGGCGAAATCTCTACAGAAACTACCTATCGATCTTGATACCATAAGACAGGGTTGGCCAACCTTTTCTTGCATACGGCCACTATAGGTTTCGGTAAGCACGAGGCGGGCCGGCTGCGAAAAATTTTTCTGAACGCCTAGAAAGAAATACAAATGTTTATTTTATATTCTTAAAAAGAGTCGAAAACAGGTACAGTGTACTACTAGATTACTAACCGTTACAACACTAAATTTCCTTCCAGGTTAACTGTAACAAAGTCATTTAGTCTGTGTGAAACCTGAGCTTCTTTGCCAAATTTTAAAAAGTGATCGTATAAGATTAAATACATTAATTTAAAAAGTGGTAGTGCGGGCCGCCAATCAGCAGTGTTGCCAACCCTGCCATAACTTCCATAAGACGTCCTTAAACTGTTGGATTCCGTCCCAGGAATTAATTACAAGAAAATGAATATTATAGTAAACGGCACGCTTGTGTAGTCCAACAATTCGATATTTCTCACCACATATTTCAAGGGATTTTGACTACTGGGACAAAGTTGGCCGATGGATGGATGCAGAATTTAGCGACATCTGGTGGCCAAAATACCGTTGACGTCGACAGAAATATTATTTAAAAAGTTATCGCCGTTGGCATAATACAGCTTCTGTCAGAAGGCCTGTGTACAGTGTGTAGTAAAGCAATGTTTGACATTGAAGTGATGTTTATTATATAGTGTCGTTTAACACCGTTTTAGAGGTGTTTAGAAGTTTCGAAATTCCGCGCCTCAGATTAGTATTTCTTTGTGACTGCGAGCGTCAATAATAATATATTTGTAATAATAATAATAATAATAATAATACTAATAATAATAATAATAATAATAATAATAATAATAATAATAATTATGTTATATTAATTAATATTGAAGTCCCTGAGGGATCCTGTATACCTCGGGGCAAAAAAAAAATAATAATAATAATGATTAAAACTATAATAGTGTTAGTGATAATAATAGTAGGCCCTAACAATTACAATGATACTGAAAATGCAAAGTCAAATTAGTCACCTTTAAAAGAGTTTAAGCCGTTGTATATAAACCAAGTATCAATAATCTTACTAAGGTGTCTTTCGCATGAATCGTATCTGTATTATAATTATATCGACGCCGAAAGATGTCAAGCTATTGAATATTATTGCCATTAATGAGATCAGGCAAGGTAAGGTAAAGTAAGTTAAGCGTCATCACTGGACGCTAACTAGGCACACTAGATGCACTGAAATTGCTCTGGTAGTGCCAGTCCCAAGCCTGGACAAAGGAGGAGGGCAAATCATCTTCGTCATGACACAGCGTCGTCGATGAACAACCGCCTTTAGGCCTACTACCAATGTTGCGATTACGACAAAGCCAGAAAAGTAAAGTGATGTGAACTTCATATTCAACTGATATAGCGCCGGTTAAATCTGAGGCCCGTGAAACAGCTTTTCCGCAATGCCGAGATATTTAAGAGATTTAAGATGGTTTTGTCATCCCCATTCCTCTTCATTCCTTTATCTCTTTCTCTCACCGTTTCAATTCTAAACACCATCCACTGTAACCGTTTGATTGTCTGCCTGCCTGATTCCTTGGATCCAGATCTGGATCCGATTCTGACCTCGCCTGCTTATTATTTTGTAGTTTTCAATTAGCTGGCTCTGTGACTAGCGTTGTTTCTTTCTTTGGGCATTGCAGAAATCTCCTGATTGCGATTACGATATGAACAAATGCGTCACTTACTTACTTACTTACTTCTAATTACACTTATGTCAAAGTTCACGAGTTCACACTGAAGAACACCGAAGACCCCTAAATAAAAATTTTAGAATTTCTACAGCGCCAACTCTTCCAGAATTTTGATGGGACCCATATATGTTTTGTTACGTTCATTGGAAGGATAGCTACACGTCTAAATGCAAACTCAAATTGGACACCTTTAAAACGCGTTCAACCCGATATATATTTACAACCAATACATTCAATAGTCGGATGATTTATATAATCATGGTTCTGCAAATATTCATTTGTGCGTTTAGACCAAGATGTCTGCTTAAATAAACAGCTAAAAAATGTGTTAACTTTTTGCTCGAGCATAGGCCTGTACACAATCTTGCATGACTCAAACTGTCTCAGTCTCACTCACAACTGCTCGGGCTTGCCATCTTGACTACTGCAACTCACTTCTCATTCGAATTGCTCACAAAGACTTGCACAAAACACAGAGTTGAAATTTAATTGGCAAGAGCCATTACACAAAGAATCCTGAGAACGAACATATTACACTAATACTTCATTCATACACTGGCTCCCCATCGAGCAAAGAATTCAATTTAAAATCTGTCTTATAGTTGATAAAAACATGCATTGAAACCAGGCGACCTCTCCCCGCTCATGTTATTGATATAACTTAATACCTGAAATTCATGTCCCCTTGACTTGCTCGCAACTGTGGCACTCGATTAACGGATAAACTGACTATTACTGTGTCTCGTACAACAACTGTGTTGAGCTCTTAGGCGTTCTCGGTGGCTGCTCCGAAATACTGGAATTCAATGACCACAGTTATTGCGTTCCTTTCGCCATCTGAGGCCATTTAGAACTGACCTGAAGACCCATCTGCTTCAGCTTACCCTCCGTAGCTTAACTTCTGGTTTCTCTCACTTGTCGAATTTGATTTGACTTTCCAATGGTTAGTCCCAAGCCTGGATAAAGTAGGAGGGCGACGTCAACTGCCTTGGCAGAAATACGATGTAGTTGAACACTGGAAAATATTATTTTGGCCCTAGCATAGTTTAGATAACTTATTCCTATCGACGTCAACGGCCTAAGACCTTTCTTACGATAAGATGTCGTTAAAACAAAAATGACCCTAGTATCCACAAGGTGTCGCTATACGTCGATAAACATACTGATACGCTTTGTTCAGACAATTCAAAGCTGTTTATTCCGATGCTATTAAACATAATTTATGTGGGGCGTTGTGGCTCAGTGGTAAGTTCGGCGCCTTGTGACCGGAGGGTTGCAGGTTCGAATCCCACTCTAGCCGCTGCGTACGGACCTTGGGCAAGTCCTTCACTCGCAATTGCTCATGGCGCTTCGGCGTGAAAATTCCGGCACAGTATCAAATGCTGTAGTCGGGAGCGCCTCGGAGTAGTAGTTGACTTCGAGAGGCGCTATAGATATATCCGGAATAAATAAATAATATATTGGGGAAGCTATATTTCTACCACTTAGAACCTCCTCCATCGAAACTTAACACTTCACAACTTTCAGGTGAAACAAAAACCGTGGGCGTCACATATTTGATGTCATTTCTATAGATGTCGCTAAAGCTTATCCACACCAAAGACGTTCGAATAACGTCCAGGCGGTAGAATAGAATAGAATTAATCAGATTAGATTATTGCTTTCCTAATCTAATCTTGTGACTTCTATAGCGCCGTTAATAAATGCCAGAGACATCAACAGGTCGTCACTTCAAGTGGAATCGAAATCATAAATTATAATCAAAGACCTTTTGTCTGGTTTTATTGAGCACTTCTCAATTTGGCAAAGACATGATGAAATCTAAATTGTGTTTCGTTTTGTATTTAATTGTTATTGGACCAATTTCATAATATATTATCAGTAGCAATCTGCTTCTATGGTGTAACTCTGCATGCAACGATGAACGACACAATGTATCAAGTCAACCGATTTATGTGTTTTCTGTATAAATCAGTCTTTTAATTAGACAATTCTTTTATCTTCGCAATGTTCAGCGACACCTTGCGCCTTAAAGATCATGTAATCTTACTGCGTACTTGTCAGTTTTAATTATTTTGATGAAGACCGTTAACGACAATCGGATTTATACTATAGCTAGCCTGGCAACGAATGAGACATATATAGTGTCAGTAAAATGCAATTTAAAGGTGTCTAATTAAATGTATTCATTACAGTATCCAATCGTTGAGCTTCGTTACTTTACTTCATCGAGATTTTTAATCAATCTAATGAGAAAAAACACAACTGGATTTGGTTGGTAAGTTACTGCTTAACGACGCTGTGTCAAAACAAAATCGAAGATCAGTGTCACCCTCCTCCTTTAGATAAGCTTCAGACTGGCACCACCCAAAATGGCAGTGACGGAGTTTTAAAGTTAGTTACGTAGATTTTATCTTTAAACTCGTAAAGTACGTTCCTGGATTTCACAGGATTGTTTCGAAGCCTTTCTTGAAATAAAAAATGTTTATAAAGATTTTTGTTTGTCATGTCGCCAATTTAAACGCTACTTGAAATTCTCATTCACCGACCTGCGTGTGGAAATGATTTTATATAGCAGCGGCACACCCTTAATTAAGGTGTTTAGCAAATACCGAAACTGTTCATTAGAATTAATCGTTTAACCACGTACCACGTCTCCAAGGATCGTTACCGTGGACTGTACCATATATTAAAGCAAAAGTATTTTTTTGCAAGATAATTGGCGTCGCCCTCTTTCTGTATCTAGGCTTCGGACTGGCATCACCCGAAAGTATGGCAGTGACGGAGTTAGCTGTAGGCCCATGATTGAGTGTGGCTCCGAATATATGTCTTCTAACAGAGACATATAATATCGAGCTATCCACTGTTCAACGACATCTAGTGGTTGCTAGAGCTGTTCATATAGACCAGACGCTAAGAAATAAAACTAAAACTTGAATGATCAAGAATGGACTCCAACAGCTTAGCGACATCTTACGACATCAATCGAAGTAAGAGTTTAACTGATTTATACAGGTAATATATTATACTCGAATAATTCAAGCAGTAGTATCCAGTGTTCAACGACATCTTATGGCTGGCAGGGCCTTTGGCGTCACCCTCCTTCTTCTGTTCCGATTGATCTTTCCTATTCAAATCTAATGACTTCTATAGCGCCGCTATTATGACACCAAACACATCGATAGTCACTTCCAAGTAGAATTGCAATTAATTAAAACTCAAAATACGTTTGAGAAGCCAGGCTGAAATTACACAGAGATCTGCCTTTTACATTTCTGAACAGAACACCTTGAAGAGGCGCTATGTAAATTCTCCATATGAATGTTATACGGTTTTAATGTGCAGTTATGAAATTGATGAGGAGAACGTTATCGAATATCAACTGTATTGTATATCGCATTGTACACTGTGTTGCATGTATTATATTGTATTCTGCTAAATTGTATCATTTTGAATTGTATTATATATTGTATTGTATTTTATTCTATTGTACTGTGTGATGCGATGAAGATAAAAGTTCAATTGACTTTGTGTACTTTTGTAATAAATTCGTCAGATAATAACATAAAAGACCGTTAACGGCAATCATATTTTACATTGGAGCTAACTTCACAACGAAATGAGACTATTATTATAGTGTCGGTAAAATCCAATTTTAAGGTGTCTAATTAAATGTATTCCTTACAGTATCGAATCGCTAAGTTGGTTACTTCACTTCAGCAAGATTTGTAATCAATCTAATGAGGAAAAATACAACTGGAATTGGTTGGTTAGTTAATGTTTAACGACGCTGTGTCAAAACAAAATCGAAGATCAGTGTCACCCTCCTCCTTTAGATAAGCTTCAGACTGGCACCTCACAAAATGGCAGTTACGGAGTTTTAAAGTCGGTGACGTAGACATTACTTTGAGAGTCGATAAGTCCGTTACCGGATTTCACAGTATTGTTTCGAAGCCTTTCTACAGATACAAAAATCGTTCGAAAGATTATAGTTTGTAATGCCACCAATTTAAAAACGCATTGAAATGATCATAGATCAGTCTGTTCTCATTCATCAACACTCGTGTAGAAAATAATCTTATATAGTGGCAGGAAGAACTTAATTAAGGTGTTAAAGTAAAGAGCAAAACCAGACGGTAAGAAATAAAAGTAAAACTTAAATGAACAAGAATGGACTCCAACAGCTTAGCGACACTTTAACGACATCTTATGAAAGCCCAGGGCCTTTGACGTCACCCTCCTTCTTCTGTTCATATTGATGTTTCCTAATCTAATTTAATGATTTCTACAGCGCCGCTATTATGACTCCAAAGACATGGTCACCTCAAGTGGAATAGCAATTTCAAATAGCAATTTCAAACTTATTATCTGTTTGAGAATCCAGGTGGAAATTATACAGAGATCGGTTGTCTGGTCTTAATGTGCTCTTCAGAAATTGATAAGAAGGACGTTATCGAATATCAATTGTATTGTATATTGTATTGCATTGTATTGCACTCGGACATTTATAAAGCGCTTCTAGCGGGAGGGCCATTCAGAAGCGCTCCCAGTGCGAGAGACCCCGAGTGAAAAAGCAATTTTGAAGAAAGGTAAAAGAGGAAGAGACGTTACCTGAGAGAATAGAAGAACGAACGAACGGAGGAAGCTCATTTCAAATGACAGGGCCAATGGAAGTAGTAGACCCAGATTGAGCCAGTGAAATCATGACACGGAGAACAAGGAGGTCCAAACGGTCAAAGGTATTGTATATTGAATTGTATTCTTTTGAATTGTTTTATATTGTATTGACTTCTATTCTATTTAATAGTATTACATTCTATTGTATTGTATTCTATTGTACTATGGGAGAGGAGATGGAGGAATGGTAACACTCATGGCCAGGAGAGCACCAGGAGAGCAGCAATACGCGGTTCGATTCCCGAAACCGACCTCGGGCGGGCGCCTTGCATGGCTGCCATAACGTGTATTTAGTTAAGATATTGATAATTGTACTGTCATGCCTCAATGTAATCTTACTGCGTTTGTCGGTTTGAATTAAAAAAGAAAAAAGATTAATATTTATATCGTATTGTATTATTTGAATTTACAATAGTGCATTTCTTTTATTGGATTGTATTGTATTCTAATGAATTGTATCATGTGGTTTGATACGATGAACGGAACAGTTATAAGTTCAACTGGCTTTTTGTACTTTCTTTAAAATAAATTCGCCATGTAAACTCCACATTTCTCAAGCGCTAATGTAAAGCGCAGGGCCCCAGTGTATTCATGAGCGCTGCGTCGTATCAGTGGGGTTGTCCAGAGATCGATGTCCAGCCAGTTGAGATCCGAGTCCCGTTGCCAAGGAGACCAGAATGAGGAGGCAGAGGAGATGTTAAAGCGGGTTTCGTTGAGGATGAGAAAGCTTGGAAGGTGGAGGATCGGATGGATTAGGGGAGGAATTCTTGAAGTGGTGAGGAAAGCCGTTCCGCTCAATCCGAAAGTTTAAGAAATAATGATCAAGTTGAACTCAACAAATTTATGATTTATTTATAACGTCATTTATAAGCGATTTCAAGGTGTCTAAGAAAAGCTATCGTTTAGTAACGCGATTTATGCCTGTACGAATATTTACTGCAATCGGGAACTCTTAAAAATGGACCTCTATCGAGAATAACTGCATATGTCTCGAATCATTGTACTTCAGTTTTAACCCGAATTCGTTGCCCAATGTGTTTTCTTTATGACGCCGACGAAACGGAGGAATGCGGTGGAGAAATCCGAACAATCTGCGACTTCAAAGGAAGTCTTTCAAGAGCTTTAACCGACATGTGACTCTAGGCCTCTGAAGTGCCGCCGCTAACGAGATTTTGGCTTAATGGTCATTATTGTACTCGAAGAGCTGTGACATTGTGTGTTATGTGACCGAATAGATTGATAAACTATAATAGTGTAATATCAATTAAATAAGAAATGGAACTTATATATAGCTTTATGATTTTCAGATATAAAGGTGTTTTATAGCAGAATTGTTGAAGATGATACCAAACACCGCACTGAACTGTAATCATTTCCAGAATAATCCCTGTTTACTGTGATTTTTTGCTTTAATTAACATGAGCTTTAATCCCTTTCATTATGGATTTGATCATCAAAGTCCAGGAAAATAATTAATTACGATGCCTTAATAGCAGTGTTGGGTAAACCAGACAAGAAATGAATTAAATCAAAACTCAACTCATGCACCTCAAAATGAGTTAAAACTCAAACTCAACTCATCCTAAGTGAAGTGAGTTAACTCAAGCTCAGTTGTTAAATGAGTTAAATCATCAACTCACACGTCTCATACGAGCACGTTCTAAACGAACGTTGTGGGGGCTACGTGGGAGGAATTGGACGTACACGTCTTCAGGCAACAATGCGACGATTGATCCGGTCTCGATATTTACCGGAATCCTATCTTACTTTCGAACAACTCTGCCAGAAAGCTGATTGTAACCTCTTCTCAGCCATCATAACTAACCCAACACATGTTGTGCATCAGTTATTACCTCCAGAGAAAGCTGTCATAATACTCACTGCGCCCCATGGCACACAATAGAATTATACCTAATGCTGACTCTTTAGCTCGTAAAACCTTTGTCATTCGAATGTTATATGTTTAAATTAATATTATGAACTATGTACACCAAAATGCGGTTAGCAGTTGGTTTTGAATAAAGGATATACTTACTTACTTACTTACTTACAAATAATAATGGACGATGTTTGGCTGGTCTGATGATGTGACACTACTTTTACGTTTCTTGTTTTGATGATCGTTGGCGCTGGAGTCGTTGTTAGATGACAATCTGACTTTTGACTGACGTTTTGTACTCTTCATAGGCTTTGTACACGGTAGGATGAACCAGTTGTACAAATAAAGTAAAAAAGTATTACAATCTTGTTTATGTGGCAAAGCGCGTATAACTTTCCCATTGAATGCTAATGCACTGCGCAAATTCGAATAATATAGCAATCGTTTTAACGTTCACATGTTCGCAGTTAGTGGTTACGAAAGGACTACGCACTATATATGTATAACAGTATAATGTATATTAGTGACTTACCCTCAGATGCCTGACGAAGTTACTGGTAGCCACAGTTGTTCCGCTAAGAGATTTATTAATGCAATTATTGCATTTAGCAACAATTTTTCCATCACGCCTACTTGTAACAGAAAAATATTTTCCATCAAGAATACACGGTACTTCAGCCATGTTGTTCTTAACTGTTCACAATATACAAAATATGCAGTGCTTAAACACTGTACGCCCGCCGCTGCTGGCCGAGTTTACGACCCTCCATGCCGCCACCACTCACCAGTATGGAAAGCCGACGATATAAAAAAACGGCTTGTTTCAACATAATATGTGCCGAGTGCCGAATAGTGAGTTGATTTTAAAATAATTGACAGTTACAACTCAAACTCACAGAAACTATGAATTAAATCAAACTCATAGCTCACACTCTTTAAGGTGAGTTAACTCCAACTCATAAATCACAACAAGTGAGTTAATTCGTGAGTTTCAACTCTTCTGAGTTAACTCATACCCAACACTGACAGTGTATATATAGATCATTGAACTGATGTAATGGTTAAACTCTTTTTGACTTTTGATCATAATGTTGTGTATGTTAGTCTCGTTGTTGAGCGGGGGGAGGTTGAGGGGGGGGGGCGGTGGCCGAGCAGTTAGGTTTCGACACGGTAGCCGAATGAATAGAGCGCTCGGCCTGTAACGCAGTGAGTACGGGTCGAATCTCCCTGACACGGTTATTGCTCGCAGTTGCTCATCGCCATCAACGCTCTGTCGTTCGGTAGTGTGTGGACTTCTGAACTTTTGAGGGTGAGCAATATCAAGCACAGTTGTATTGCATTACGTTGTGCCATATTATATTGAATTGTATTGCATTGTATTATATTGAATAATATTGCATTGTATTGCATTGAATTGCGATACGAGTGCCTCATTAAAATCCCACAAATGCATATGGCTAATACAACAATATCAGATATCGGTTACACTGTATAGTGTTTCACTCGCAACTTGGACAATGAATTGATTACAATTCTGTAGAAATATATCGATAGGGAACACTGTCGAAAGCGTTTCTGGCTTGCTTCTGTCTGACAGCCGGATCCGGATTTCTTTCTCTCTGGCAATCGGACTTCTCCTTGGCAATTGAGATTCTCTCTGCAATCGGACTTCTCTCCGGCATTCGGACTTCTCTCCGGCAATCGGACTTCTCTCTGGCAATCGGACTTCTCTCTGGCAATCGGACTTCTCTCCGGCAATCGGACTTCTCTCTGGCAATCGGACTTCTCTCTGGCAATCGGACTTCTCTCTGGCAATCGGACTTCTCTCTGGCAATCGGACTTCTCTCCGGCAATCGGACTTCTGGCTGGCAATCGGACTTCTCTCCGGCAAAAGGACTCAGATCTCCACTTGTCCACATCTTGGGACAACCCCTCTGACAAGACGCAGCGCTCGTGAATAAGCTGGTTCCCTGCGCTTTGCTTTCGAGTAGCGTTGTAGAAATTTGGTGTTTACGATTACCATAACGATGATTCCAACCTGCGTTTTCTTGTCTTGAGCCTCTTCACGCGAGCACCTCGGACGAGTCCGTCATGAAGAGGCGCTATATAAATCTATGAGACCATATATATGATCACAATTCATGCACGACGACAAGGCCTAATCCACTGTTCAATGTTAGGTCTAGATAGGCCTAACACCGCAGCGTGACAGATACAGAGACAGATACAGATACAGACACATAGGCAGGCAAAGAAACAGACACACAGTCAGATACAGCGACAGACACACAGAAAGTTACAGAGACAGACACACAGGCAGATACAGAGACAGACACATAGGCAGATACACAGACAGACACACAGACAGAAGTAGTACAAACGGGGGCAGACTGGGCCAATTAGGTTAATTAGTAGGTAATTAATTAACAGGTAATTAATTAATTAATAAACAGTGAAAATGGCCATCACATGCTTCGTTCAGGAGCTTCAGGAGCTTCAGCAGCAGGAGCTTCTGCTGCAGGAGCAGCTGGATTAGCAGGAGCATCCGCTTCAGGTTTTACTTAGTAAGACCATACATGTATACATACATGTATACATTCATGTATACACACACAGTGTGTGTATGTGTATGTGCGATAGGCCTAAGTGTCTTTCACGGGCCAAGATCATCCGGTGCGTTGGGATGAACGACTTAATTAACAACTGTTCTCGCAACAGGGAGTAATGCTCCTGAAATTGATGCTTACGCATCAATGATCTGGTATCTGTGCCAGAGTCATCCGGTGTGACGGACTTGCTGTGTGTGTGAACTTATGATCACTTATTATAATTCCCCGATTTTAAGTATCGCATACATATAATTGTAGGACTTCTACTCCTACCACAGTGTGACTGGGGTTGCTTGTTACTGCAAGTCTGTAATACTGGTACGCAATCGGAGTCGTTGTAAGATTAAAAAATTACGGAGCAGCTTCGGTGTTTAATAATGCCTGCGTCGATCTTAGTAATTGGGTGAACGTTGATCCATCGTTACTTCCGTTTAAAATCCAGTTTGTAATCTGGTATGTGCCTCTGTTGTGTCTTATCGCTTTCAACGCAATTCTCCAAATTTTAACCGGCTCAGGACATTTTATCTGCAGCCAGACATTTAGGATTGATCTACTATCCGCGATCCATGTTCCGTTTGAACCATCTGCATTTAGACTATTGAAAGCTCCATACGCTTGATACTTGTCAGTAACAGTTGAACTAGCACTAGCGATAAATCCGGTAACACTTTCATCAGCCTCCAAAATAGGTATGTATCCGATATGACACTTTTTAAGAGCATTATTATCCGCTCTATTAAGAGCGTTATCTACATAATTTTTAGTGGAGGCATCTTGAAGGTTAACGGGGTCTTTTAAATCGGTTATAGATTTTTGTCTCATAACGATATCTTGGTAAACATCGATTTTATGGTCGCTGGACGATTTACCGAATCGAATTATATTTTCCGTTCCCACTTTGCACAAGAAACCTTCGATCGATTGCAACGTTATAGGTTGGTTTAAATAACCTTCTATTTTGTTTAACAGATTACCCAGTATCAAAGCAAACAGTTTGTTTCCGCGTAGATCCTTACACCCCATATTACGTTGACGATCCGAGCCCACACTTAAAAATAGATTGCCGGTCATAACGTCACCAGTCTTAGAAACTTTGTTTACACCGCTATTAATATCTACGTAATTTTTGGTAGCACCATCTTGGGAATTAGTAGGTTCTAACACGTTGACCAGTTTATGAGAATCTAAATTAATATTCTCGGTCGCGGCGTTTGTTCCATCCATACGAAGGAAAGTAGCATTTGCTTGAGACAATGTAACTCCTCCGGCAATTATTCTTTCCGAGTATCCAACATCAGTATGTCCGAATTTATCCACAGGCATTTTTAGTATATATTAATACAATGTATATATATTTTATTTATAATAAAATAAGCCGTCTGGTGAGCTCAAAGGAGGCTGAATAGCCTACCACGATTTAAGTATCGTATATGTATAATTGTATGCTATGAAGTCCTACGTTAATCTGACCGAAAATAGTCCCACCGGGAATATGTGTTTTCGTAAATCTGTAATACTGATACGCAGTATTCGTTGAAATATTGAAAAATGACGGGGCAGTTGCGGTTCTCAATAGGCCAAACGGAGTCGTCATCGTAAATAACGTCGTAAATGTCGAATCGCCGTCGTTACGCCCTGATATGGTCCAAAAGACACTGTGTATTATATGTACATTATCGATGGCTTTCAACGCGATTCTCCAAATTTTAACCGGCTCAGGACATTTTATCTGTATCCAGGTATTCAAAGAATCATTAGAAACCCAAGATCCGTTCAAACCATCCGCGTTTAGACTATTGAACGCTCCGTACGCTCGATATCCGTCTATGTGTGAACTGGCACTAGCGACGAATCCGGTACTACTCTCGTCGGTTTCTAAATTAGGTATATATCCGAGATAACATTTCTTATGAGCATTATCTACGTAATATTTGGTAGCACCATCTTGTGGGTTAGTAGGATCTGACACGTTGACAAGTTTATGAGAATCCAAATTAATATTCTCGGTCGCAGCGTTTGTTCCATCCATACGAAGGAAAGTAGCATTTGCTTGAGACAATGTAACTCCTCCGGCAATTACTCTTTCTGAATATCCAACATCAGTATGTCCGAATTTATCCACAGGCATTTTATAATATATATAGATATATATATAGATATATATATATTAAAACAAACCGTTTATAACTTCTTGAAAATTCGCGCCATCGTCCATCATCTTCAACACGTACAAGCACAGATGACCGCAAAACACTTCGTTATCGGGCTGTATTCGTTCGCTGTTATAATAAACCGGACGACGTAAATATTTCAGTAGCTCGGTAGGCGGAGGGAGACCATAGCCATCGAAATATTTCGCCGAAATTTCGCCTTTCTTCTTGATCCAACACACCCAATGAGTCCCACTTCCACTAGATTTATCTAGGTTAAGAATGCCGCTTTCGTTAGTAGGCCTACTCGGTCTCTCGGGCAGCTCGTCTCGTAGGAACACGCCTCTAAAGTTTGTGATATTTAGTTTCTTCTTAGCGGCGTCTAGCAGTTGTATATTCGTCAAAGGAACATTCGGTAACGCGACTCCACAAACGTCGATTTCTGTAACACTTCTAAAACTCATTTTATAATCAACGAATAGATTCTTTATGTGCGCAGCGTAACGAGTAATGTCCGTACGCTAATGTATGAATACCGTCTTCCATTATTACTCGTTTGTCATCATCCGCGGATAATGCAACTTTATTTACCTGCTCGGTATAAATATCGTGATGATGGGTGAAATAACGTTTCTATTTCTTGATTCGACAGAGAATACGATATTTGGCTAAATAGATGCATTAGCCCGTTATTCGTAACAGCCACTGCATCGGCATTAACGTATGCGGTGTTATCCGCTTTAGTCAGTCTTCCTTCGAATAGCAAATAAGACTCTGAAGGGTGGCTGAACAAGTCTTGGAGTTCAATATTGATACGAATCTCGCCAGTTGTGTTTAGATTCGTTCTCGCAGTAGGTTCGTACTCGTGAAATTCGTATCGTTCGATACTCTCGTCCGTCAAAGGTTGTTCCGTGAATCTTAGTATATCTGATTGCATTTTTTTATTAATAATATATGATTTTATTTTATTTAAATATAAATAACCTATGCAACTTTCAATCCAGCTCCGTTTAAGCGTCTAACGAGATCTTGAATTCTAATAGCGCTCTCTGCATTGGAATTCATACCGTGCCCCATCATTAAATTATTTATATTTGTACTCTTCGAACGCGTTCCGTCGTTAATAAGTCTAGTTAGCACGTCTTTACTTTCTTGAGTTAGCAAGTCCTTACCTTCGTTCAGCTGCGGTTGGAACGCTGAAAGCGCTGGAAGCGTTTGTGAAGCGAGTTCCGTAGCAGCTGACCTTGTAGTCGGTAAATTTTTGGGACTCATAATTTTAGCAACCGCTTTATCGACTAATCGTTTCCCGGCGTCAGCAACGACAGTTTTACCAACATCCAGCGCTTTCTGCCCGATGTCTTTAGCCGCATCTTTTCCTACGCTGAGAGCGGTGGACGCTATTTGTTTAGCCGCATTTGACGTAAATAGTTTCTTGAAAAAACCCGCAACAACATCGAATATTCCCGCCCCTCCGATAACATATTGTTTCTTATACCTTCTTTTAGCAACTACTAACATTTTTTATATTAATAGCATTATATTTTTATATTCATTTTTATTTATCGCTCCTTGTCTTAGTAACTCGTCGCATATACCAACTATCTCATTTCTCACTCCAGAATTGCCCGCCTCAAAGCTAGCCATTCGCAGAGATAACATTTCTATTAATGCATTAGGATCTTGAGGAATAACGATACGCTGTAGGCCTATTCCTTTACCTTGCGCCTTTGACGTCATCGCGTCCCATATCGGTTTAATAATATTTTTATATTTTAAGCCTTTAGAGGATTTTGGTTTACTTGGATTTTTCGGCTGCCTCATAGCATTCGTTATCTTCAGAATCTCGGCATATTCTTCCCGATCGTTTGCATTGAAAATCGACTCGTCCGGTTTGGCCATCGTTAATAATTCCCAAAGTCCTGGAGTTCCTTCGTATATCTTAGGCCTATCGCCTACCGTCACGTTATTGCCGTCGATCGATATAGGACTGTCGCCTATATAAAATTGGCCGTCTTTAGAGTTTATTCCGAACGTTGTGTCTACCGTCTTCTTATCGGACGCGTATTGCTGCAGGTACTTCACCGCAATATCTCCTAGTTCTAAGGTTTTTATATCTTCTAGGCCTACCGGGTCTTCTCCGTAAGCCTGTATCGAAGGGTATTGAGGAAACTGAATGGCTTTTAACGATGTCGAAATAGAAGCGGGAAGCGCTTTTAGAGCGTTAGCTGTCTCTGCAGAGTTTTCTTTTATAGTAGATAACAAAGCCTTTTGTTCTTTTGAAATTGTTGATTGCGAGTCGACTATTGGTTTGTACAATCTCGTTAATTCTCGTTGTAGTCCGATGTCTCCTAATCTCTCGGATAAAAAGTTTTGTCGAATATTCTTCTTCGATTTCAGAAACTCTTCAACGATAAAATCTCTTTTTGCGGGATCGGTTATTTTTAGAAACGACATTATATTTTATTTATATAAGCTTATAGCTATATTTTTTAAACGTAAATTCGAACGTAAATTCGAACGTTGATTTCGAACGTTTAATTTACGTTCCAGTTAAAACGTTCTCGTTAAACGCTAATTTTTCTGTGCTAACTTTGGTTTTATTTTTAATTTTTTCTTTCATATCGTTCAATTTCACAAACTCGCTTAGAATTAGCGAATATTCAACGTCTGAAATATTGTCGTCCACAAGAGCTTTTGAAATGAGGCTACTGATAGTGTTTAGTTTTGCTTCCGCTAACGTTTTAATCTTTTCGTGCTTTGTCAATTTCAGTGCAAGCTTCTTACTAACTTGTCCTCCGATAATAATTAACAATCCTACACCTACTGCCGTACCTGTTGCTATCGCTATGGCCGGAGTTGCAATTACAGTAGCCAGAGCTGCCAGTCCCGAGCTACTAAGCCCCATCACAGTTACTATTAGAGCGTTGTCGATAATGCTAATCATTCTTATGTTCCTACGATACTTTGTACTTAAGGCGGTCCTTTTATCGCGTTCTTGTTCGATTTCTTTTTGAATTTCGTTAATTTTTTTAAAACGATACGATTGCGCTGAATTTTCCACTTGTTTATATTCCATTATTATTATTATTATTAAGATTTTTTAAATTTAAACGTGGTAATTAATGTAGCATAGCGAATCTTTTTCGTTAATGATTACTACGGAATCGGAATTGTTTTGAATAGTAATAACAATGTCTTCTACATCTTCGCAAATGGTTGAGTCTTGCAAGCTACATTTCTTTTCTTTAATCGCCTGTCTAAGCGAGACTAGACAGACTCCCCTAGTTAGTCGAACGCCAAATCCTAGCTCTTGCGAGACCGACGATCTGGGTTGAATTGTGATCGCTCCTTGTGCGAAAATCTCCCAACGCTGTGAGCCCGGTTGTCTTATAGCCCGATGCGTTACTTCTTTAGGCAACCAAAATACTGGTTCTGGTCGAGTTCTAACTCTGCTCGGAGAATTGCATTTTGTTATAAACTTGTGTATTGGCATACCGTATCCCGACATTATATATATTATATATATATTTATATATATATTAAAACCTTTACAGAATCATTCCAAGAAGCGGACCAAGGATTGGAATGTTAGAAAGTACTTTTGAAATAGGATTGTCGTTTCCAAGAATCAATCCTGAACCATTGACAAATCCAGAACCTCTGCGCATGTACAGTCCTTCTCCTACACCGTCTAATCCCGACCCTGACCATCGTTTCAGGTAAAGACCTGCTGCGTGCGGAACCATCTTGTAGCTTCTTCCTCCTTTCTTTATGTATAAAGCACTTCCATTAACACCAGATCCCATTATCTTACTTACTCCTGTACTCGCTAATCCGCTTAAAGCTCCAGTTGCAAGACTTGGCAGAACGCTAGAAAGAAGAAATTTTCCAGCTGTAGCTAGAAGTGGTAATAACGCTGGAAGAAAACCACCTTCGACTTTCATATTATGGTCTATTTGCGTTTTACTCATTTTGAGCGTAGTACCCGTTCCATTCTGATATGCTTTCGCCATTTTATTAATTTGTGCTCGTGTAAGAGCTAAGACGTGTTCGCCGGATAGATCTCCGTGAGTTAGTCTTATACTCGTTCCTGTCCCTGCTTCAACTGAGCGTTTAATTTTGTCTTTTTGTCCTTCCGAAACATTAACTTTTACATTCGTATATCGGCTCATTTTATATATATAATTGAAATTAAAAACTTTAATACCACGATAATTAATTTTCACACTTCTCTAATTTTAAACCTGATCGACAACTCCTCTCCTCGAAGGTTGATTAGTTTTCCATTTTGATCTGTGAGTTTTGTTTCCATAGCTGAAATCGTAAATAGCGTAATAGGAAGATATACTAAATTAACGGGCACTTCTATAATCTTGTATCCGGGGCCTACATTCGGGAAAAAGGAATATATAATGTTTTCCGTTGTTCCGTTAAAGTACGAAGATCCTATTACGTCGCTGGTTACTCTCAAACTATTTACGTTCATTATATTTACTATGTTCTCCGATTCGTTATATCCTTCTGAATACACTCGGCTATTAAATCCTAAAACAGTTCTAATCGAGTTCTCGATTGTCATATTGACCTGATAGTTAGCACCGATATCTAACACCGATTTTAACGTATTGTTGTTCGCTTGTAACGTTATACAGTACGCGTCTCCCGTTTCGTCATAATGTCCTGATTGTTTCATGATTCTCTGAATGTGTTCGTTTATATCTACGATTTCGTAACTCCCTTCTGGGATTTCTATAGTAAACCACGTTTTACCATTATCCGGCGAATACACAAACTTTTGGTTTCTAAAGTCAATATTTGGAAAGGAAAAATAAGTCTCTAAATTAACAAGACACATTTCATACTTTTTGTTTTTGTCAAGTTGAGTCAGAGGATTAAATTTAGTTCTAATTTGCGTGCTCCTTTCGCTCACCAAAATACTGAATGACTCTTTAGGCTCCGTGTTACGAGCGATCTTTTCTGTGTTGAGAACTATCTTTCCCAATCGCGCTTCCATTATATATATAATATATATCTTATGAAGATTATTTTTATGCTGAAGGCATATAAAATGTATCCAACGCACTCCTATACTTACCGTTGTTTTTTTTACTGGTTAAATCTATGACTACAAATCCGTGCGGACGCTCCCACGCAGTTTTGCATAGTTTTACAAATTCGTCTTTAGGCATATCATCTACGCCTACGTGATCGTTGTATATATTATTAATATTTTTAAGGTCTTGACGAAATAAACAGATAAAGTTTGAATTCTCTCTGATGGTCTGTCTAGGCAGTTTGAAGTAGTTTTGTGCGAGGTAAAATGAGTCAACATTACTGTGTCTTCCTCTGATATAATAAGATTCACATTTGTTTTGTTTTTCTAATTGTAAATCGTCGAAAATCATCAGGTTCTTTTTATGCTGATTCAAGTCTCTCGGATCGGGCACTTCTTCCGAAGTTTCAAAGAATCGACAGTTCATATCGGATTTTTTAACTGTGCTTTTAGCCATTTCTTCAACGACTGATATTGGCGATACATTTAACCTTGCTATCTCGTCTTGACAACCAAACAAATTGACAATTGCTTCTTTCGATAACTTTTCTTCGAATGCTTTTTTAAGTATTTTATATTCTGGTTGAAAGAGAGATCTTCCAAATACCTGTAAGCTGTCGTAATCTAACCATCCTGGATTCAAAAGTAAATTTAATAATAGCGTAGTCTTACCACATCCAGACTTCCCAACGATCAGACCCCTTATACTTCTAGGTAATAATGGGTTATTAAATCTTTTAGATGTCTCGTCGTTCCATGATAAATCTTTAACTTCCATTTCTTTTTTAATTATAAAAATAGTTTTATATTAAAATGTATATGGAACAGATGTATTGCGTAAAGTGCAAGAGAGAAACCGATTCGAGAAATATTCAAAATATTATCAGTAAAAATAAAAGACCTATGATTAGAGCCGTATGTTCCGACTGCGGAAAAACTAAAACTCGATTTCTTTCCACTGCCAAAACAGCAGGAGATCTAGTTGGGTCTTTAAATTCAGCTACGAAAAATATAAAACTGCCGTGGTCAAAATTTCCTGGAGAATTGCATCTCCCAGGACATTCGTTTACGGGACCAGGAACTAGATTAGATTTAAGATTGAATCCTGACGCCTCCCCTAAAGACTGGAGTCAGCCTGTGGACAGAATCGACCAAGCAGCTTATCGTCATGATTTAGCTTATGACCAGTATTCGGATACCGCTGCCAGAAATGCAGCCGACAGAGTAATGGTAAATGAATTAAATAATATAAATAATCCTACATTACGTGAGCGCGTCGAAAGAGCGATAATTAAACCTATTTTGATGACAAAAGCCAATCTTGGTTTAGGTTTAGGTACTTCCGATTCAAAGCCGGGTGCAAAATCTCCCTCAAAATGGACGGATGAACTCGCCGAACAATTGCATAAACCGGTAATACGACATTTTACAAAAAGGAAGGTTTACGTTAATGGTATCGATCAAATTTGGGCTGCAGATCTTATAGACATGCAGTCTTTCGCGAAATATAACGATAACGTTAAATATTTATTAAGTGTTATCGATATATTTTCAAAATACGGGTGGCTTGTCCCGATTAAAGATAAGAGCGGAAAATCTGTGTTCGATGCTTTCACCAAAATACTTTCTAGTAGCGGACGGAAACCCGAGAAACTGTGGGTCGATAAAGGTAAGGAGTTTTATAATAAAAACGTGAAATCAATTGGATTCCAGCTTTACTCTATTGAAAATGAAGAAAAGTCATCCGTTATCGAACGATGGAATAGAACGATGAAGGAGAAAATGTTCAAATACTTCACAGCTAATTCGACTAGGAAATATATCGATGTTTTAGAAAATATGGTTTCTCGTTATAACAACACTAGACATTCTTCCATAAAAATGACTCCAGTAAAAGCGAGTATAAAGATAAATGAGACTATTGTATGGAAAAATTTATATGGAGGATTGAATCCAAAACCACCTGATAAACCTAAATTTTCAATAGGCGACAAAGTCAGAATTTCTAAGAAAAAGAAGACCTTCGAAAAAGGTTTTACACCTAGATGGACGGAAGAGGTGTTTACTGTGACAAAAATTCAATACACCGATCCTCCGACCTATAAGATAACAGATTTAAACGGAGAACAGATTCAAGGGTCATTTTACGAGCAAGAATTACAGAAAACGACTCAGGAAGTCTTTAGGATAGAAAAAAATCATAAATAAACGCGGAAACAAATCCTTTGTTAAATGGTTCGGGTACCCAGAATCCTTTAATTCTTGGGTTGATAATAAAAGTTTGATAAAGCTACATTAGAATCTACACTGGAAACTGTGAGAAATCTCCATTTGCAACCTAATGTTACTACTTACTTATCACACCGGCCCAGATTGATACAACTTCTACTACTTGTATGACCCAAGTCTTAAGAAAAAGCCATATAATCTAGCAGCTCAATAGGCTGTTACGATGGGTTCCACTAGTATGTTAAATCGCCTTGGAGTAAGCCTACTACTGTAGAAAGCTGGCAGGTATTGGGAACAAAATTCAGCAATGTTGACCTTTACATATATATCCGAAATAAGCCAACGTTTGGCACGTCACGATGTATGTTGATGTGTTTGTATGTCTTTTTTACATGCGTATATGTATATTTGGACGTATGGATGGATGGTAGATTCAAGTATGGACGAGTGAAAGGATTAATGGTTGGATGTATGTATGGTTGTATGGACGAGTGAAAAATTGGATGGAAGAATTTGTTTGTGGGAGGATGTATAGTTGGCTGGATGGGTGAATTGGCTGAAGAATGGGTGGGTGGGAGGACGGATGGATGGATAGATGGATGGATGGATGTATAGTTGGCTGGATGAGTGATAGATAGATGGATGCATGCATAGTTGGCTCAACGAGTGAAAAGATTAATGGATGGATGGATGCTTGGATGGACGAGTGAAAGAATGGATGGATGGAAGGATGGATGGATGGATTTATAGCTGGATGGATGGAAGGATGGATGGATGGATGGATTTATAGCTGGATGGATGGATGGTTGTATAGTTGGCTCAACGAGTGAAAAGATTAATGGATGGATGTATGTATGCTTGGATGGACGAGTGAAAGAATGGATGGATGGAAGGATGGATGGATATATGTATGTATGGTTGGATGGACGAGAGAAAGAATGGATGGATGGATGGATGGATGGATGGATTTATAGCTGGATGGATGGATGGTTGTATAGTTGGCTGACGAGTGAAAGGTTGGATGAACATCTGGATTGTTGGATGAATGGTGGGTGTTTGGTGGATAGCATTATTGGATAGTTGTTCTCTTGCTTCTTGTTTCTATTTCTTGTTTTTGGTATTTTATGTAAGTAAGTAAGTAAATATATTCTTTATTGGACCACTTGCAAACACATATACACATATACATGAAGCACGTTCATAGGCTTTATGCCACCGGGGAAGCAAGGAAGCAAGGAAGATAGGAAGGAACGTAGGAACGAAGGAAGGAACGAAGGAACGAACGAACGAACGAACGAACGAACGAAGGAACGAATGTAGGAAGGAGCGTAGGAACGAAGGAAGGAAGGAACGAACAACGAACGAATGTATGAAGGAAGGAACATAGGAACGAAGGAAGGAAGGAACGTAGGAACGAAGGAAGGAACGAACAACGAACGAATGTACGAAGGAAGGAACGTAGGAACGAAGGAACGTAGGAGCGTAGGAACGAACGAAGGAAGGATCGAACAACGAACGAATGTACGAAGGAAGGAACGTAGGAACGAAGGAACGTAGGAACGAAGGAACGAACGAAGGAAGGAACGAACGAATGTAGGAAGGAAGGAGCGTAGGAACGACGGAAGGAACGAACGAACGAACGAACGAATGAAGGAACGAACGAACGAACGAATGAATGAATGAAGGAACGAACGAACGAACGAACGAATGAATGAATGAAGGAAGGAAGGAAGGAACGAAGGAAGGAACGAACGAAGGAACGAACGAACGAACGAACGAATGTACGAAGGAAGGAACGTAGGAACGAAGGAACGTAGGAACGAACGAACGAACGAACGAATGTAGGAAGGAAGGAGAGAAGGAAAGAAGGAAGGAACGTAGGAAGGAACGAACGAACGAACGTAGGAACAAAGGAAGGAAGGAACGAACGAACGAACGAAGGAAGGAAGGAAGGAAGGAACGTAGGAAGGAAGGACTCTCAATCTCGTTTAGTTACTTCAGTTACTTTCCGGTTACAAGGCAGAGAATATGCCGCTACACCACCGCTTCCCACTTATGCAATATACATGCATACATGTAGCCTTTATGAAAATGTGTAGGCCTACATGCACATATTTAGGCAATATCAGTGTTTCAGTTGCCAAAAAAAGCCGGAGTTCAAAAATGTTACAGTTTACCAAAGTACAAAACGCAGGTCAATATCTAATGTTGTTCAGTTACTTCGTCTAATTACATATTCTTGTAAGTGCAGGCTTGTATGAATCCACAACACAGTCAACGCACAAGGCTAATAATCGATTCGGCCTTGACCCCCAAAGTTGTCACGTCCGGACCAAAAACGTACCTACAAGAAAATCTTGTCACAGATTTCTTTCGTGACAAAATTTCTCGCCCGCATGCATCGACGCAGCGACCACTCTGTTTAGTTGCTCGATATTCATCCGCTAGTCGGTTCGTGGCTACAAACGCTTATAAGGAGTTGTACTCTTGGGCATACCGTTAGCGTCAATGGAGCAGTGGTATATGTCATTGCCTTGAGACCGCACGGTCGCGGGATCGAATCCACTTCACAGCAGTATTTTTTTATTTATGTTAACCCTTCGTCGGGCGTGGGGTCAAAAATGACCCCAGAGCGCATTTTCAAACTATGGTTCGTTATCAAAAACTGAAATGGGTGCCGTGAATTTTCACGAGAATTATTGCATTGGTTGTCTCTACGTATTCCAGTTGAGTTTGCATGCGAATTTTAGATGGACAAAAAATTACACGACATTTATACACTTAAGGTCATGGGGTCATTTTTGACCCCATTACTGATTATTGATGTTTCTTTCTCATTTGACAGTCTAAAGTTGCACATTGCCCACAATTTTACTTCCTTATTTATTGTTACTCTTTACACAACGCTCAAGGTGCAATGATTTAAGGGCAGAGGCGCAACTTTGGTCTAAAAAGTGGGGGGGTACCAGTTTTTTGCATATACGAAGCAAGGCCGAGACTGCAATCTCTGGGAAGGTACAATAGTAAGATATTGACTGATGTTCAAAAAGTGGGGTGTACGGTACCCCCAGTCCAAACAGTGGGTAGGGTACGTTTACCCCTCGTACCCCCACAAATTACGCCTATGATCCAGGGCCATTCCTGACAATTGGCAAAAGGCTCGCTCCATATCGAGGTCGGTGCAAAATCCGTACAAAATTCGTCAAAGCCGGCAAAATACGGCATAAAGTTATGGATGTGCTGCGATGCTGAAACGAAGTACGTGTACAATGCCAGCATATAGGCCCTATTGCAGCAAAGAGAGCCCTGATGCAGCTTCAACCAAAGATCTGGGAAACCAACCAAGGATACTTCCAGAGGTTGTCAACTTCTACAACAAGACCAAAGTAGTTGATTTTGCTGACCAGATGATAGAAACCTTCAGAACGAAGTTCTCAATCAGCCTTTGGCCGGTAGTGCTGTTCTGCAACATGCTGGATATTGCGGCACTTCAGGCTTACGTTCTTCATGAGAAATTGAAGGTGGACAAAGCTCCAGTGAGAAAGCGTCATCAAGAAGCTGGGAAAAAGACTTTTTCCAAGAGCTACAGGAACAGCGATGCAACTCATCATGGACTGATTAGAGGATGACTGTTAGACGACACTCTGGAACCTCCAAAGAAACGAGGTCGCTGCCAAGTTTGTCCCAGACAGACAAAAAAGCCACGGCTGTGTGCAAGGCATGTCATAAGAATGTGTGCCCTGTCCACTGTAAAATCTTCTGTCAGACATGTCTCCCTGCTGATTGATGAAATACTTTCCTAGGCTCCTAGCAGTCTCCTATGTTCATTCTAGCGTCATTTCATTGTACTGAGGACACTATGCATTAAGGTAAGAACAGTATTACAAGCCTATATTTGTATGTGGCGTCATGACATCATGACGTGACGTCATGTCGTGACACCACGTCATGACGTCATGTCATGACGTCATGTCATGAGAAAGCGTCATTATATTGTATTGAGGGTGCTGAACATTAGGGTAGGAACAGCATTACAAGCCTATGTTTGTATGTGGCCTCATGACATCATGCCGTGACGTCATGTCATGACACCACGTCATGACAACGCGTCATGACGTCACGTCATGACGTGTTGTCATGAGGAAGCGTCATTATATTTTATTGAGGGCGCTAAATATTAGGGTAAGAACAGTATTACAAGCCTTTTGTTGTATGTGGCGTCATGACATCATGACGTAACGTCATGCCATGACGTCATTTTATGACGTCTCGTCATGAGGAAGTACAACAAATAATGACATTTCAGTGAATAATAATAATAATGACCTCGTGCAATCTAAGTGCTCATTTTATTCGAATTACATGATAACTACTGTGGGGTCAAAATTGACCCCACGCCCTTAGTTGTATAGTTTTTTTTCGCCCGACGAAGGGTTATTTTATAACAGAGAACGCGAACAGAACACCTAAGATACACACACACAGTGTGTGTATACATGAATGTATACATGTATGTATACATGAATGTATACATGTATGGTCTTACTAAGTAAAACCTGAAGCGGATGCTCCTGCTAATCCAGCTGCTCCTGCAGCAGAAGCTCCTGCTGCTGAAGCTCCTGAAGCTCCTGAACGAAGCATGTGATGGCCATTTCCACTGTTTATTAATTAATTAATTACCTGTTAATTAATTACCTACTAATTAACCTAATTGGCCCAGTCTGCCCCCGTTTGTACTACTGACAGACGGACACACAGACAGACGGACACACAGACAGGTACAGATACACACAGGTAGACATAAAGTTGATCAGAGGGTGTTTGCTCACAAGTAAGCGTCTAATTTTAGACGCACCCAAAAGCTGCATATATAATGCTAATATTTTCACGATATATTATAATGATCTCGGCTCATTACTGACCTTTATAGTTTGACGAAATGTCAGCTGTTCTGCTGACTCTAGTTAACGCTATGTATTTCTTATTTCTTTTTTATTTTTGTTTGTTTATTGCCTCTGGCTATCGACCTGAAGAAAGTGTCACCATGTACAGCCAGGGTGATTCTGGCAGGACCCCCCAATTTTAGCCCCCCTCCCTCAGGGCCAGGTACACGATTTTCCACATGTACATAGCGATCACTTTTATCTTGGTCAATAGACCGAGAAGCGATAGATCTGCATCTCGAAATTGCCTATCTATATTTTAATTTACGTTAACAAAAAAGGGGTTCAACGAGTTTCATTTTTTCGTTAGCAGTAACTATTAAAATTTTGCTTTTGTAGTTAAAAGTAAACAACACTGAAAAGCACTTCAGTATTAAAATTTTTAATCACAAATCTTTAATAGTTAAACTTTGATTAAATTCCTTTAATTTATGTTTTTGTCCTTACGTGACTAGTTACGGCGAACGTGGAGCGTGGCGCCTCTAACGACAGAGACGTATAACGTCGTGTTTAGGCATATATATATATATATATATATATATATATATATATATACATATATATATATTCAATTCAATTCAATTCAATTCAAAGATTTTTATTGCTTCCAAATAACGTTTGTACAAACAACAAGCAATGGTACAGCACAAAGAATTCACGTCTCTGGTCGTAAAAAGGTGACCCCCAAGGGAAGGAAAATCCCGCTGAGTGGGGACACCTACTTGGTTCCGTTACGATGTCCAAGAGACTGTCGAGGTTAGAGTTGCTTCCTCCTAGGTTACAGGTAACATCCCAGTATTCCAATAGCAGGAGAAGCCTAGGAGGGAGGCGAGTTATTAATAAAAAAATAAGGCATATGAAAAAGCTTAACTAAACTTAACTATCCCACTCACAAACAAAAAGTAAGTAGGTTAAGTTAGGGCCCAGATGCGGACGTGTGCCCCCCAGACCCGTCGTAGTCCTAATGAATGGGGTGGTTCAATCATCCTTCAACAAAAACTCTCTCAGTCGGGCTTTGAATAAATGGACGTTAGCAGAATGACGCACAATGGGAGGTATCCCATTCCAAAGGTTCGGTCCAAAGAATTTTATGCTATATACCCGGGTATTTGTGCGTGCTTTAATGGGTCGAAGTGCAGCAGCATTCCTTGTACGATGTGTATGAATCTGCGTCCCCGCTATGAAGTAGTCTTTAAATGTTGCTGGTAAAAGATTATGCTCAAATCGAAAGAGGAATTCACCTATTTGGGCCGTCCGGATTTGTTTAATGTCTAATATATTGAGTCTTTTAAAGATTGGGTTGGTGTGGGAGCCAAACGGTACTCCTGCAATCACTCTTAACGCCTTCTTTTGTAGGGTAATCAATTTGGTTAGTCTGGAGTCGTAGTTAGAGGCCCAAATCATATTACAATAGTTAAGGTACGGGAAAACTAATGCATAATATAGATTTAGCTTGATGGGTTCGGGAAGTAGATACGAAATCCTGTTAATTATTCCTATATTTTTCGCGTTTTTTTTAGCTACGTAGTTAATGTGCTCTTTCCAAGTCAGGTGTCTGTCTACAATTACCCCCAGAAATTTTGTAGATTCAACTTGTGCTATGGGGACTCCTGCAATTTCCAGAGACAGATCCGTTGCTGTAATTTTTCTGTGGGATTTGAATAGTATAAAGTTCGTCTTATCTATGTTGAGAGTTAGCTTGTTTACTGTAAACCAGTTGTTGACGAGTTTTAACTCGCTGTTAATAATTTCCATGAGTGCTTGCCAGGACTTGTTCGCCACAAAAATGTTGGTGTCGTCAGCAAATAAAATGAAGTAAAGTGTATTAGATATTTTTGCCAGGTCGTTTATATATAGTAAGAATAGTAAGGGGCCAAGGTTGGAGCCCTGAGGGACCCCATACATGATACGGCGACTCTCTGATAATACTCCATTACACATTACCTGTTGAGTTCTATTATGAAAATAACTAATAAACCATTTTAATATTGGGCCTCTAATACCATAGTGCTCTAATTTTTTTAGAAGAATGGAGTGGTCGACCGTATCGAAGGCCTTGGCTAGATCGATGAATATACCAACGGAAAATTCATTTTCATCAATTGCTTTCGAGATACGGTCCTCCATGTCTAATAGGGCCATATAAGTAGAGTGTCCTGTTTGAAAACCGTGTTGAGCGTGATGGATTAAATCATTAGTGTTTATATAACTACTAAGCCTATCGTAAACGATTTTTTCAAAATATTTAGCAAAGTAGGGAAGTACCGATATTGGTCTGTAATTAGTTCAGTGTCCGATTTGCCGGGGGGGTCAGGGGGGTTGAACCCCCTGCTTCTTTTTTTGACCCCTCTGCTTCTAGTCTTTGGCCGACCCCCTCGGGAGTCGGCCTGACCCCCTCAAATTCGTTAGCCACAGTCCTAAACCGAAAGACTCCAATACTGCCTTGTCACCTTTCAGTAATTATTTATTATCCAGTCGGTGCCCTGGTGTAGGTTGATACTGTGATATAATTTTCAAGGATTAAGTTATCCTTTGACAGGCTCTGAGACAATACAACAACTTGGTATCTACAGCTGTTGACAGATTATCTTACTTTTAACTCAGACTGAGGTCGTCTACTGATGTAGGCAGAAGCATGGTATACATATTTCACAGGGCATGACCTTAAGGGCTCGGTTCACAGACAGCAGACAACGAATGGACAGAGGCCCCGTGCTCAAGCCAGCACCCTCAGGCATATCAGCTCCATAGCCACTAGCATCCAGTTGTGGGGTAAATGTCTTCCGTGGTATTCTGTCTGAGATTCAGCACTCGCTGTCGCTTTTGACCTCGAATGACCTATACAGTTCACATCTATGGCAGTCCACAGCTGTAGGCTGTCATTTGTGTGCTGGTAGTGGCTTCGAGGCACGCAGTACTGTAGGATTCGACCTTTATATCATACAGTTTGAATTTGCAAATTAGTATTACATGATATAATTTGAAGAGCCTCAGTAATTTCAGCCGACAGATATGAATCGAATTTTAGATCGACATAATGGCACTAATCGGCCTAGTGGCTCTCAAAAACGCAAGTTAAGTAAAGAAAAAGCACATATCAAAATGATCGAGAGAGTACTTGCAAAGACGCCTCCTATTACTGCTTTCCTTAAGCAACAGATATAAGTACATCTGCTCTCACGTGGTTAAAATGCAGGCTCATTTGAGCCTGGTGTCACTGGTGATGCTGCAGTTGTCGAACAACCGCCAGTTCAGCAACGTTCCCGCTTAGTCGGGTCTCACTCTGTTGTGGAATAGCAGAATATGTTCAACTAGAACACCATCAAAGCGCACGTCTCCTAGCATTGGATTATGGTCGAGCGCCAGAATCTGCACACTCTGCTTCAGAGAAGTTTCAGATTGACACCTTTCTGCCCATCGTTGATCAATTCACAACCGAGTTGACAAGAAGACTAGCATCACACGAACTACTCTGCTCAAGGTTTGCTTTTCTATCTAGGATTGAATCATGTAGTGATGAAGAAATACACAACTCTTGTAGCAATATAGTGCGATGACCTCGATGAAAACCTTGGCAATGAGCTCATGCAGTTTTCTTATTTTGTCAAAATGTGTAAACACAAGACAGGTAGCACAGGCCTCAACATAAGTCAGGAGCAGTTCATGTACCAATTCTCGACAAAGGTGTTAACAGTGCATTTCCAAATGTGGAAATTATGGTAAGAGTGTAGGCCTACTTGGTGATCATGGTCACAACTGTAGTGCTGAACGCCCATTGTCTAAGATGAAGATAATTAGGCATAGGAACAGGCTTCCCACAAGTATGACACATGAGTGACTTAACCATCTTGCAGTGTTGAGCATATATAGAGTGACATTCAATTGGACTTTAATCTGTTTATTGATGACTTTGCCAATAGAAAAGCGTGCAGAGTCTCTATTGGGCCTATTCAAATTTAGACCTAACTGACCTAATTAACTGACTCAGAGCTATCTGCTTTTAGTTTGGAGGACCTGCTTACCACTAGTTTACATTTCTTTGTTTGTTTGTATCAAAAACTTCTATTAAAAACTGGCTAAGAATCTTAAAGCTTATCCTTTTGTTTTGTATTTGAGAAATTATGGCACACCTGTGAATATAGGCCTAATAGAAGACACTTTATTTATAAGGAAAATGATCTTCCTAATTTATTTTCATTTATATACAATTAAAAAATAACAATAAATCAAAAATTTTAAACATTGCCTTTAGCACCTTTGCCTGTATGAGTCAGTATAACGTGTTATAACTGTTGGTATGCGGGTTGTCCCTGTTGAAGACTGCGCATCAACAAAGGCAACAAATCCGCTGCAGAAAGAGCTCCACCATATTGGGCGCCCATAGGCCCACCACCCTAAAACCGGCTCTGTTGTTATTAGTAGAGAAAAAAAAAGCTAAAACTCCTGCTGAAAATACCTCTTTTTTTACCAGATCAGTTCAAAAGTTTCCCGTGCCCCCCCCACACATGTCAAACAAGATCGTCGCCAGTGTTTTCAGCTTAGTAATTTTTTATATAGATTTCCGACCCCCTGCTTCTTTTTTGACAAATCGGACCCTGAATTAGTTAGATTATCTTTTTCACCTTTTTTAAATATTGGCACTACTTTAGCTATTTTGATCTTATTGGGAACAATTCCATTAATTAGTGAGCAGTTAATAATAGTCGTTAACGGTTTAACTATCCATGCTAGAGTTGGGGTGGCAATGTAGGGATCTATATTATCTATACCTTTAGTATGGGTTTTTTTCAAGATACTACTTATTTTTAGAAGTTCTTCCGGCGAGGTTAAAGTCAGCCCCATTGATTTCAACCGAGATGGCGGTAGGTATTCTTCAAAGGAAGTAGGGGACTCAAGAATTTTAGATGCAAGCTCACTGGCTATACTAGTGAAATAGCTGTTAAAGTTGTTGGCAATCGTTGCTGGATCTTCTACTAAGACTCCATTTATTTTCAGGGTGACTACCTTTGTTGTCCTGTCATCAGTTTGCAAGGCGGATCTGATTAGCTTCCAGGTTGCTTTTAGGTCATTTTGATGTTTAAAGAACTCAGACGTATAATAATTACGCTCAGCATTCCTTCTGATTCCTTTAAATTTGTTTCTGTATTCAATAAATTTCCTCTTATTTAGTTGGTTCGGTGTTTTTAAAAATCTTACATAAAGTAGATTTTTTCTCTTACATGACTTTAAGATCCCAGAGGTCATCCAGGGCTTTTTGAATTTTACCTTAGAATTTTTTGATTCCATTTTCACCGGGAAGACCTCATTATAGATCTGGGTGTATTTATCGATAAATAAATCGTACGCCTCATTTGGACAGTCTTGGTTACATGCCCTCGAGATTGGGTCCCAATTAACTTGTTCAAGTTGGACTTTAAACAGATTTAGGCCCGTTTCATTGACTATTGTAGTTTCCTTATACTGCTTATCCTTGCTTTTATTAATCTCTAACGTGAACCGAGACCAGATGGGTAGATGGTCCGAGATGTCTGAAATGATAATATGAGCCTTTTGCAACTTTGCCCAGGCAGTAGTGTAAATATTATCTATCAACGTGCGTGTGGACGAAGTGATCCTTGTAGGTTTAGTTATGGTCGGTAGGTAATGATGAGACGCTAGACAATTATAAAATGAATTGGAGTCCTTATGCTCATTTATTTTTAGGAGGTCAATATTGAAGTCTCCTAGCAGGATTACCTCTTTTTCATTGCTTTTTATTCCCATTAACAATTCCTCCACTTCCTCATTAAACTCCTTAAGCTTTTCTCCAGGCGGCCTGTAGATTACACCCACGACAGGGGCGCCCTTTTTCAAATTAACACGAATAAAGAGACTTTCATACGTTTTATGATTCATATAGCTACCCTTGGGTGTATATGGCTGATATTTTAAATTTTCATTTATCAGCAGGCCCACCCCTCCTCCTCCTCCACTTCTCGCTTTACCTATAAAGTTGTACCCTTTAACATGAATGGAGTCTTCTAGGTCAGATTCCAACCACGTTTCTGTTAGAGCCGTTATCGAGGTCTGCAGCGTTAACGCCAGATCTGAAATTTCGGGCAGTTTATGGACCATGCTTCTACAATTAATGTGTAGTAACGTAAGACCCTGATTACTCAGAGGTCCTCCAGAATTTAAGTGCTCAGCCAGAGACGCAGGGTCAGCATAGCTACTAGACCACGTGGGGTTTTTGAAATAATTATCGTCCGGGTCAGCATTTAAATTATCTAAAATGGAGTTAGATTCGGACACTTCCGTGAAAACCTCTAGTTCTGGTACATTAAAAATTCCTCGTACTACATCATCCACAGGGACTGAGATACCCTCCTGACAGACTCCCTCCCGCTCATCATCCGACTCGGAGCTAGATTTAGTAACACAATTGGGACAAACCCATGATACCCTTTCCTTTAACGATTGTTTCAAATTTGGGCTACAGTGTAGATGAAACACCTCATTACAGACAGAACACATAAATTGTTGAACGGTTGTAAACGTGGTCGTGGAGCACACGCCGCATCGTGGGCCAGATAGGATTAAGTCAATGACTAATTCAGCACTTAGAGGCGCGCAGCCGCTCCCATAACTAGATAGATAGTTGGCAAAGTAAGGAAGTAAGTCATGTAGAGTTCAGCGAGAGGATGAGCAAATGCTAGTATATCCTAAAAAGAAAGAAAGAAGAGAAGAAAAAATAAAACAGATAAGGAACAACACCCAACAGATCGCTCGAGCCCAATCACATCAACACCCGCATTCAAAATCTGGATCTAGTAGCCTAAACAGGTCACTTCTACCTAGTTACTCAACTAAAGTCGGATAATAAACAAAAATCTGAACAAATTAATAGAAATCTGAACAAATTTGAATTAACTAAGAAATAGAGAATAAAAGCCGAAAGGTGCAAAAACAGAAGGAAGAAATTATGCCAGTGCAATCGAGAGACACCTCGCATCCTAATAGTCCAGACTGAACAAGTGCTCGCGTTACCTCCATAACAACCTTGACGGTCTAACGATGACCAAAATCGCATCAGGTCAGAGCGGTTCGTACACATTATATCCATGAATCAATGCATGACGAGTAACAATCTTAATTATAATAACGATGTACAAAGTTCGCCCTAGTGTGTAGCAATCACAGAATGTATGTAATGTACCCGAATGACTCTAAATTAAACATCCATTTCTCGAAGATAGGTTAAAAATATGTGTATATATATATATATATATATATATATATATATATATATATATATATATATATATATATATATATATATATATATATATATATATATATATATATATATATATATATATATATATATATAACAAACGAATGCGGTTTCTATGATGAAAATAGACGGATAATTATTATTAGCCAATAAACAATTGCCTGTATAAGCAGAACATATGCGCTGTATTGTCTATTACCATTTAAATGACATTTTATTTAATTTTTAAGCTAATTTTGTATAACTTTTTCAGTGCGCAACGATGCCGCAGTGGACACACTATGTTAACATATCTTAGACATGACCGAGATCAGATCGTGTGTGTGTTTGTGTGTGTGTGTGTGTGTGTGTGTGTGTGTGTGTGTGTGTGTGCCTATCCATATTCCCGCCCCTCCCTTTTCCCCTTGCCTCCCCTTCCTTCCTCGACCCCGAAGCCGCGGGTCCGGGTCCTCCTTCGGTAACATTTTGGAATTCTACATTGCCGTAGGTGAATTTTAGCGCATTTTCAGAGAAAGAAAACTGGTCACTTGTCAAGGTTTTCGTCGTAAGAAACTATTTAAAATTCACGTGACTGACTGATATAATTGCGCAATAACTGACTTTTCTCAATTAAAGTTTTACTAGTCACATGACACGATGGCTTTGCGAATTTTTACGAGCATTTCATATTGAAATGGGGGTCCATAGAGTAGTGGTAACATCACTGGCGTGAAGAGCAAGAGGTAGCGCGATCGCTTCCCGCGAGTCCCCCAAATTTAGGTCCACTCAGCCTTTCATTCGCGAGATGACGCGTTGTTAAAATGAGATGTAGGACGTGATGGGCGCCTATCTTAGCTGCCGTGTACAGTTAAATTCGACTCCTGTAATAACTTGTGATCATCCGTTCATACTGATTTGTAATCATACTGCGTTATTGTCAGCTTGAAGATATTAAACGAAGATTATTATAGATAAAGTAGGCCTATAGGCCAAGCTATTTGAGCCAAACTTTTGACTCCTCCATATCATCTGAACCGTATGCAAATCAAACAATTTTAACTTTCGTGATATTGGTAAAATCAGATCTTGTATGACTCAAACTGCCTCAGTCTCATTCACAACACAACTGCTCTGGCTTGCCATCTTGACTACTGGAACTGACTTTTCATTCGTACTGCTGAAAGAGATTTGCACAAGCAACAAGTAGTTGAAAACCCTCTGGCAAGAGCCATTACACAAAGAATCCGGAGAATGAACCTATTACACCAATAACGCACCCATACACTGGCTCCCCATCCAGCAAAGAATTCAATTTAAAATCCGTCGTATAGTTTACAGAACGTTGCATTCAAACCTATGTCCGTTCCGTGCTCGTCCCTCATCCCAGGAACTATGGCACTCGGGTCAACGGATTCCCTGACTCTTGCAGTGAGTCAGTGACGTTTGAAACAACATTCTCCGAGGATGTTCCGAAACCTTGGAATTCACATTTTTTCCATTCCGTCAGTCCTCTAAGGTTTCTCATTCTCTTCGACAGCTTTATTTTAGAAGGTGTTGAGCGGGTTTGTATATAAGCATTGTGACACTGCATTAACTCCGCCACTGTTCTTCCTCTCGCAGTGCCAGTCCCAAGCGTGGAGAAAGGAGGAGGGCAACGCTAATCGTCTTTGTTGTGACACAGTGTCGTTACAAAGTAACTAACCAGCATACAGTTGCTTACCCTCCGTAGCTTGGCTTCTCCTTTCTCTCACTTTTCGGATTTCGACTTGGCTTTTCCAGTGGTGTCAGTCCAAAGCCTCGATGAAGGAGGAGGGCTACGTCAACGGCCTCGTCAGCCTTACGATGTAGTTGAACACTGGAAATACTAATTCGGCCCTAGCATAGTTTAGATAACTTTTCCTTGGTGACATCAACAGCCTTTGCTAGGTTAAGATGTCTTTTTTGAAAACAAAAATTACTCTAGCAGCCTCAAGGTATCGTTATACTTCGGATAACATAATGCAAAGCCTTATTTAGACACTTTGAACACTTAATTCCCAGGCTCTATATACTGAATATCTGGGTTATATAGCTTGGGTTTTGTGTGTAAATAGTACTAGGTTATTATAAGTAAAATCTTTTGACTTTTAGACACCTTTTTAATTTGCGGTACCTATCCTATATAAGTCCTAATTTCATGTTAGCGTTAATTAATATAAAATAGTTCGAGTAATCTAGCATAAGAAATATTATGACATTGTGATCTATATTCTATACGAGTCTGCTTAACGCTCCGAAGCTCAAGCAGTCTGGTTTCAGCACACACTCAAAGTCGCCTATAGTACCAGACAGTTCTGTCTAGTTGACAAGGTAACACCAATGTCTGGCTATCGACCACAGTGACTTGTGTACTTTACTACTAGACACTCCGTTGGCGTATGAGAACTGTCCTGGTTATTTAAGTGTCTGCTGCTCCAAAACATGATTTGAAGAAGTATTCGCATACAGGCATGTATGTATGTATGTAAGTATTTATGTATGTATGCATGTATGTATGTATGTATGTATATATGTATGTATGTATGTATGTATGTATGTATGTATGTATGTATATTTGGATGCATGTACGTTTGCATTTATGTATGTATGAGTTCATGCAAGTAAGTAAGTAAGTAAATCCTTTATTGAATCAACTGCTAACAGTACTTTTGCGTACATGAAATTTTTATGTATGTATGCATGGATATATGTTTGTATGAATTTTTTATGTAAGTATGTACGCATTTCATGTATGGATGTATGTTTGTATGCAGTTTTGTATGTATGTATAGGCCTACGCATTTCATGTATGTATGCATGGATATATGTTTGTATGTATTTTTGTGGTTGTCTTTAAGGCTGTAATTGGAACGCATGTTAAATGACACGTCAATTAGCGACTTGATTTTCTCAACCTCTGTATATCATTCGACGCCACCATATACAGAAATGTCCGCATGAACGCACGCACGCAAATACTATGGCTACGAGTTTTCGTCGTCATAACGAATTAATGTTTCTGTTCAATGTGACTGGGTTCGAATCACAAAGTGACACGTGGGACAGACAAACAGATAGACAGACAAACAGATAGACAGACACACACATACAGACACGCAGAAAAACAGACACAGATTCTTGCAGTAGGCCTATCTCAGAAGAATTGTATCAAATCCAACACAAGTGCAATTAAATAGCAAAAGACCGTTAGCCAACAAATTATATCAGACGAGTTGGATGTTAAACCGCATTTTTCTTAAGAAGCCATAAACGTCGGTCTGTTTTGCATCAGAAGTATTGCATATAAAGTGTAATAGTTACACTCGAGTGTAAGATTTACATTACGCATAGGTCTACATTGACTCCAGCGGTAAATATGTAACGAACTGATTTATTTATTTCAAGAATTGCATACCCGTTTTAGAGATATATAGAGCCCTACATAAAATAACTCTGCGAACGCACGGAAGATCAGAGATCGCTAACTCTTATCATGGTAGCGCCAGTCCCAAACATTCACAAAGGAGGAGGTCGACGTTCATCAGCTTTGTTTGGACATTGCGAAGAAGAAAACGATAAAGAACAGCTAGTCCCTTAAATTTAAGCTAGCCTGACGGCATGAAGTGTTAGCGACGTCATTTTCTTAGCCTCAGCATATGATGGCGGGAGGCCAGTCCTCTTACCTGTCGTTTCATCATCCACCGACAGTGTATGGTCAGTGAATTTTGGTGTATAAACTTGCGCTTTATGAATCATCATTACAAAAACAACAAACAAAAACAACAAGAAATTACAGCAACTACAATAATGATGATGATGATAATAAAAATAATAATAGTAATAATAATAATGATGATGATGATGATGATGATGATGATGATGATGATGATGATAATGCAAACTCACATTAGACACCTTTAAAACGGCTTCAAGCCATGTTATATAAAACGAATATTCAATAATCACGAAGCTTCCCTCTTCAATCCACTGTAATTGTTTTGTTCAATAATCATATCGGCGTTGAAAGATGTCGTAAAACTATTGGAATTTGCCATTCGTCAGATAAGGCAAGGTAAGGTCGGCGTCAACACTGGACATTAGCTAGGCATACTAGATGTTCTGAATTAACTCCATCACAGCCTTACACTTTGTTAGTGCCAGTCTCACGCCTGGATAAAGAAGGAGGACTTCGCTAATCATCTTCATCTTCGTCGTCGAAGAGCAGCCACCTTTACTACCAATCATAAGAATATACTACGATTACTTTACAGAAATGTAAAGTGAAGCCGACATCATATTGAACTGATATAGCACCGGTTTAAGCAGATGTCCGCGAAAAAACGCTGAGATATTTTAGAGATTTAAGAGATTTTAGTGATTTAGCATCCTATTCCGATTACTCTTCTTATTTTATCTCTTTCTCTCATCGCTTCAATTATAAACACCATCCACTGTAGACGTTTTACTGTCTGCCTGCCTGACTCTTTGTCGATTTAGGTTTTTTGTGAATTAGCTAGTTCCCTCGACTTAGCCTTCTTTCTTTCTTTTTTTCTTTCTTTCTTTCTTTCTTTCTTTCTTTCTTTCATTGGGCGTTGCAGAAATCTCGAGATTCTCATAACGATGTAAACAAATTCGTCACTTACTTACTTACTTGTAGCTAAAATGACTCTCATGTCAAAGTTCACGAGTTCACACTGAAGAACACTGAAGCTATATAAATCTAATTCTGAGAATTTCTACAGTGCCAACTGTGCCAGCATTTAGATGGGACACATATGTTTTAGTGAGTTCGCATGAAGAATAGATCGATAGATCATCGTCTTAAAAAAACTCAAATTGGACACCTTTGAAACGCGTTCAAGGCAAGTTATATAAACCAGATACTCAGAAATCGGGTTGTCTAACTCAGTCTCAATCACAACTACTCTGGCTTGATGTCTCGACTACTGCAACTCACTCATTCGTACTGATGAAACAAATTTCTACAAACAACAAAAAGTTTAAAAATCTCTGGAAAGAGACATTGCCCTAAGAATCATGACATATTACACCAATACCGCAGTCATGCACTATTGTATTGTATTGTATTCGGATATTTATAAAGCGCTTCTCGAGGGCGGGCCATTCAGAAGCGCTCTCAGTGCGAGAGACCCAGAGAGAAACAGCAAGTTTTAAGAAAGGTAAACGAGGAAGAGACCTTACCTGAAAGAATAGAAGAACGAACGAACGGAGAAAGCTCATGGCTCTTCATCGAGTAAAGATTTCAATTAAAAAAATCTGCCTTATAGTTGACAAAAACGTTGCATTCAAATCATGCGACCTCTATCGGCTCATGTTATTGATTTAACTTAACATCTGAAAATTCACATACCCTTGAGTTGCTCGCCCCTCATCCCAGCAACTGTGGCACTCGGCACTTTAACTACGCTTCGTACCACAACTGTGTTTGGTTCTAAGTCTAAGGCGTTCTCCGTGGCTCCTCCGAAGCTTTGGAATCCACTCCAATTTTGCGCGTTCTGTCCGTTCTCTAAGGTTTCTCACTCACTAGACACCTTAATTTGAGGTATTCAAAGTGTGTATATAAGGGTATCGCAACACTACATTAATGCAGTCCCTGTTCGCATTCTGGAAGTGGTAGTGCTAGTTCCTAGCCTGGTGAAAGGAGGAGGGCGACGCTAATCATCTTTTTTATGACACACTGTCGTTAAGCAGCAACTGACCTGCTTACAATTGCTTACCCGTTACACCCTGGCTTCTCGTTTCACTCACTTTTCGGATTTCTACTTGGCTTTTCCAGTGGTGTCAGTCCCAAGCCTAGGTTAACAAAAGGAGGGCTACGTCAACACGGACTTAAACCAAACGATGTCGTTTAACACTTGAAGCTAATATATCGGTCCTAGCATAGTTCTTGAATATTTTGGATAACTTTATCCTATCAAAGTCAACGGCCTTTGTTACGAAAAGATGTCGTTAAAAAATGACCCTAGCATCTACAAGGTGTCGCTATACGTAGAGTAACAAACTGCAGCGCCTTTTTAGACACTCTTAAGCTGTTTATTTCAAGGCTACTTCGACATGTAATTTCCTAGTTTTGTGTGTCGACAAACGCTGTCACAGGCGCCCGAAATTGGCTCCGCCCACGGACACTGGGCACTACGGAGATAGACGTACACATGAAAAGCGAGACAGACAGATATATATATATACATATATATATATATATACATATATATATATATATATATATATATGTATATATATATATATATATATATATATATATATATATATATATATATATATATATATATATATATATATATATTTATATATATATATATATATATATATATATATATATATATATATATATATATATATATATATATACATATGCCAGCTCAGCTTCGTTTAGAAATCTATATAAACAACCGAGGTAAGACCAGCGTCAATGGAACTCCCCGCTGCCATTTTCGAGTGACGCTTGACCCAAGCCCGAGTCTGTCTTTTGACAGGGCGTCTTTAACCAGCGACTAACCAACAGTTTGGTTTTAATTACGTCAACTTAAAAGACGTTATAAGAACATAACATTTCGTAAGTGCTTGTTTTCAGTGCGAAAACTTCTGAACACCTTTATATCGCACAGTAACGACTTTATATGAATCCCGTTTTCGTTTAATCGGCATTGCAGCGAGACATCAAATTACTCAATGGCTTACGACCAGACTCGCAATGTTAGGAAAGAAATGACGTGAAAGGGTCATTCAAATGAAACAGACGGACACACAGGTGGACAGAGGCAGACAGATGCACGGTAAAATAAGGAGACAGATAGACGAACCATTGATGGACAGAAAGACGGGCGGAGGGATACCCAGACAGACAGACAGACAGACAGACATACAGACATACAGACAGACAGACATACAGACATACATACAAATGTTAGTGACAGACAGACAGACTGACTCAGACAGACAGACAGACAGACAGACAGACAGACAGACAGACAGACAGACAGACAGAGAAAGACAGAGACAGATAGAAAGAGACGGAGAAAAACAGATATGGACGCCGGGAGAGAAGGGCAGGAGCGTGGATGTAAAGAGAGAAATAATTATTTATCATGTTTCGTATTTGAGGCCAGAGGTACAATGATCGGTTCTACCTTAATATGTCATTTATGGGTTTTATCCACAGGACAAAAATAGCAACTCCCCTCCGGTATTTAAAAGATTTGGAAAGAAAATGTTTATCCTCGTATGGCGCTGCAGAAATGTTAGTGACAGACGGTAGCCGCTTGATTAGAGCGCTCTCTTTAGACACCTTTTAAACGATGTAAACCTGCGCTATATGTGCGCGACAGCCCAACCTATACAGCCAGTTAGTGAGTTTCGCATTTCTAGTGTAAGGTCGAAGATGTAGTCACACAGTTAAAATTAGCAACAGATTGATTAGAGCACTCGCCTTGTAACGCAGAGTTTACGGATTCGAACCTCCTCCTTTGAAACAGTTGCGGCTGTAGAGACCCTGAGCAAGTCCTTCTCTCACAGTTGCTCAACGCCATCGATTGATGCTTGGTCGTCAGAAAGTGGAGAGAGAGTTATCTGCAGTGGATCGTATCCGGGGTTATTGTCATCACCCTCGTTGTAAGCTCATTATAATCTGCCCTAATTGTATTTTAATGCACTGTTTACAATAATTTACAATTTATTGCATTGCTATTTATGAGCTTAAGAACGTATACTGCGATCTATTGTATGCTATAATTGGAAATGTTTGAACGACCGTTAAGATAATCTGTTACTTCCGTTAAAAAGGTGTCGATAATAATAATAAATTATAATCTGCTGCATTTGAACGCTATGTTTATCTAGCGCTTTATACACTTACATTGTAACTGCTGTTCTTTAATATCGATTAAATAACAATTGCTATACGAACATTCATATAGCTCCAACTTGAATTTCTCAGAAATCTCTGTGTATTACACGTCTGCTGCATTTAATCTAATCTCCGATCTAATGACTTCTATAGCGCCGTTATCATAATATCAGAGACCTCGTTCGGAGACAATGAGAGGGATGGTTAGTTTTACGATCCGAACTTATGGTCAGAAGTTCTGTTGTGATGTCTTATTATTGGATTTAATAACCCCTCCCTCCCTCCCTCCCGGTTGTTAGAAGATTTGGAAAGAAAGTGTTTTCCCTCGTCGGTCGCCGCATAAATTATAGTAACACATGGTAGTCAGCTTGTTAGAATACACTTACTTACTTAATTCTATTTAGACACCTTTAAAACATTGTCACCTTATGTTATATAATCACAGGACAGGCAAACCTACATAGTCGATGAAAAGCTTTCTCAATCGTTATTGTACTGTGAGGTCGATGTCAATGGCCTTCTCAGCTAGATGTCGTTAAACAATGGAAACTAACAGCAGATTGGTTAGAGCGCTCGCCTTGTAACAGGGAGCGCACGGATTGGAGCCTCTTCACTAAAACGGTTGCCCTGTAGAGACGTCGACCAAGTCCTTCACTGAGCCGTCGGTTTGTGGTTGGTCGCTTGATAAAGGCGCTTAATAAATGCACAATTAGAGATAATTACAATACTTTCCATGTTCATCCATTGCGTAATGTTAATTCGGCGTTTGCAACAGGACTTCAGATTCTGACAACAATTCTCTACACAGCACGTCCACGCCAACAACAAATCCGAAGCACAAAGGTTAATCTAATTTAATCTAACTTAATCTAATGCAAAACAATCCAGTCTTGCCCGATCCAGTTATGCTTTTGATAGTAATCCAGTCAAACAATTAATATTTCATAATTTTATATAATATAATATGATTTCACATGCATAATATAACATAACTGAACATAATATAACATTTATTTTACGTGTTTACTAAGGAAATGTAATAATTATATAATATTGCGACAATATGTTACACTATAGCATTCAATGCAACAATATGTACAGTAGAGGATTGTATATTGTATAATACATTGTTCGTCAAACAATGCAAATGCAATGCATTCTGATCTAATCAATTCTATCCCGAACTAATCTAATCTAATCTAATTGGATTCCGTTGATCTAATCCTTGTAGGTGTTGAAGAGAGCTATCTGCAGTGAATCGTATTCAGGGTCATTGTCATCACCCTCGTTGTAAGCCTCTAATAAGTTACAAATACCAATGGACAAGAATACAGAAGTTGTAAAACGACCGCTTAAGAGCAACTGTGGCTTGTGTTAAAAAAGGTGTCGGAAATAATAAAAATAAATTGCAATCTGCTGTAGTTGAAATCTGTATTTATCTAGCGCATTTTCGCAGCTTGCACTGTAATAATAATTATTGTATCTTAGTATCGATGAAATTACAGTTGATATATGAGCATTTATACAGCGCCAACGTTAACTTCTCAGAAATCTTTGAGCATTACACGTCTGCTGCATTTAATCTAATATCTGATCCAATGACTTCTAAAGCGCCGTTACCGTAATACCCAAGAATCAATCGATGGTCGCGAAGTCGCTGGTATGAACTTATTCACAGTTATCCTAATCGGTTGGAGAATCCAGGTTGAAATCCGATCGATGAGAGATACCAGAAGCCAGGCTAGAGTGAATTAGTAAATTTAATCTTGTCCAAACCAATCCAGTCTTTGCCCGATTTAGTTACTCATTTTAAATAGAGTATAATATAGCCTGGCGTCAATTCTGCGAACGTGTGTCCACAGAGTGCGTTATACGGAGTTCACTCAGCAAGCTCAAAGCCGCAATAGATAGGTATTAGACCCAGCGCGTTACCGATTACGTATAACGAACTCAGCGCATCGCATATATGAATGTGTAAGCCTACATCTTCCTCATGACAGTGATATTTTCGTGAACGAAAACTGAAATTGGAAGTAAAAATAAACGATTTGGTTAACGAAAACTAGAGGTTAAAGTAGGAATCATTTCAGTAGCAAAAACAAAATTAGGAAAATTAATTATGCATTGCAAAATCCGAACAATCGGCGACTTCAAAGGAAGTCTTTCAAGAGCTGTCACCGACGTGTGATCACAGGTCTTTGAAAATCCGCCGCTAACGAGATTTTGGCTTAAGGGTCATAATACTCGAAGATCTTTGTGTTATGTGATCCCATAGATTGAAAGATTGCAGAAACTTAATTCAGATAATTATTAGAAATGGAAGTTAAATATAGTGTGCTGAGTATGCGATTTTAAGGTGTCTTACGGCAGAATTGATGAAAATGTAACCCAACTCTGCACTGAATTGAAAATGATTTCCAGAATACTAGTTGTATATTGCGATTTTTCTGGTTTTGCTAACACAAGCCTTAATCCTCCTTTTTCTTTATTTGATCAGCAAATTCCACAAAATACTTCATTATGATTCCATAATCGTTATCGTAATCTCAAGATTACTACGGGACCTAAAATGCGACGTCGCGGGATTCCCGCTTATTCACAGGCGCTCAGTAAAGCAAAATTGATAGGCAGGTAGAGTCAAAATGGGTTCCAAGTCAAGACCCAAAGGGTCAGGCAGGCGGACAGCCAGAAGGCTACGATGACTGTGTTAAGATTTGGAGCGAAATGGATTGATGACATAAAGTCATGGACTTTAATCATTCGACCGATCATTGAAAGAGACAAGAAACAGAAATGGATGCGAAAAATTCTCTGTTGAGGACGGTTGAAGAATGAAGAGACAAGACAAGACTGGGTCTCGCACCATCTTACTTGCTGGACCTCTTCCGCCCTGTCTCGTCCTCTCGGACTGCTCGCTTCTTCCGCTCGGCGGGGTGGGGGTGCTCCGAGTCCCGTTTGCCCGTACTGCAGTTTGGCAAATCCGCGCCTTCTCGGTGGTTGGCCCGACAATATGGAATGTCCTACCTTCTGAGTTGCGCTTACTTCCTAGCTCTTCCTCTGACACTTTCTATGACCGCCTGAAAACTGTTCTTTTGGCTGGAGTCGGAAGCGCCTCTGAGTAGTTCTCTTGAAGATGCACTATATAATCTATGAATGAATGAATGAATGAATGAATGAATGAATGAAGGAGTGAATGAATGAATGAATATACAGATACCACGGCATCGTGATTTAATCGATAACGGCATCACCAAATTATCTTCGATTTCTATCATGCGGTAAGATTGATGTCAATGACAATGGCAGCCACAAGATGTACTTAAAAGTAAGATTAATTAAAGCTCTTTTAGACACCTTCAAATCGGACTCGATATAGCATATTATAAAAGGCCTTCAATCGTTGGTTTTATCCTGATATCCTTCCAAGCTACGGTTAGATCGATGTGAACGGCAATTATTGCAACCACAAGATGCTGTTAAACATAAGCGAAAGCGATGATCTTTTAAACACTCTAAATTGTTAGACAATGCTATAAATAAATAATGGGGCGCTTAACCAAAGACGAATTAAATTTGGTAGAATCTTGATGGCACCGTTAGGTTTAGGTGAACGGCCATTCCTACCACAAGCTAATAATAATAATCATAATAATAATCTTTTTCTTTATTAATTCAAAGCGACAAACGCAGTAAGATTACATTGAGGCAATTATCAATATCTTAATATCAATATCTTAACTAAACACATGTTATGGCAGCCATGTAAAGCGCCGCCCGAGGGGGTTGCGGGAATCGAACCGCGTACTGCTGCTCTCCTGGCCATGAGTGTTACCATTACTCTAATCCCTCCCTTAGCGACTTGATTTTCTCAACTTCTGTATATCATTCGACGCCACCACCTACATGAACGCACACACACACACACACACACACACACACACACACACACACACACACACACACACACACACACACACACACACACACACACACACACACACACACACACACACACACACACACACACACACACACACACACACACACACACACACACACACACACACACACACACACACACACACACACACACACACACACACACACACACACACACACACACACACACACACACACACACACACACACACACACACACACACACACACACACACACACACACACACACACACACACACACACACACACACACACACACACACACACACACACACACACACACACACACACACACACACACACACACACACACACCTCACTCTACCCGATCTTCCTCTTACGTCACTCTTATACTCTAACTTCTTATTCTTAGTTCTCTTATAAATCGACGTACCGCACTGCACCTCAGCTTTATTAGGACCCTCTTTAGAAACACGTTCTCAAAATTGTAGCCAGACTATTTACTTATTCTCTGCAGGCTGGCCTCTTGTTTCTCTGATATCTCTGATTTCAACCTGATTTATTCAACCGATTATGATTATTGATAGAAGCGACCATGGATTTATGTTTCAGGCATTACAATAACGGCGCTATAGAAGTCATTAAGGGCGGGGAGATGGTTGAATGGTTACAAGCTGGCATGAAGATTAGAAGAATACGGGTTCTATACCCGCTAGCCGCATCAAGTTTGACTCCGCCTCTTTACTCCCTACACTCCTTATTGGGCGACTGTATACGAAGTCCACTAAGCAAGCTTAAAACCACAATCGTTAAGTATTAGACACAGCGCGCCACGGACTACGCAAATAAGTATTGAAACACTTAATATAACGCCTTTTCTGTACCTCAGAAAACCGCCGCACACAAGTCACGATTTACGTCAAAGATGTTAATAAGTGTTACTTCTTACAATCTTTGATGTATGCAGTAAACCGAAATCTGGTTATAATCTGCAGAAAGGCGTACCACAACGCTTTAATAGCAACTGATGCTCACTTTAAAAAGGTGTTAAGTATTACGTTTAACAAAATCTGTCAGCAAGTGTGGATTGACCAAAATGCGCATCACTGGGTTTTAATAGAATCAGATGACCGTTTAAAAAGGTGTTAAGTATTGCGTTTAAGTGCACCTGTTTCACCCTTTAAAAAGGTGTCTTTTGCTTAATTTCCTGTTTTCGTCTCAGTTGAATATCCATGGAAATCAGGGCCTCGCATTATCATCACCCTCGTTGTAAGCCTGTAATTATCTGGTGTAATTGTATGGTAGATACGATATCTAAAATTGTATTGCTACTTTTTATTAGGTCAATCAAATGTGCAACACATCAAGAGTTGTAAAGCGACCGCTTAACAACCCGTTTTAAAGGTGTGTAATTTGAGTTTGCATTTAGAGTACTCTTACTTCCGTTGCTGTTGTTGAAAGCTATTTTTTCTCTAGCACTTTTCAAAGCTTACACTGTTATTGCTGTAGCTTTGTAACGATCAAATTACAATTGATATATTAGCATTTATATAGCGCCAACGCTAACTTCTCAGGAATCTTTGTAAACTACACGTTTGCTGCATTTAATCTAATCTCTAATTCAATCACTTCTATGGCGCCGCTATCATAAATACCGAAACACCAATCGATTGTTGCTTCCATCAGTAATCATAATCGACTGGAGAACCAGGTTGAAAGCCAATCAGAGATACCACTGTAGCCAGGATACAGTGAATAAGTAAGTAGCCTGGGTCGTTATATGTAGTCCACTCAGCGAGCTCAAACCTGCAATCGTTAAATTGCACACCCAGCGCACCATCAATTATGTATTATTTGTGTAGCTCAGTAAGGCGTTGCACACAATATACTGTTGTATTTTGAGACTGAATCTGATGAAAGGCTTAACAGGGCATTTAAATAATTGATTATAAAACCTTTAAAGAGGTGTTAAGTATTGAATTTTAGAACTTCTGTTTCAATCTTTAAAAAAGGTATTTTTCTCAGCTGAACATGCTTCGAAATCAGAGCTTCGCATTTATGACTCTGCTACATCTTTCTCGTTACTTTTAAAGGCGGTAAAATTTCATTGCGCCGAAATGGTCGATATATGATATACCCAACGTATATTGCAAGATTCCCGTCGACACAGACGCAATGGGATTACACAGTGTTACAAAGATAATAATTGCAAGTGATAATCAATAAGATAACAGTTAATGAAAGAGACAAAACAGATTAGTGGATTTTAAAATAAGGCATAGATATTAAAAGAAAAACAGCATAATGATAAAATAGGTAATTGTTATTAAGCATTTTTATAGCACAGTGTATTGACATGACAACATTGTGTTGTTTTTAAGGATAATCTCGTGTTTCTCTGCAACATTTTCCGGATTCTTGTGAAGAAACGGCGAGCTGTCAACTCAACCGATACCATACAAGCCAAGTTAGTTACCATTAGGCTTAGAAAGCATACATCTTAGCCTGTTAGCTTCGAAATTGACTTTGGTAACCTCTCTTCCTTTGATAGTCTGTTTATTTAAGAGTTTAACGAATTCTTGTGACTGGCTCGCGCGACCTTTGACGTCGGCATTACCTTCGCTTACTTTACCTTACCTTACGTTACGTTACCTTACTTCAACTCTACTTTCCATACCTTACTTTAACTTGCCAAGTATGATTTGGCTAACTTTAAAAGAGGAATAATTAAATAAACATCCTTTGTTATTTCACATTCCGGGCGTCGAAACGAACATAAAATGGCTGGTTGGACGCACTCGTTCACATAGAAACACCCTGTTCAACTAGAAATTCTGCTCTAATTGGCAGTTCCAGTCCCAAGCCTGGATAAAGGAGGAGGGCGACGTTAATCATCTTTGTTATTACCTAGTCGTTAAACAGCAACTAACTTAACGTATGCTTGCCATTCCGTTGTACTATACTTTCAAATTGGAATAAACTGATTTGAAATTATAAGAAAATCAAAGAAAAGTCGACGCCTGACCTACCTGCCGGATAACAGAATTTTTGTCAACTATGAACCCAGAGGGTTCTTAAATATACGCATGCAAGCCAATGACGACCTCTTACGAATGATCTGCAATATAGAAAATGAACTAAGATGTCTTCAACTTTTGGAATAATAATATGCCAAAATAATTTCTTCTTTCCCATATTATGTCGTTAAACTCTGTATCCATCCATCCATCCATCCATCCATCCATCCATCCATCCATCCATCCATCCATCCATCCATCCATCCATCCATCCATCCATCCATCCATCCATCCATCCATCCATCCATCCATCCATCCATCCATCCACCCACCCATCCATCCATCCATCCATCCATCCATCCATCCATCCATCCATCCATCCATCCATCCATCCATCCATCCATCCATCCATCAATCCATCCATCCATCCATCCATCCATCCATCCATCCATCCATCCATCCATCCATCCATCCATCCATCCATCCATCCATCCATCCATCCATCCAACGAAGTCTTTGACGTTTCTGCCACATGAATCATTAACCAATCAATTAATTACAAGAAAGAGAATATTGCATGGTAAGTTAGAAAGACGTAAACGGCCCTTTGCAGCTATCTTATGTAGTCAAACATTTCGACATTTTCTCGGTAAAGTTAGCTCTTACTTCGACACCTTTATATAAGTTGGTCGTGGCCTTATATAAATTTAATTTCAACGACACGCGTGGAATATGCTGAGAATCAACGGAAATTTCACGCATGTTGTCACTAAATGTAAAAGAAGAATACTTTATCATATCATACAATCATCTGGTTACAAATGAGGAGGGGAGCTGTAAGCGAGGTAAAAAATTTTTAAGACGTCTACGGCCTTAGAAGCCTTAAGATGTTGTTAAGCTATTGGAATAGTAACATTGTATACATTTTCTATTTGTCTTTCTCTAATTGTCGTCAACGGCTTTTGATGTCATAAAACGACGTTAAACTTTGAAATAAAAAAGTCGAAAAGTTATCACCAACTCGTAAGATAGAAATGAACGGCCATAGTATCCATAAGATTCCCTTAAGCGTAGAATTAAGGAAAGCCAAATTACACACCTGTAAAATGGTGTTCGACAATTCTATATAAAAATCTCAGGGCGTTTGGTAGAAGGTGATCTCGTTCTCAATATGTTCAGAGTCTGAACTTCAGACGCATGGTTAGATCGAGGTGAAAGCCATGGCAACCACAAGATGTGGTTAAACGTAAAATAAAGAAACGTTCCGTAAAACACCTGTCCATTAAACATACCATTTCGAACACCCTCAGTCATCTTTTCTGCACCTCCTTCAATGTCCATGTCTCCGAGTTATACAATAATACATTTAACACAAGTGTTTCATACACCTGTACTTTGGTGGTCCTGCTGATATCCCTCGCACTCCACAGCTTGTGTAGTGCCTGTAGTATTCCTCTTGCCAACCCAATTCTTCGTTCCACATCCTTCTCAGATTCGCCCTTCGCATAAATATATCCTCCCAAGTATACGAATTCCTCCTTTTGCTCCAGATTTTGTCCATCCACTTCAAGTTGAAACTGGGTGTCCCTCCTTCCAAGGAACTGACTTTCTGTCTGTTGCACATTGATGCTCATACCCATTTCTCTGTTCACCAGTGCTACTCTCGTCAGTGATTCTTGTAACCCCTTTGCTTGCTCCGCCAGGAGTGCATTGTCATCCGCAAATCGTAGATCTCTTATCAGTTCCCCCGGATCGTCGCTCCTTCCTTTGTCCCATCAAGCGCCATGGCCATTATCAGTTCCAGGAATATGTTGAATAGCAGAGGAGATAATACACATCCCTGCAGTACTCCTACAATGGTCCTGAACTAGTCTGATAGATCTCCATCTACTCTCACCTAAAAGTGTCTCTGTATGCGCTTTCTAGCCTTTTAATTAGACAATATTATGCTAGGCTACAATGATTAGACACCTTTAAAACGGGTAAACTTTAGATATAATTTATGAGTGTCTGGTTTTGAAGTCCACAATTGTTTAAACAACAGAATTGGCTTACAAAAGATTTTAAGGGAAAGTGTTTCCCTCGTCGGTCGCTGCATAAATGATAGTAACACACGGTAACCGATTTGTTAGAATATACTTACTTAATTATCTTTAGACACCTTTAAAACGTTGTCAGCCTGCGTTATGTAATCACAGGACAGGCAAATCTACATAGTTCATATCAACCTATCGCATAATTTTGTACCTTGTAACGCGGAGTGTACAGAATCGAACCTTCTCCAATGAAAGGGTTGCCCTGTAGAGAAATCGAGCAAGGATAGAGTAGTGGTGTATAATAAACTTATTGGTTAGAGCACTCTCTTTAGACACCTTTAAAACGTTTCAACCCGCGCTACATATGCACGGGACAGCTAAACTATATAGTTAACATGGAATTTTCTCCATTTGTAGTGCAAGTTAGGAGACAATGGCCCTGACAGCTTGATGTCGTTAAACAGCAGAATGGTTAGAGCAATCGCCTTGTAACGTGCAGTGTACGGATTCGAGCCTCCTCCTTTAAAACGGTTGCTCTATAGAGATTTTGAAGAAGTCCCTCTCTAACAATCCCAAGCATAAAGGTTAATCTAAACCAACTCATTCTAATCCAAACCGATTCAGTCTTCCCCGATCTATTTATGCTCCATTTATGCTCATTAAATATTGTCTAATATAGTCAAGATCCAATAATTAAATCCTAATCCGTTGAAGAAGTCAGGTTTAAATCCGAGAGACTAGAGACCAGAGATCCAGGCTACAGTGAATAAGTAAGTAGAAAGGCGACAATTCTGCGAACGTGTGTCCAAAGAGGGTTGTTATACGGAATCCACTAAGCAAGCTCAAAACCACAATATTTAAGTATTAGACCCAGCGCGCCATTGATTACGTATATATGACATGTATTGAAACACTTAATACAGTACCTTTTGCTTAGATCAGAAAAGCGACTCCCAGCAGTTCGAGAAGACCCAATATTATTATTATTATTCCAAAGTTTAACGTCGTCCTTTGGCAACAATGGCCGTTGACGACAATTCACAAATATAATTTCTAGAAAACGATAAACTTATAGTGTTCGTATAACACCATGTAAAGGTGTCAAACATAAGCTTACAATGTCAGTAATGTCACATCACCCAAAGCAACATATCTAATGTTATTTATAACACACATAGCTATAAAATGTTCCGACGCATACCAAACAGTACTTCGCAACTATTGTCACTCGCTAGAAATATTTAAACAACTTCAGACATAAATGCACAGCACATATGATTATAATTATGACATTATATTCCCATTCTATTATTGAAATGTTTAATTGATCATTTCTTATTCCTCAGTTCAATGAGATCTTATAGCAATATGTACCACTACAATCATATCATGTATGAAATAGTACCAATCTCACATACATCATGCATATTAAATGAAACGTATGGTTATGCCAAGTACCTTTCCTCAAAGAAACTGCTCAGGTACTAAACACACTCAAGTACAAATCTCATCAACCAACAAAGCATAAAATTATAGGAGCATAATAATTACAATTGTTTGAAGTTTGATATTAATGCATTCAAGATTGCATTATAATAATGTAATAATTAATACAATAAAATAAAATGCACAAGGAAAAGACTAACTAAAATTACAGATTTAAAAAAAAAACTATTTACATTAGCAAACTTAGCATATCTCTTTACAGAATTTGACCTTTAGTAATTTGTCTAAGTACCCTATACACTTCATTTTGTAATATATTTAGATTATGTAATAACTCCAGTATTTATGCAGCAGAGTTGACTGCAATTATAGAAACTGTAATATGGATTTTAAACTCCGAATGTCATAAGAATTGTCAATTTGCTTTGTTTTCTGATTCATTGAGTGTTCTTACGTCAATTAAGGAGTCTTGTTCTCAGTCTAGACCTGCTTTATTGAATGATTTATTGTCTCTGATTAACAGACTAAATTCCAATCAAATAAGATTTATTTGGATCCCAAGTCACATTGACCTGACAGGTAATGATCGAGCAGATACTTTGGCTAAAGAAGCCCTGACTATTGATCATGTTAATTCTACTAATTATCTTGAACTTTCAGAAATTTTTACTTTAATGAAACTGTATATAGTAAATAAATGGCAATTAGAATATACTAATGATAATAGAGGTCATTTCTATAAATCTATTTCTCCAATTGTAAGTACAGATATTAAATATTTAGAACCTTATAGGCATAAAGAAGTCCAAATTTCTAGGTTACGTCTGGGGGTCGCGAATACTAATCAAAGGCTGTTTATTATAAAACGACATTCAAGTGGTTTATGTGATACCTGTCAGGTCAAGGAGACTATTCATCACCTACTACTTGAGTGTAAAAAAGAAGATATATCGAAGTTGTTGGGAGATAAATGTCAATTGTATAAAAGGGACATTTCTATTTCAACCCTTTTAACAGTAAATATAAAAAAGACCCAATATTATGCTAATACTGAGTTTTAATAACATCATTTGCTCTTTTAAAAAAGGTGTTCAGTATTGTATTTAAGAACATACTTTCCAGTCTTTCGCTGAAGGTGTTTGTATTTTCGTCATAGATATCCATCGAAATCGCACCTAATGATTGTGTTACATATTATACCTCATAATCTCGAAGGCGGTAAAATTCCATGGCGCGTAAATGGTCTATATTATAATCATCATCATCATTAGGATCCATGGGCCGAAGGCCCGTAGGTGTCCAATGCAGGAGTCATCACTTTTTCCAAAGTCCTCGGTCTTGCGTTAATATTCTTAAGCTGTGCAAATCTTGTTTACACCAATCTTTGATATCACCTGTCCACAGTCCACTCTCTGTTAGGTCGGCCCCTATGTCCCTTTCCATCCATATTTATTGCATTGGATTTCTTTCGTCTGTCTCTTTATGAACGGAGTATCTGCATCCATCCATCCGCGCTTCAACAGCAACAACAATAACAACAACAATAATAACAACAATATTAATATTAATAAAACACTACATTCTCCGAATAATTTTTCAAGTTTTTTTGGGATATAAGGTACCTCCCGGCAAGTATATAATGATGATGATGATGATGATAATGATGATGACGACGACGACAACGACGACGATGATGAAGATGATGACGATGATGATAATATCTTATTATTTCCAGATACAGTATTGATAATCTTAGGGACTAGAACTACCTCGGTTAAAAATAATAATAATGCAAAATTAAACTCAAATTTGACACCTTTGAAACGGTTGAAAGTCATGCTATATAAAAGAAGCATCCAATAATTTAAAGACTGATTTGCGCATTTGGGCCAAGATATCTTCTTAAACAAACACTGTTAAACAGTTCAAAAATTTAATTGGCTGCTCAACCAGCTGAATTCATTGTTAATTGGTTGTTCGGAGCATAGGCCTATACACAATTTGAGTTAGACTGTGGACTCTACCAAATCCTCTGACCAGGTTAAACCTGTTTTCAAATCAGACTACTTTCACATTCGGGACATTGCTAAAATAAGATCTTGTACGGAACTCAAATTGTTTCAGTCTCACTCGCAACTGTATTGTATTGTATTGTATTGTATTGTATTTAAGCATTTGTAAAGCGCCTCTAATAGGGTGAACCGTTCAGAGGCGCTCCCAGTGCGCAAGGCCAAGATAAAAGAAATAAATCTCGAGGAAAGGCTTGCATTCTCGACTATTGAAACATACTCCTCATGCGCACTGCTGAAGGAGATTTACAAGAACAATATATAATTCAAAATTCTCTTACAAGAGCCATTACACAAAGAATCCTGATAATGGACACATTACACCAATACCGCACTCATACACTGGCTCCCCACCCAGCAAAGAATTCAATTAAAAATAATCCGTCTTATAGTTGATAAGAAAGTTGCATTCAAACCAGGCGACCTATCCCCTCTCCTGTTTTTCATTTAAATTAATACCTGAAAATTCATATCCCCTTGACCTGTCCGACCCTCGTCCCATCAACTGTGGTACTCGATCAATGGATACATGTCCTGACTATTACTGTGCCTCGTACCATGACAGTGTTTGGATCTTAGGCGTTCTCGGTGGCTCCTCCGAAACTTTGGAATTCACTGTCAACTATATATATATATATATATATATATATATATATATATATATATATATATATATATATATATATATATATATATATATATATATATATATATATATATATATATATATATATATATATATATATATATATATATATATATATATATATATATATATATATATATATATATATATATATATATATATATATACACCGTATCTCAAAATAAACTGTGCAAAATTGTTTCTGTCAGAACTTCGTCAAATTTCCACCAATTTTAATAATTTTTGGTAGATAGATGGCAAAATAGCTGAAATTTTATGCTATACATAAATTTTCCACCTCACCTGACTCATGTCACCGCATTACCTTGTTAAACACAGATGTACGGACGTAAAAACGATCGAAAACACCATTTTTAATCAACGATAGCGCAGCTTAAAATAAACAGTTACGTCATTAATACGTAAATAATGACTGCCAGTTATTCTGAGGGTAGACTAGTTAAAATTAGAAATTTAATAAATAACATCTGACGCCCTCTAACGAATTGATGAACAAAATCTGAGCACTCTAGTTGTTAAAATTTAAGCGTTATATAAGAAATTGGCACATCTGTGTTTAACAAGGTAGTGCGGTGACATGAGTCAGGTGAGGTAGAAAATTTATATATAGCATAAAATTTCAGCTATTTTGCCATCCACCTACCAAAGATTATTAAAATTGGTGTAAATTTGACGAAGTTCTGACAGAAACAATTTTGCACAGTTTATTTTGAGACACGGTGTATATATATATATATATATATATATATATATATATATATATATATATATATATATATATATATATATATATATATATATATATATATATATATATATATATATATATATATATATATATATATATATATATATATATATATATATATATATATATATACATGTCAGGGAGGTCAACTGATCTTCGTTTAGAAATCTATAAAATTATAAACAACCGAGGTCAGCGTCAATGGAACTCCGTCACTGCCATTTCCAGTGATGACAGAGGCAAATTCCCGCCATGCGGGAGCGGCATAGAGGAGTTTCGACCTGATGAAGAGGTGATGAAGGGAGGCGGTGGGACCTCAAGATTTTAAACAACTGTGGAGAGCTTGAGCATGTCTGAATAAGTCTAATTTAAGATCTCTTCGTAATGTTAGGAAGATGTAGCAGAAGGAAATGCAATAAAGGAATCTTCATCTGAGGGGATGTGGACAACTGGTCTTTGAAGGGAATTGAATTGTCGAAATAGACAGACAGACAGACAGACAGACAGACAGACAGACAGACGGACAGTCGGACGGACGGACAGATAGACAGATACAGGAACCCATGGATGGACAGATCTCTCGCAATGTTAGGAAGATGTAGCGGAAGAAAATGGAATGAAAAGGTCATTGAAAGGAATCTTTAATTGAGTGGGATTTGGACAATTGGCAACTGAAGGGAATTGAATTGTCGAAACAGACAGACAGACGGACGGACGGACGGACGGACACCATAGATGGACAGACGAACGAATAGCGAGACAGCCAGGCAGACCGACAGAGACAGACAGAGACAGACAGAAACATAGGGGGTTGGACAGACGTAGAGATCGTGACAGACAGAGCCACAGAGACAATGAGCGAAATAGTTAGTTTTTATGTTCCGAACTTAAGGCCAGAGCTACAATGGTCGGTTCCATCGTGATATCTCATTTATGGGTTTGACCCACAGACCATAAATAACCCTTACCTTCTGGTTTTTAAGATTTGGAAATAAAGTGGTCTCCCTCATCAGGCGCTGCATAAATGTTAGTGATACACGGTTGCCGAATTGTTACAGTGCTCTCTTTAGACACCTTTAAAATGTTGTTACCCGATGCTATATAATGAGGGATACGATCGGGTAAAATTTATGTATTATTTGTGCAGTCTCGTTGGGAATGTAAGGTCGATGTCAAATGTCGTTAAACAACGAAATGTAACAGTCGATTAGTTAGAGCACTCGCCTCGTAACGTGGAGTGCAGGGATTCGAGCCCTCTCCTCTGAAACGGTTGCTCTGTAGAGACCTTGAGCATGTCCTTCACTCACAGTTGCTCAGCGACATCGATTGATGCTTGGTCGTTTGATAGCGGCGCTTCGCTTAAAAATGCATAATAAGAAATAATTACAATACTTTCAATATTCTTCCATTGCGCTCTGTTAGATCTGTATTTGCTACAGGTATTCCGATTCTGACAGCAATTCTATACACAGAAGTCCGCGCCAACAGGAAATCCGAAGCACAAAGGTTAATTTAATCCAATTCAATCTAAGCTAATAAAAACCAATCCAGTTATTCTTGTTTATATATAGTCTAATATATTCCAATTCAATAATTCTAATCCAATCAAATCCAATCTAATCATTTCTATTATCCAGTCTAATAATCGGTCTTAGTATAATCCGATCCAACCAGTGGTGTAGTGGGGCGGGAACGCGGGGGAACGCCGTTCCCGCACTTTTTTCCAGGGAGGGAACGCGATCCCTCACTATTTTGCAGCATTTCTGCTGAAATAAATGAACAAAGAAGACTTCAAGACTCACAGTTTCAACTGCTTACTTACTGGAGCCTTTCGCAGTTTCGCAGATATATTTATATATGTGTTGGCTTTATACTAAATAACAAATTCCTATGTATAAATTTACATAATTACATTTATTAATTTTTTTGTTATTTTTTTACATTCAACAGTTTCAAAAATAGCAGCGCTCACACTATGCAAAATTCTTGCAAGATTGCACTTTTTGCTACAGTTGCTACTTCAATTTCCAGGCGTTCCCCCACTTCATTTTTTAGGACTACACCACTGTCTTTTCTAGCTCCATCTAACATAATTAATATGTCATAATATAATAAAACAAAATATGATTTAATATGTATATCGTGCTGGAGTCGGGAGCACCTCTGAGTAGCCCCTCGAAGAGGTGCTATATAAATACTTATCCAGTTATTCTGATTGAATGTAGTCTAATATAATCCAGTTCAATTATTAAATGCTGCTCACTTTAGCCCAATCAAATCCAACCCGTTCTAATTGTATCATTCCTAATCCAGTCTGATAATCGAACCTGTTCTAATTCGATCAAACCTTGTCTATTCTAGTTCCATCTACTCTAATCCAATTTCTTCTAATTTAACATAATAGGGCCTATAATATGTTCACTTATCTGCTTATTTACTAAGGAAATTTACTTGGTGCCACTATAAATATATATTATATAATAGACCTATAATATAAAATAGAATATGCAACAATAATATTATAGTATAGCATTGTATATTCTATAATCCATTGTTAGCCAAACAATCCTAATGCAATTCATTCTAACCTAATCTAATCTAATCTAATTGGATTGCGTTGATCTAATCCTTGTAGGTGTTGGATTGAGAAGAGCTATTTGCAGTGGATCGTATCCGGGGTCATTGTCATCACCCTCGTTGTAAGCAAGTAATAATCTGTCGCAATTGTATAGTAAAGCCACGACTAATAACATGACTTCTATAGCGCCGTCAGAAATATCAATCGATGGTTGAAACCGCAATCGTTAAGTAATAGACCCAGCGCGCCATGGATTACGCATTATATGTATTGAAACACTTATATAACGCCTTTTGTGTAGCTCAGATAAACGCTGCACTCGGTTTACGCCAAAGATGTTAATTAGTATTCGTCTTACAATCGTTGATTTACACAGTAGACCGAAGACGTCCCATTATCTGGTAATTATCTGCTGAAATGCGTACCATGCACGACGCTTTAATACCAACTGATACTCGTTCTAAAAAGGTGTTAAGTACAGTGCTTAACAAAATCTCTTTCAGTCTTTAAAAAGGTGTCAATTATTTTGTTGCAAGATGAAGGTATGCCGTTGCCTCTAAATCTGCCTCAAAGGCGCAACGCTTGGTTTTAATAAAGTCAGAAGGTCCCTTTAAAAAGGTGTTTAAAAATTGTTTTAAGAACGTCTGTTTCAAACTTTAGAAAGGTGTCTTTAGCTTAATTTGTTCGTGTTTTCCTCTCAGTGGAATAACCATCGAAATGACGGCCTCGAATTGTCATCACCCTCGTTGTAAGCCTGTAATAATCTGCTGTAATCGTATTGTAGATACGATATCTACAATTGTATTGCTACTTTTTATTAGGTCAAACTAATGTGCAGCACATCAAGAGTAGTAAACCGACCGGTTTAGAACCCGTTTTAAAGGTGTGTAATTTGAGTTTGCATTTAGAGTACTGTTACTTCCGTTAACAAGGTGTTGATAATAATAATAATAATAACTAAATATCTGATTTTGTTGAAAGCTCTTTTTTATATAGCACTTTTTAAAAGCTTACACTGTAATTGCTTTAGCTTTGTAACGATGAAATTACAATTGATATATTAGCAATTATATAGCGTCAATATTAACTTCTCATGAATCTTTGTAAACTACACGTTTGGTGCATTTAATCTAATCTCTAATCTAATAACTTCTATGGCGTCGTTATCATAAATACCGAAACATCAATTGATTGTTGCTTCCATCAGTAATCATAATCGACTGGAGAACCAGGTTGAAATCCGATCAGAGATACCACTGTAGCCAGGCTACAGTGAATAAGCAAATAGCCTGGGTCGTTATTTGGAGTCCATTCAGCAAGCTCAAACCTGCAATCGTTAAATTGCAGACCCAACCGTTTGGTAATAAATGACAACTGCAGTGTTCTTTGTACTGAGCAGTTTGAGCGCGTTCTGCGTGCAGCTCCTAGGCTGGTTGGTGGTATTTCAAAATTCGATATGTCCCGACCAGTCCTCTCCCTCGCCGTCTCATCTTCCCACTGATTGCAGCTGAGTTGGCTAAATAAATAAGTAAGTAAGTAAGTAGCATTAATTTGCATCCTTAAAAGCAATTAGATATCGTTAAATACTCCTGCCGTGAATACTGCTGATGGAAAAATGCCGAAAGATGCAGAAACGCAAATGAAACTACTTGAAACAAACACCTTTAAAATGTCGAAACATGAAGTCACATGAGCAATTTTTGAACATCAAATTTATTGCATTTGATCAATGTATGTTTATCTGAGGTAGTGTAAGACCGACGCCAACGTCTCTGGAAGACATAAGACTGTGGATAATTAAACGCATTCATCGTAAGCACTGAGTACTATAGAGGAATTGTATCCTATAGACGTCGGCGGCCTTTTTTGTGTTGCCAAATACACCATCGTTGCTGCTGCTGAGTGTCGCCTTCAAGATGTCGACACTTGTTCACAGGTGTCTTCACGAAATGGGGCCAACATACCTGGTCAAGACTGTGTGCCAGTATTATCAGCTACTGCCCGTCGAAATCCGTGTTCCGGATTTTTCCATCGAAAGCTTCAGGAAGAAATTAGAGATGTAGAACTAGCTGTTCACTTTATCTGATTAAGCCGAGCTTTTGTGTATTAGCGCCTTTACCGTGAATTTAGTCATAATAACCTGCTTTGTGTGAATCTTCATACAATAACAATAAAAACAACAACAACAACAACAACAACAACAACAAACATCAACAGCTATAATAATGATAAGACGACGCATTCGAAAATGATGATGGCGTTGGTGATGATGATGATGATAATAATACTAATAATAATAATATTGATTATGATGATAATGATGATTATAATAATGATGATAATAATAATAATAATAATAATAATAATAATAATAATAATAATAATAATAATAATAATAATAAAAATGATGATGATAATAATAATGCTAATAATAATAATATTGATAATCATAATGATAATAATAATAACAACAACAACAACAACAATAGTAATAGTATTAATAATAGTAATAATTATTATAATGCTTTTAATGCAAAGTCAAATTAGACACCTTAAAAAGGTTTACAAGCCATGTTATATAAATCAAATATCCACAACATCACAAAGTTCTTAATGAGATACATCGTATCTGTACAATAATTATATCGACACCCAGAGAAATTGTTAAAAAAAAATTTTTCCATTAATGAGATCAGGTAAGATATGGTAAGTCGGCGTCAACACTGGACACTAACTAAGATGCATTGAATTGTGATGTGGACTTCATTTTCAACTAATATAGCGCCGGTTAAACTACATGTAATGTCCGTGAAACAGCCTTTCTGCAATGTTGAGATATTTAAGTGATTTAAGAGATTTTAGTCATATAACATCCCGATTCTTCTTCTTTCTTTTATCTCTTTTTTTCTCATCGCTTCAACTCTAAACACCATCCACTGTAAACGTTTGACTGTCTGCTTGCCTGACTCTTTGGATCCAGATCTGGATCCGATTTTGACTTTCACCTGCTAATCGATTAAGTTTTCTGCGTAGCACCTTTAAGTAAGCTTGTTCCCAAGACTTAGCTTTCTTTCTTTGGGCGCTGCAGAAATCTCGAGATTGCGATTACAATGTAAAACATGCGTCACTCACTTACTTACTTACTTGTACCTAAAATTGCTCTTATATCAAAGTTGACGTGTTTACTCCGAAGAACTCTGAAGCTATCTAAAAATCTAATTCTGAGATTTTCTACAGCGCTAACTTTGCCAGCATTTAGATCGGACGGACACCATTATGTCTTGGTGAGTTCGTAGGAAGGATAGCTGGATGGCTCTCGTCTTAATGTAAACTCAAATTGGACACCTTAAAAATGAGTTCACACCAACCTATATAATCTAGATGATCAGGATTCGGTTTAATCATACTAGGTTGCGCCAAAAATTGTTTGTGCATTTAGATAACGTTATTTGTTTAATTGAAGAGCTACAATAATTTGATTGGCTGCTCAATTAGTTGGACTGACTGTTAATTGGTTGTTTCGAGCGCAGGCCTATACACAATCTGAGATAAACTTTGTACTCCTCCGTATCATCTGAACCACATGAAAATCAAACAACTTTCACTTTCGGGATGTTACTAAAATCAGATCTTGCATGACTCAAACTGTCTCAATCTCACTTACAACTGCTCTGGCTTGACGTCTTGACTACTGCAACTCACTTCTCATTTGTACTGCTGAAACATATTTGTAAAAATAAAAAAATTTCAAAATTCTCTGGAAAGAGCCATTACACAAAGAATCCTGAGAATGAACATATTACACGAATCCCGCATTCATACACTGACTGGCTCCTCATCCAGTAAAGAATTCAATTTAGAATCCGTCTTATAGTTAACAGAACGTTGCATTCAAACCATGCGTCCCATCTATGTCCGTTCCATGCTCCCCCACTCGCCCCTCATCCCAGCAACTATGGCACTCGGTCAACGTAATGCCTCGATCGAAGCATAAGTGTTGGGCTCCTTGGCATTCTCCGTGGATGCTACGAAACTTTGGAATTCACAATTTTTCCGTTCCATCAGTCCCCTGAGGTTTCTCACTCTCATCGACAACTTTATTTTAGAAGGTGTTGAGGGGTGTGTATATAAGTATTGTGACTCTGTATTAACTACGCCACTGTTCGTCCTCTGGCAGTGCCAGTCCCAAGCCTGGAGAAAGGAGGAGGGCAACGCTAATCGTCTTTGTTGTGACCGCAGTGTCGTTACAAAGTAACTAACCAGCATGCAGTTGCTTACCCTCCGTAGCTTGGCTTCTCGTTTCTCTCACTTTTTGGATTTCGACTGGGTTTTTCCAATGGTGTCAGTCCCAACAAGCCCGGATAAAGGAGGAGGGCTTCGTCAGACGGCCTTGGTAGCCTTACGATGTCGTTGAACACTGGAAAATACTAATTCGTCTATAGCATACTTTAGATAAGTTTTTCTTAGCGACACCAACAGCCTTTGTTAGGTTAAGATGTCGTAAAAGAAAAATGACCCTAGCATCCACAAGGTGTCGCTGTACTTCGGGTAACATAATGCCTCGCCTTATTTAGACACTTTAAAACTGTTTATTCCGAGGCTGCATATACTGAATACCTGGTTTATAAAGCTTGGGTTTTGTATGTAAATAATTTACTATGCTGTGGAAGTAAAATCTTGCAATTTTTAGACACCTTTTTAATAAGTAGTTCCTTTCCTATATAAGTCTAAATTTCGTATTGACATTAATTCGAATCATGATACATCTCTTACACCGTCATTTGAACCAAGCTAGGTCGAAACATTCAAATTCTAGACGTAACTCTCCGTTCGGATCTAGGGACGGAAACACATTTTAGACAACATATTATACTCTCACCCAGTTCTCCTTCCCTATTTGCTTTAAGAGTTCTTCGCTCTCACGGCCTCTCGTCAGTGTCCCTCTATGACGTCACCAAAGCGACTGCCGTCGCACAGATCTACTACGCCTCTCCTGCCTGGTGGGGATTCACCAGCCAGGAGAGGCGCAGGATCGACAACCTGATCAACCGCATGATATTGCGTGAATTTAAATCTTAATTGAAATGATCATTACGTAGCTCGTAAATTCATCAACTTGCGTTTGGAAAATAGCATTATATAGTGTGCTTATTCGTCTAATTAAGGTGTTGAAGCCAAGACCGAATATTTTCGTAATAATAAATCGTCTAACGAAGACTTACGTCTGCGAGAACCGTTATCGTCGAAAGCACCATGCATCAAAACAAAAGTATACTTTTTGCAACAAAATAACTGCACGATTTGTGCTTACTTTCCTGGACAACACGAGAACATTATGGCAGTGACGGAGCTAAATGTATGATTGAACGCGGTTTTGAAAATATGGCTATAAACAGAACTGCACTTCATGTAATAGAGAACAATTCTCTCTGGTTTAACGACATCTAGTGGTTGCTAGAGTTCAAATCATTAATTCCTGCAACCAATTAAGAATACAACAGCGACAGTGAAGAGGAAATCATTTGTCTACTTAATCGGCTACAACGGGGCCCTGAAGGGATCAAAATCCCACCAGATAGGGACACTTAATTACCTAGTACGTTAAGTATGATGACAACCAATTAATACCCAGGAATATGCCATGGAGGTTTTGTAAGCATAAGAAGATTATGAGAAGGAAAAGTGAGCTGAGGGAATGATAGAATTGAAGGCTGTGAGGTAGCAGGATTAAACAAAGGTATATATCTATACACAACAAAAACACACGTTTATACACATTAAGCAAAAACAAATCTTAACTAGAACAATAACTGTTGAAAACACCATCCAACGCGAACCTTAAAAATTACCATCAGTAAGCAGAAGGTGTAAATTTTCTTAAAGGCCAGCAGATTAGGTGAGTTAGGTAAGTGACGAATTGATTGGGGGATTCGGTTCCATAAAAAGCCCCAGTACACCTAATAGGAAATAATATTATATTAGTATGGGCATAGTCCCTACGGTAAGAGTCCAGACTTCTCATGTTATGAGAATGAACATTAGAGGTGAGGAAGAAGCCGCCAAACGCAGATGGTAGTAGGTCATGTACATGCCCTCTAGGGCGGCGCCTTGCATGGCTGCCAAACCGTGTGTTTAATTGAGATATTGATTGTACTTTCATGTTTCAATGTAATCTTACTGCGTCTGTCGGTTTGAAATAACAAAGAATATAATTATTATTATAACGAAACATAAATTGGTCTGTTTGGTGAATTCCTATCTGCTCAACCCTCAATATACAGAGTTCAGAAAAAGTCGTGCAGTTGCTCACGTAGACCAGACGTTAAGAAACAAAAGCCAGACTTGAATTATCAAGGATGGACTGCAAAAGCTTAGCGACATCCTATGATGTCAATCGAGGTAAGAGTAGAACTGAATTAATATCCAGGTAATACACTTGAATGATTAAGGCAGAGTAGTTTCCAATGCTTAACGACATCTCATAGAAACCTAAAGCCGCTGACGTCACCCTCCTTGTTCATGACTGATCTTTCCTAATCTAATCTAATGACTTCTATAGCGCCGCTATTATGACACCAAAGACGCCAATTGATAGTCGCTTCACCTGAAATCGCAATTAAAAATTATAATCTGTATGAGAAGCCAGGTGGAAATTACACGGAGATCTTTTATTTGTGCTTCTGAGTATATATAAGGCGCTATATAATTATATTCTCCATATGAATGTTACACGGTTTTAATATGCACTAATGAAATTGATAAGGAGGACGTTATCGAATATCAATTGTATTGTAGAGCATTGAATACTGCATTGTATATTGTATTGTATTCGATTGAATTGTATTATATGCTGCATTGTATTCTATTCTATTCAACTGTTTTACATTCTATTCTATTGTATTTTTGCTGTGTCATATCATATTGTATTGTGTTGTATTGAATTGTATTGTGTCGTATTAGCTTGCTCATGCTGAGTACTTTGTGTAAACCAAAGTGCGGTTAGCAATTGGTAGAATAAAGGATACACTTACTTACATACTTATTGTATTGCATTGTATCTGAACATTTATAAAGCGTTTCTTAGTCGAAACAATGTGAAAATATTAAAGCTACGTTAGACACCTTTAAATTCGGTTCTTAAGATTCTATATTAATTTTTGTCGCATTATAGCGCTTCGGATCGCGCTTGTTGTCGGGTCAAAACGACGCAATGTATAATCATAAGAAACTTATTTAAAGGTGTTTAAAAATAGCTTATTATCTTTGAATGTTTAACAAGTGTTGTGGCTACTTTAAAATGTTGACGTCGAACTTAAGCCACGAAGTTATTAAACAACTTAATGCAATGAATTAATACTAGATATTTGAGAACAGAAGTGTTTTTAACAGTGGTTTTTCAGTGACATCTTGTTGCTGCCAAGGCCTTTGATATCGCCTTATATAGGCCTATAGATCATTCAAGGTACGAGGTTATAGTCGAAACATATTCAGAGAAGGGATTTTCAGCCCATTACACTCTTGCTTAAATACGGCGTCATGTTGTGGCTTGTATGTTCATCAGGACTTACAGACAAGAATCACTGCTGCTGTGATCGAATGGTTGTTTTATTCGATTCAATACAGTAGAGTACAGTACTGTATAATGCAATACAATATAAACTATGCAATGGAATACAATACAGTCGAGTACAGCACAGTTCCAACATAATGCAATTTAATAGAAAACAATTTAATACAACACAATATAATACAATACAATTTAATAAATAAAATTTAATACAATGCAATTAAATAAAACATGTATGTCAATTTAATACAGCGAAGTACAGTATAATACAATTTAATACGATACAATTAAGTATAATACAATTTAATACAATACATTACTATACAATACAAAAACAATTTCATACAATGCAATTTAAAACAATACAATATAATCAAGTACAATACAGTAAAGTACAAATACAATACAATACAATACAAGTGAATGGATAACAATACAATGCAATGCAAGTATTTCGTGGTCAGAATTGCAAATTTCCTGTGGACTGGCAAAGAATTGGTTGTCGGACTGTTGCCTTGACGACATTACTATGGTTACGAGTTTCCGTCGTCATACGAGAACGAATTCGTCGTTATGTTCAAGATGACGTTGTACGATTGTAATTTAGTCCGAATGAGAAAGTGACATATAGGACAGATAGACAAACAGATAGACAGACAGGCACGCTGACACTGTCTAGCTGTGGGAAGATGAGATGGCAAGGAAGAGGACAAACAGACACAGATTCTTGCAGTATCTTAGAAGAATAGCTCAGATTCAACACAAGAGCAAAAGCGAAAGACCGTTACAATAATCAGACAACTTAACGTTAAACCGCATTTTTCTTAAAAAGCCAAAAAGTCGGTCTGTTCTGCATCAAAGGTATTGCTTATAAAGTTTAATAATTACATACGGGTGTTAGATTTACATAACACATACACTGAATCCAGTTGTAAATATATAACGAACTAATTTATTTATTTCATAAACAGACACCCGTTTTAGAGATCTAGGACTTCTACATAAATTTGCTCTGCGTACGCACGTAAGTTCGTGGAAAATTTGGAGAAAAGGAATGTGAAGAAGAAGGGGAAAAAAGAACAGCACTTCTTTAAGCTATCCATGAGGCAGCCATGAATATGACGAGTTGGCGACTTCATTTTCTTAGCCTCGGCATAAAGACTTGTGGCCAGTCTTCTTCCTTGCCATATCATTTTCTCACCGTCAGTGTATGGTTAGTGTACTCATTAGGCATATAGCTTCAAAAGTTGGCTAGGGGTTCGCAGGTGGAGCAGATATCTCGCAACAAATATCCACACGTAAGAGGATATAAGATATTCAAAATTGATACTCATTCGCAAGGTGTCGAAAAATGACTAAAGCCGTATAAGATAAATATCACCGATGGTAGTATAGATAAGCATAAAGGTGTGGTAAGGTCAACATCAGGGCTGTAACATTAACGTCCTTGAAAACAGTGAGGTGTCTTTAAATACTCCTGTGCGGTTTCTACCGCTCTAAAATGCAAAAGCTGACAAAATGAAACTGAAAATAGAGATTCAATCGCAGGACTCAAAATAAACACCTTCAAAATAATTTACGCTGAAATTATATAAGCAATTTTTTGATCATCACGGATATTGCATGGCATGATTATTAATGTCAGAGGTAGGCGAAGATCGACCGTGACGTCCCTGGCAGCCGTAGTAGGACTGTGGATAATACGCATTCATCATAAGCGGTGAGTGCTATAGAGGAATTGTATCCTATGAACATCAACGGTTATTGTTATGTTGCCAAAACATTACCGTTGCTGCTGCTGCTCAATATCGCCTTCAAGGGGCGACACTTGCTCACAAGTGTCTGCATGGAATGGGGCCACGATGCCTGGTCAAAGACTGTGTGCTGGCATCATCGGTTCCTGGTTGGTCTCAATTGCGTTCGGTAAGGAGCTAAGACTTAGTGTGGTCTGGAAAGATCACTATGACGCGTAGCAAAGCATTCGTTGCATCTGGTCCATCGAAATCCGTGTTCCAGAACTTTCCATCGAAAAGTTGAAGTTAAAAAAACGTAGTACTAGCTGTCTACTTTATCTGATTAAACCGAGCTTTTGCCTACTAGCGCATTTGCCGTGAATTTAGTTATTTTAACTTGCTTTTGTGGATCTTTAAGAGTGCTCCATAGTGTAGTGGTTAGCGTGCTTGACTCACAATCGAGATGTCGGGGGTTCAATTCCCCGCCAGCGTAGAAATTTGGTTCGAGATTTCTGCTCTACCTGCGCCAACTAAGCTATAATGAGTACACTGACCATACACGGTCGGTAGGAAGATGAGACAGCTAGGGAGAGGACTGGCCACCCGCGCTCATATGCCGAGGATAAGAAAATGAAGTCGCTAACACTGCATCTCCATGGCTGCACCAGGGCTAGCTAAAGAAACTGCACTTCTTCTTCTTCCGTATGAATCTTCATTACAATATCAACAACAGAAACACTGTTTTTTAAATTCCTGATAGATCTGAAGAAACTTGGGGAATAATAAAAGTAATAATAATACCGTATATGAAAACTGAAATTAGACACCTTTAAAACGGTTTTAGAGCAATTTATATAAATCAAATCTTCAACAATCTATTTAAGTAAAATCACATAATTTATTCAACAATTTATCTAAGTCGCCACTTCGTCAAGTTTTATGTTCTATAATTATCATTGTCATCGACTCCGAAAGATGTCGTTAAGGTCAGGGTAATTGTTTTGTTCAATAATTATGTCGACGTTGAGAGATGTCGTAAAACTTTTGGAATTTGCTATTCCTGAGGTAAGGTTCGGTAATGTAAGGTAAGAGTCATCACTGGAGACTAACTGGGCACACTAGATGCTTTGAAATTGCTCTGGTAGTGCCAGTGCCAAGCCTGGACAAAGAAGGAGGGCGAATCATCTTCGTCATGACACAGCGTCGTCAAAGAGTACCACCTTTACTACCAATCTTGCGATTACATTACGGCAAAGTCAGTAATGTAAAGTGAAGTCGACGTCATATTGAAATGATATAGCGCCGTGAAACAACTTTTCTGTGACGCTGAGATATTTAAGATATTTTAGTCATCCTGATTCCTTTTCTTTCTTTTGTCCCTGTCTCTTATCGCTTCAATTCTAAACACCATCCATTGTAACCGTTTGAATGTCTGATTCTTTGGAACTTTATCTGGATTCGATTTGACCCCAACGCGCTCGTCGATTTGTTTTTTTGCGTAATCGTAATCGTAATCTCCAAACTTCTAAAGCGCCACTCGAAGGCCACGCGCAAGGAACCAGCCTATTCACGAGCCCTATGTCAAGTTGCTGAGCTTCCTTTAAATAAGCTGGTTCCCTCGACTTAGCCTTCTTTAATTCTCTGGTCGCGGATGAAATCTCGGGATTACGATTACGCTGTAAACAAATGCATCACTTACTTACTTACTTGTATCTACACTGACTCTTATGTCAAAGTTCACGAACTCACACTGAACAACACCGAAGCTATGTAAATCTATTTCAGAGAATTTCAACAGCGTCACCTCTGCCCGCATTTAGACGGATAACTCGATAGCTCGTCGTTGAAATACACGCTCAAATTGGACACCCTTAAAAAGCGTTCAACCCAAGCTATTTCTTACGTGTGACTATTGCTGCAAAATATTAATTAGTTTGCCTCAGATCATCTTTTCGCAACATAAATAGGGCCTATCATAGACATTATCATAGACATTGATGTATTTTTTATTCTGCTAAACAATGAATATTAGTTACATTGTAAAGTATTATTTTAGCACCTTTAAACGATGTCTTTTGGACTCTATAAATTCCTAGTTATATTTTACCTAATTTTAAATTGTCGTCAACGGCCATTGATGTCATGTGACGACGTTAAACTTTTGATTAAAAAGATGAAGACATCTCCTTCCCCAACATTGATTCTGATTCATCTTCTTCACAAGTCGTTTTATTATTAGAACTGTTCTTAGAACTTGAAGAAGTGTCCAATGGGCGTTCTACCAAGGTTTTGTACATTTTCCAGACGAATAAATTTCAGTTGTGGTTACATCACTGGCGTGAAGAGCAGTAAGTAGCGGGATCGCTTCCCGCCACCCTGCCAAAGGTCCACTCAGCCTTCATTCGCGAGATGGCGCGTTGTGAAAATGAGATGTAGGACGTGATGGGCGCCTTGCAAGGCTGCCGTATACGGTTAAAATTCGACTCCTGAAATAACTTATGATCATCCGTTCATACTGATTTGTAATCATACTGCGTAATTGTCAGTTTGAAACTATTAAACGAAGATTACATGAAAATGAACTGAAATATATCAAAAACTTTAAAGACGTCAAAGGCTTTAGGATTGATAAGATGTCGTTAAACACTGTAATAGATACGGTACAATCGCTAAATTACATTATAACTCACGCCATGTAGGGAATGGTCGACGTTAATTCACAAGATGTCACTATATTGCTACATAAGCAAAGCGTTAGCAGTTAGACACCTTTAAAATGGCCATTTCTTAGCTACATATTTACCACTAGCATAATTTCATTTCAATAGTACTTTGCAGCTTAAGGCACGAATTTCTCCTCTTTAGCACAAGTCAACAGCTCAAAACTTTGATTGGATGGTCAGTTATATGGATTGACTATTTTAATTGGTTGCTCGAGCGCATGCCTACATGTAAACACGATTTGAGCTAAACATTTGACTCCTCTATATCCTCTGACCAGGTTAAAATCGTATGCAAATCAGATCACTATCTCATTCGGGATATTGGTAAAATCAGATCTTGTATCACTCAAACTGTCTCAATCTCACTCACAATTGCTATGGCTTGCCGTCTCGACTACTGCAACTCACTTCTCATTCGTACTCCTGAAACAGATTTGCATGAACAATATAAAAAGTTCAAAATTCTCTGGAAAGAACCATTACTCAAAGAATCTTGAGAATGAACATATTACACCAATACCGCACCCATACACTGGCTCCCCATCTAGCAAAGAATTCGATTAAAAATCCGTCTTATAGTTGATTAAAACGTTGCATTCCAACCATGCGTCCTATCTCCGTTCGTTGCTCGCCCTTCACCACAACAACAATGAACTTCGATCAACGGATTTCCTGACTCTTGCAGAGCCTCGTACCTCAGTAGTCCGGGCCCCAGACGTTCTCCGTGGCTCTTCCGAAGCTTTCAAATTCACTGTCCACTGTTTTGTGCGTTCTTTCTGTTCTCCAAGGTTTCTCGCTCTCTTTAGACACCTCTTAAACGTTGTCAGCCACTGCTATATAAATACGGGACAGGAAAACCTGCAGAGTTGGTATAACACCCTTTCATTTGTAGGCCTACTGTCGTTGAACCATGGAAATTAACAGCAAATTGGTTAGAGCACTCGCCTTGTAACGCGCAGTGTAATTGATTCGAGACACCTCCTCTGAAACAGTTGCTCTGTAGAGACTTCGAGCAAGTCCTTACCAATTACTGCTCAGAGCCGTCGATTTGTGGTTGGTCGCTTGATAAAGGCGCTTAATATATGCTCAGTAAGAAATATTTACAATACTTACCATGCTAATCCATTGCGCATTTTAATTCTGTGCGTGATGGTCACACCGAAATGTGAATCTGAGGCTCGGATAGTCAGCCGCCAGGAGAAGATGCAGTTAGATAACCAAGTTTTAGAGAGCCAAGGAGAAATAGAGGCACACGTTAGCCGATTGGTTAGTGCCTTCTCTTTAGACACCATTAAAACGTTGCCATCGGTGTTATATAAGGACCGGACACGGTAGCTTAAATAGTGATTCCATTGATCGGCAATGTAAGGTGGACGTCAACGGCTCTGGCAGCTAGGTGTCATCAAACAATGGAAACTAACAGCCGATTGGTTGGAACACTCGCCTTTTAACGCGGGGTGCACGGATTCGAGACCCCTCCTCTGAAAATGGTTGCTTTGTTGAGAATTTGAGCAAGTCCTCAATGGAGAACAAGCATTATGGCTCCAGTGCCAAAGGTTACTCGCCCGGCTAAGCCAGCAGACTTTCGTCCCATCTCGGTCACTTCGATTCTGTGTAGACTCCTTGAAAAATTCATTGTACGTCGCTTTTCCATCCTGGTCTAGTTGACCCACTGTTAAACAAAGAATTATCAGACCAATATGCCTTTAGACCAAACAATCCATGCGAACGCCCATGACACAGTTTGCTTAAACACCCACTAACTAAAAGATCTGTGCGGTCTATCCTTTCTAATCTCGAATCGTAATCTCAGAATTTCTAAGCGCAGGGCACCAGCTTATTCACGAGCGCTGCGTCAAGTCAGAGAGGTTGGTTAGATGGCTCAACCGAAAGAACTTAGCAGAGGAGCTGCTAAGGCGGATTCCTGATGGGACGAGAAAGATTGGACTGCGTAAGACAGGATCTATCTAATCAGACAGTCGCTAAGTGAATGTTCTATTAGTATGAACTTTGAGTTGCTAAACGCCGATGGATGGATGCAGAGTTTAGCGACATCTGGTGGCAACAAGGGCCGTTGACGTCGACAGAAATTATTCTGAAGAGTTCTCACCATTCGCCGACGTAGTTATGTTTATATATAGCGTCGTTTAACAACACTTTTAATGGGCTTAAGAGAGCTTTGCTTTATATATATATATTCGTTTATTTATGTTAGGTTAATGACTTCTTGTGGCTGCTAGAACCGTTCACAACGACCTCATCGTGCATTAAACTCTTGTTAGGTGTCGTCTATTTAACTCTATTACAGCATTGCTCGTTACATTTATATATAGCGTCGTTCAAGAACTTTTTAAAGGTGTTTAAAGAGCTGAGGTGTTCACGGTATACAGTTTAAAAGAAATTGAAATACTATGTACGGTCGATTTAAACTCTATAAGCAATTGTGCTGATGACTGACACTGTGAAGCACCCTGTAGATGCAGTGAGATACTTAGGTTTTGTAGAAATTGTGATAATTAAAATTACAGTAATGTACAAATTTTACAGAAAAATTTGTGACATGGCGTTGTTTCTATGTTTTGCATCTTGTCAAATTCTGTGTTGCGCTATAGTAGTGAAAATATATATATATTTTAAATCCAACAAACATTTCTTTTAATCAATCGTGTTTCAGATTACGAATGGAAAGAGTTGATTGGTAGAATTCATTCTGAGATAAATTATTAAGACATTTTATGTTTATTGTGGAAATATTAAGTTGCTGCTTTAAAAAATGCTATTCGCAAAGGCTACCTTTTAGATGTTTACAAAAGACACAAGAGAGATCGATAGATCGATATGATATATCGATGAATACGATTTGTTAGGTGAATTCTCGAAACAAGCTAAAATCAAACAATTAATTTTGCTTTCAAGCCATCAACGGCCACAGCAGCCGTAAGATGTCGTCTTGCTTACGGAATTATCAGAGATGCATTAATGAACGGCGAAATCTCTACAGAAATTTCCTATCCACGTCATCTAATCTAATGTCTCTTCTCATCTTTGGCCATACAAAGGACAACTTTATTCGTTCTCTTGTTTTCTCTTCTCCTAGATGTCCTCCAAATACCGACTCATGTGCCAACTCCATCACTTTAATTCGTCTCTCTTTTGGTAACACTAGTTGATATATCGTCTGGTCTAATATTTGATATTTCTTATGCAATAAACCGTTGATCACACAGAATTCAGATTCTTTCTCTTGTGCTAACTTCCACCACGGCTTCAACGATTCATCCTTACTCTGTTGCTCTTCGAACTTCTTCGAATCGGCAATCTGCACCTTTTGTTCTTCATCCATTTCTTCATCTCTATACAAGTCTCCTATCCCCACATCACATTCATTGTCTTCTTCAGTTTCATTTAATGTGCCATTCTCCCATGCAACCATCTCTTGTTCATTCATCTCTGATGTTACACCATCTCGCGATAAGCTTCGTTGCTCATTACTTTCGTTTTCCTCATCACTTGAACTTTCAGTTTCACTCTTCTCATCAACATCTACCATTTCCTGTTTCCGACTCTGCGCTCTCGTCATTACATTTGCTCGTACACTCACATCTCCTTGTATCGTTTTAATTTTCATCTGTGGTACGGCTTTTAATTCGGCAATTATCTCTGGATGCAACAAGAATCTTTCTGTACTGCCCATCTTTGCAATACTAGCACACATCAAGGTGACATAAGGTGTAAGTGAACACTGGATTTTACGCGGAAATCCCTCTTCTTCCACGTTACTATCACACAGTCTAACATCGACTTTTACTAACTTCGCAGGAATGGCATCTCCTGCCACACATTGCAAATTCACTTTTCCAATTTGTTCCACCTTCATGCCTTCCAGTAATTCTTCACTAATCACCGGAATTTCTGCTCCCGAGTCGCTCAGTGCTTTAACTTTCACTGGCTCTTTACCGTCTACTGCACGAATTTCAACCTCGACATATTGCAAAAACGATTTCTTCAATATTCGATTGTCATCTTTTCCTATGACTTCTCTCTGAATTTCAGCATCCAATAGAATTTCTTTTTGAATACCACATTTCATTACTGACTTTACTTCAGTCTCTTGGTTTTCTTGACTCGCGGTTTGATTATCTGTATCACTAACCACTTGAATCAAATTCACCCTTGTGTGTTCTTGATTTCTGCTAGAACTAGCTGCTGCCACTGGAACTGGACAAAATTTAACCAAATGTTTGTCTGAACCACAATTGTGACAACGCTTCACAACCATGCCTCGTTGTTCATTTCCTTCATTTCTCTTATACTGTACAAACGATGTGTTGCCTTCCCTCTTGGCAAACGGCGCTGACGATTTGTTAAATCCCTGACGACCAAACGTCACTTCTCTGGTCTCATTCGGTACAGGGACACTAGCCTTGACTTCTTTACCTTTGAACTGATTCCCTGTTCCTGGATTACTTTTCCACTTTCCACTCTGGCTTTGGCTTACGGAACGTTGAGAAGGATAACTGTTTATATTTGGAAATGCAAACCCAATTCGATTGTTTACATGAATGTCTGCTAGGTCTGCCACTGCACTAGCTTGGAGACAGTCAGTTCCTTCCTTCGACAATACAAACTGTAGTGGACCTGGCGGTAAACATTCTTTCAGCTTATCCGCTACCAGCAAATCAAAGAGCGTATCATACTCTCTGTTCACGTTTCGACTTCTCACGTAATAGTTTAGCAAGTTCTTCAGTCTTGCCGTAAACATCGTATAAGTCTCTTCTGTTGTCTTCTTAGCATCCACAAATCTCGCTCTGTATTCTCTCGAGGTCAATTTAAATTCTTTTAATAAGTGCTGCTTGACTTTATCATAATTGTCTAGATCATCGAATGACAATCTATTCAGAACAGTTCGAGCTTTCGGCGTCATCAATGGTAGTAATAATTTAACCCAAAACGGCTTCTCCACAGCAAAGCTACGAAACGCGTTCTCGACTGTTTCAAAATATAATGGCACCTCCATCATATCAGTTGGCATTTGAGGCAATACATGCTTCATTGCATCACCTATTTTCTTAATTTTTGACACCAAAGTTTCACTTTCTTGCTGTTTCCTTCTTTCTGCTTCCCGTTCTTCTCTCATTTGCGTTTCTTTCAATGTCAATTTTGATTTCTCCAGTTTCAGACGTTCTTGTCTTTCGGCCTCTGCCTTTTCCAAACTTTCTTTCTGAAATTTGAGTTCTTCTTGTCTTATCTGTTCTGCGCGTTCTAACTCTAACGTTCGCGCTTTTTCTTTTTCTTCTTCACGCATTCTCTTTGCTTCAATCTGTTGCTGACGTACCTCTTCATCACTTTTTCTAGCTTTTTCAACTTCAATCATCTGCTCCAATCTTCTTCTTTCAGCATCTTCCCTATCTCTTTTCAACTGTTCTAACTGAATCTCAAACTGATTCTTTTGCAATTCAAGTTCCGCCTTACGCACTTGTTCTGCTTTATCTTCTCTCTCTCTCTGCAAGCGCAATTCTTCTTGCCTTGAAAGTTCCGTTTTCTCTTCTTTCTCTCTCTGCAGACGCTCTGCTTTCTCTTCTTTCTCTCTCTGCAAGCGCAATTCTTCTTGCCTTGCAAGTTCCGCTTTCTCTTCTTTCTCTCTCTGCAGACGTTCTGCTTTCTCTTCTTTCTCTCTCTCTCTGCAGACGCTCTGCTTTCTCTTCTTTCTCTCTCTGCAGACGCTCTGCTTTCTCTTCTTTCTCTCTCTGCAAGCGCAATTCGTCTTGTCTTACACGTTCTGCTTCTTGTCTCAGCTCTTTCTCTTCCTGTCTACGTTTCTCCTCTCTATCCTTCTCTTCTTGTCTCCGTTTCTCCTCCCTATCTTCTTTCATCATCATCCACTGCATCAACATCTCCATAGACATAGGCGCAGGAGGTTTTTCAATAGCCTTTTCGACGGCACCGCCAACGGCACCTTCTTCTTCGACTTCTTCTTTCACCCACACTTCAGCGAGTTCCTGTATCATGTCACCACGTGACATACCTTCTAATTGTTCTTCTTTAAAACCGGCTTTCAACAAACGCTGTTTTAGCCTTTCCGTAGACATCTTCTTAATATCTGCTTGTCTTTCACCACTTAATTTCTCCATCTTACTTGTTTACTTTGGTGATTTCTCTTTTCAAAGAAGTCACAGTTTTTCTTGTTGTGTGAATCGATAAACAAACGGGATTTCTTTTGTATTTGTTCGTGAAAAACAACGAAATTTTTTATACCGTTTTCTCGTGTTCCACCGTCGTTGATATCGAAGACACGTCACACAGCAACAACGCGTAGATTCTTCTAACACCGTTGTAAATTCTTTTATCACCGTCGTAGATTCTTCTATCCGCCGAAGGAGGTGATAACGTGAATTTTAATCCACCGTGAGTTTATATCCACCGTGAGTATTTATCCACCGTGAGTATTTATTCCACCGTGAGTTCTTATCCACCGTGAGTTCTTATCCACCGTGAGTTCTTATCCACCGTGAGTTCTTATCCACACCGTCACTGCCACCAATAATGTCAACCCAATCCTTCCGTTGACAATCCTTCTGATTAAATCCTTGTTCTCTTCGTACTTAACGCCTATTTAACGTTCACCTTTTGAACACTAATTCTACGTATAAGTATAACCTGAATTAATCAGCAACACAGTTTAATATCTTTTCGTTTAATAAGAAACAAACAGACAGAACTCAATTCGATTACAACTCAACTAGTCAGCCACACTACTACAGCGAACATCAAATTCAAACTTCTCTAGTCAGCATAATTCTTCGCGCCTCTTGACACACCTGTCTTCTGTGCGCATAAGCGAACTCTAATAATATACATATAGCGCGCCGCTGCCGATATCGGCCGGCCGCGCGTGTCACTAAGACTAAACGTTATACATCTATCATATATACATATACACGAGAAACTAAAGTAAGCGCACTATATATATACGCTAATATCTCGCACTGCAAGACTGTACACAAAACTCAGTTCACATATATGTTATTCACTAATCGCGTTCAACCGCGTCTTTTAGAACTGTATTCTACACAAGATATCAACAGCTTTCAGACGTTTTGTCTTTCAATTGAGATAATTGCCGGCGATAATAAGATACTTTAACCACTAGAACTACTAAATGAATACGAAGCAACAATTAGACACCTTTAAAGCAATTTCAACATATATACATATAAAATCGAGTCACACGCGATCAACATTACATCTTGTTTTTTTTAGATTTCGTTGACGAGTGGAAACCATGCAATTAAACGCAACACTACAATTAGACACCTGTAAAACGGGTTACATTTAGTTATATATACGCCTGGAAGCATACGGATGCTATTTAATAATTAATTCAGAGCCTGTGAAATATATACGCACGCAAACCAATGACGACTTGGAACGAATCATCTGCAGTCAAGAAAATAAAATGATATACAATTATTTTTAAAAGCGCTGCATCGAGTCTGAGGAGTTGGCTACCCCTACGTTTTGGCCCTGAAGGCCATGTGCTTTTAAATGCGTAATGCATACAACGAATGCATATTCGGGTGATATGCGTATCAAAGCTAAGGGTTTCCGTGAACGTTACTCTTAGGACAGTCATTTAATCAATTCTAGTAACTGCGAATGTGACTGTTGGAACCATCCTCTGCCACCCCCCCCCTCATATCTCATGGGTCTTACTCTGATTCAGCTTGAGATTACTTGTCTCGGCCCATCTTTTAACGTGGTCCAGCTCTTCCCTGACCGCAGCAGTATTCTCAGATAACTGTCGTCAGCATATTTTAACATTCTATTTCCATGGTGCAAAGCTTTTATTTTGATATGATTGTTTTTAAATTGACAGGCTCTGAACCCGACCTCTGGACAATGCTTGCGTTTATTTTAATTAAGGATGATATGCGATGAAATGGGCATATTAATTTTCTCGTATAAGTTGCAGGAGATCCGTTAAAACCGCAGCTATTGCTGTTTATATCTCGAAACATACAATCTAATTAAGATTACTCAAAGCTCTTTTAGACACCTCTTAATTTTTTGCAAAGCTACATATAAATAACGCGGCGTTTAATCAAAGGCGATATTTGAGAACCTATATAACCGTTTCTTTTCAATTGCAAGTATATAATGAGAGTGTGATGCTAGTAAATTACATATATTACACATTGATTAATGAGTATCTATATTACAACCATCCAACATTTGGTTCTTGGATGTCGCATATGGTTTGATTTGGTTTATGTATTGGAGTAAAATCAATATTATATTATATAGTGCTGTATTATTGTGTTGCAATAAAGGAAATATACATGTAATTGTAACTTGAATGCTTTGAAATCAAACTTGAGACAATTATGCTCATATATGCTTTGTTAATTAATAAAACTTATAGTTGAATGTGTTAGATACCTGAACAATTTCTTTAAAAAAGGAACTTGGTATAACCATATGTTTCATTTAATGTGCATGATGTATGTGAAATTTATTACTATTTCATACATGATATGATTGTAGTGGCAGATATTGAACTGAGGAATAAGAAATAATCAATTAAACATTTCAAAGATAAAATAAGAATATAATGTAATAATTATAATTATATGTACTGTGCATCTGAAGTTGTTTAAATATTTCTTGCGAGTGACAATAGTTGAGAAGTACTGTTTAATTTGTATCAAAACAGTTTAGAGCTATGTGTTTTATAAATAACATTAGATATATTACTTTAAATGATGTGACATTATTGATATTGTAAGCTTGTGTTTGACACCTTTAAATGGTGTCTTTCGGACACTATAAGTTTATCGTTTTCTGTAAACTGTATTTCTAAATTGTCGTCAACGGCCTTTGGTGTCATAAGACGACGTTAAACTGTGGAATAATAATAAAAACAAAGGCGATAATCTATTTGAGCTTCTAAGGCACTGTTAGACCGATGTGAACGGCAATGGCAACCACGAGATGTCCTTAAATGTAGAATTACAGAAAGCTCCTTTATACACCTGTAAAATCACTAAAATGTTATTAAGCGATGTTTTATGTATAGATCTCACGGCGTCATTTTACGTCCCCTCTAACTCACCTCTGGTAGTGCCGTCCCAAGCCTGGGGAGAAGAGGAGTGCGGCGCTAATCATCTATGTTATGACAGCAAGATATTATGTCAACTGTATTGCTTTAATTAGACTCAGATGGGAAGGCCTTTGCTGCCATAAGACGTCGTTAAACGATTGGATTAATTACAAGAAGGTGAATAATTATTATAGGATAAATTTAGTCCGACGTAAACGGCCCTTTTCAGACGTCTTAAGTAGTCCAATAACTCGACGTTTATCAGTTACGCTAGTTATTACGTAGACACCTTTATATCAATTGTCCCAGCGTTATACAAACCTAATTTCATTGCTGTACATTGAGTTGTTTATCCTTCCTAAGTCGCTAAGAGTAAGCCTCAGATGGAACCCCACATACATTATAATTTGCTGTTAAATGTGACCGAGAGAAGGGACCACTTGTCGCTTACTAGGTTAGCCTGAAAATGTGTTTTTACGCTAGCCATGAATATTGATTTTCGCGTCTAATTAATCAATCTGCAGCTCAGACTCGCTGTAATAAAACTAATCTTATGCTACTTGATGCGTTAAGGCTAAATTAATTCATTAATGCATTGGGTAGAGACACATTAAATTTTTTTATGCGATTTCCCCCAAATGATATTTTATATTTTTGTGAAAAAATTGCATAAATTATGGGCCAATCGCTCTGAATTTTTCCTCATTTTACCTAAGGTGCAAGCTTGTGGAAAATGCTAATAAGTCCATTTGCGACAAGTGGTCCCTTCTCTCGGCCGAGGTCACAAATGTTAAAGGAGCAAATACTACCAGAGCTGCTGCATCTCCTTACAAATGAGGGGCCTTTAAGCAAGCTATTAAATTTTTAAGACGTCAACGGCCATAGCAGCGCTAAGATGTCGTTAAACTTCTGGAATAATAACATGTTATAAATTTTCTAATTGTCATCAACGGCCTTTGATGTCATAAGACGCCGTTAAACTTTGAAATAAAAAAATAAGTCGTAGGTGATGTATTGCATCTCTTAAGTTGGTAAGGTATGGCAAGATAGATATGAACGGCCACAGCATGCACAAGACATCGTTAAACGTAGAATAAAGGAAAACTTCGTTAAACACCTGTAAAATGGTGTTAAACGACGCTATATGAAATCTCACGGCTTGGAAAGTCTAAGTGCTGCTTAAGTATGAGGAAACGCTCAGATAACGGCTCGTACTCTGGTAGTGCCAGTCGGAATTCTAAATAAAAAAGAAGGCGACGCAAATCATCTTTGTTATGACACAGTGTCGTTAAACAGCAACTCACCAAAAGGTTGTATTATGCTTGAATAATTTCTGTCGACCACAAAGGTCTTTGTTACCGTAAGTCATAAGATGTCGTTAGACTCTGGATGATTAGTCGAAGGTGCATCTCTTCAGTTCGTGGGGGTAGGGGAAGCGAATTATGAACGGCAATGGCAGCCACAAGATGTCGTTAAACTCTGAAAACAGCGACGAAGTATACATGTTTTCTCGGAACGGACCTTTATCTATTATTTTGTCTTAAACACTGTAAGACTGGAACTCCTGCTAAACGAAACATCAATTAGCTCCTTGATTTTCCAATACGCCTTTCAACCAACAGGGTCGACCTCGGCAGCGCTCATATCCATTGCGCATCACCTCGTCGAAATACTGGCCACAGAAACCCGTTTGTCCATCTAATAGCATTAGATTTTGCTAAAGTTTTTGATACGGTGAGGCACTCCTACTTAGCGGAAATACTCGCGGAACTACCAATTCCAGACTGCGCATACAACTGGGTCATAGCCCTTCTCAGCCAGAGGCACCATAGAAAGAAGTTCAACGGCGACATCTCTGCCGCAGTCACCATCAATGCTAGCATAATACAGGGTTCTGGTTTTGGCTCCATAGACTTTATCATCGCAATCTCTTAAGCTTAGGCTACGCCACCTGGGCAACACGATGATCAAGTACGCGGACGACAGTTGTATCTTGATACCCGCTGCAAACAGCTGGAGGTCAAGTCTGAGATTAAGTATGTGTCGGCTTGGGTTGAGGCATGCAACCTCAAACTGAACTACGGCAAAGTTCAACAAATACTTGTGCGTTGCATAATGTTACTGACATACGATAGCCGATCGCTTAGAGCGCTCTCTTTGGACACCTTTAAAACTGCTTAAACCTGCCTATATAGGCACAGGACAGGCTAATCAATATATTTTACTCTCATTTTTGACGTAAGGTCGAAGTCAATGGCTTTCTCAGCTAGATGTCGTTAAACATTTGGAACTAACAGCCGATTGGTTTGTGCGCTCGCCTTGTAACGTGGGTTGCATGGATTCGATCTTTCTACTCTGAAACGCTTGCTCTGTAGAGACCTTGAGCAAGTCCTTCACTCACGGTTGCTCAGCGCCATCGATTGATGCTTGGTCGTTGGATAGTGGCGCTTAATAAATGCACAATAAGAGATAATTACAATACTTTCCATGTTCTTCCATTGCTCACTCTTAATCATGTGTTTGCGACAGGGCTTCCGATTCTGACAACAATTCTCTACACAGCAAATCCAAAGCACAAAGGTTAATCTAATCTAATCTAATCTAATCTAATCTAACCTAATCTAATCCAAACCAATCCAGTTTAATATAATCCAGGTTTAATAACTAAATCCTACTAATTCTCGTCCAATCCAATCTAATCATTCCTAATCCAGTCCGATTATTATATAATCGGACCTGTTCTAATCCGATCCAACCTCGGCCATTATAGCTCCATCTAAACTAATCTAATATTTTATAATTTAATAACATTTAACATATTATAATCTGACATATTTTATTATTCAAAATAACTTAACATAATATAACGTTACAAATAATAAAACATTTCTATTTACTTATTATACTTATTTACTAAGGACATTTATTTGGCGCCACTCATAACAATACGATATAATAGAATAATAGTATAATATAATATGATATTATATGATATGATATGATATAATATAATATAATGTAATGTAATATAATATAATATAATATAATATAATACAATACAATACAATACAATACAATACAATACAATACAATACAATACAATACAATACAATACAATACAAAACAATACAATACAATACAATACAATACAATACAATACAATACAATACAATACAATACAATACAAAACAATACAATACAATACAATACAATACAATACAATACAATACAATACAATACAATACAATACAATACAATACAATACAATACAAAACAATACAATACAATACAATACAATACAATACAATACAATACAACACAACACAACACAACACAACACAACACAACATAATATAATATAATATAATATAATATAAAATAATATAATATAATACAATATAATATAATATTATATAATATAATACGATATGATATGATATGATATATTTTAATATAGTACATTTGCAACAACAATATGGTACAGTATAGCATTGTATAAAATAATTATAGTATAATACAGTATTAGCCAAACAATGTAAATGCAATGCATTCTAAGAAAATCTAATCTAATGTAATTGGATTGCGTTGAGGAGAGTTATCTGCAGTGGGTCGTATCCGGGGTCATTGTCATTACCCTCGTTGTGAGCCTCTGATAATCTGCCGTAAATGAATTGTAAATACAATATTTACAATTTACAATTTCATTGTTAATTTTTATCTGGTCAGCTAAGCACTTGCTGAAAACCATAAACGGTCGCTTAAGAACACCTGGTGCTTCCGTAAAAAAAGGTGTCAAATTTAATGAAAATAAATAATAATTTTCTATGGTTATAATCTGAATTTATCTGGCGCTATTTCTTACTTTACACTGCAACTGCTGTATCTTAATATCGATGAAATTACAATTGCTATAAAAGCATTCATGTAGCGCCAACGTTAACTTCTCAGAAACCTCTGTACAATACACGTCTGCTGCAGTTAATCTAATCTCTGATCGAATGACTTCTATTGCGCCGTTATCACAATACCAGAGACATCAATCAATGTTTGATTCCATCAGTAATTATAATCGATTGGAGAACCAGGTTGAAATGCGATCGATCGGAGATCAGAGATACATGTATAAGCAAGGCTACAGTGAATAAGTAAGTAGCTTTGTGACAAGTGTGCTAACGTGTGTCCAAGGAGGGTCGTTATACGGATTTCATTCATCAAGCTCAAACCGGCGATAGCTAAGTATAAGACCCAGCACGCCACCGATTATGTACATATGTATTGAAACACTTAATATTGCACCTTTTGTGTTGCTCAGAAAAGCACTTCTGACGATTTACACGCTGTAGCGAGACTGTTCCTGCATACATCTGCCAAAAGGCGTGACGCGGCGTTTTAATAATAGCCGAAGCTCTCTTTAAAAATGTGTAAAGGGTTGTGTTTAAGAACATCTGTTTCAAACGTTACAAAGTTGTCTTTTGCTTAATATTTCCGTGTTTTCATCTCAGTGGAATTTCCATCTATAGTAGGGCATATATGACTGTGTTACATATTCCTCGCTACCCTTTAAGTCTTTAAAATTTCTATGGCGCCGAAGTGGTCGATTTGTAATATAAACGACGTGATATTTCACGTGCTAACATAAATGAAGCGTCGTGTTTTTTAAGGGTAATCCCATCTTTCTCTGCAACATTTTAATTGTCTGTGTTCTTGTGACGAAACTTCGAGCTGTCAACTCACCCGATACCATCCAATACTATACGATTTCGTTGAACACTGGAAATTGCTACTTCTGAAATATTTTAGATAACTTTTCCTATCGATGTCAACGGTCTTTATAACGATAAGATGTCATTAAAAACAAAAATTACCCCAACATCCACAAGGTGTCGCTATACGTCGGGTAACACAAAGCTGTTTATTCCGAGGCTATTTAGAAAAATATATATACAGACATGGCAAGGTCAGCGTCAATGGAACTTCGCCACTGCTATTTTCGATTGATTCCAGACCCAAGCCTGGATGTAGAGGAGGGTGATGTTTATCATCTTTCTTATGACACGGCGTCCTCAAACATACTAACCGACATTTTGGTTTCAATTACGTCATCTCAATATGGACGTCAATATCTCGGTCGATGTAAAATTTCGCAAATGCCCGTTTATAGCGCGAAAACTTCTATGCGCTTGTAAAACACCTTTATATCGCACAATCACGGCTATATATGGGTCCCGTTTTCGTTAACCTGAACGCTGTCATGGTCGTTCGCCCTGAAATCATCGGAAGCTCCAAGATGTCGTTAGGCAATAGTATACAAAACAAATTTGGCTTGAAGAAAACTCTAAATCTTAGCACACTATTTATTATTATTATTATTATTATTATTATTATTATTATTATTATTATTATTATTATTATTATTATTATTATTATTATTATTATTATTATTATTATTATTATTATTATTATTATTATTATTATTATTATTATTATTATTATTATTATTATTATTATTATTATTATTATTATTATTATTATTATTATTATTATGATCATCATCATCATCATCATCATCATCATCATCATCATTATTATTATTATTATTATTTCTTTTTTAAAACTCTCTGCCAGATTCAGTTCGAAGATCCACTTCAATAAATACTTTCAAAACTAACCTCAAAATTCATTTATTCTCTAAGTACTATAATTAACCATTGCATTGTAACGCGTCCTTTGAGTAAGACTGTGTTTTATAAAGGCGCGTTATAAATATAAGTTGTAATGTATTGTATTATAAAAGTTATCTTACCGTGTACTTTGTCAGTTTGCATTTAACCAAGACCGTTAACGACAACCGTATACTGGAGTGGAGCTAACCGAGTAGCGAATTGAGACTTAGTGTCTATTCAGATATAATGTCGATAAAATACAATTTAAAGGTGACTAGTTAAATGCATTCAATAAAGTATCGCATTGTTGAGGTTCGCTACCTTACGTCCGCGAGATTTGTAATCAATCTAATGAAGAAAAGACAACTGGAATTGGTTGGTTAATTAGTGTTTAACGACATTGTCAAAACAAAATCGATGATCAGTGTCACCCTCCTCCTTTAGATAAGCTTCAGACTGGCACCACCCAAAATGGCTGTGACGGAGTTTTAAAGTCGGTAACGTGGACTTTACCTTTAAACTCGTTAAGTCCTTTACCGAATTTCACAGGATTGTTTCGAAGCCTTTCTTCAGATAAAAAAAGTTTCGAAAGATTATTGTTTGTCATGCCGTCAATTTAAATACTATCGTGATCATTCATCAACCTGCGTATGGAAAATGAGTTTATATAGCAGCGGAAAGCCTTTAATTAAGGTGTCTCAGCAAAAACCCACAACTGTTCATAAGACCAAATCGTCTAACCACGTACCACGTCTGCAAGGACCGTTAACGTCGACTGTGCCATACTTCAGAACAAAAGTATTATTTTGCAACAAAGTAACTGCACCATTTGTGCGTGTAGTTGCTGTTTCACGACGCATATTGATCCAACATGATTGGCGTCGCCCTCTTTCTGTATATAGGCTTTGGACTGGCATCACCCGAAAAGTATGGCAGTGACGGAGTTAGCTGTAGACCTATGATTGAGCGTAGCTCTGAATATATGGCTTCTAACAGAGATATATAATACAGAGCTATCCACTGTTTAACGACATCTAGTGGTCGCTAGAGCTGTTCACATAGACCAGACGTTTAGAAATAAAAGTAAACGATAAATGATCAAGAATGGACTCCAACAGCTTAGCGACATCTTACGACGTCAATCAAGGTAACAGTAGAACTGATAAACCAGGTAATATATACTCGAATAATTAAAGCAGTAGTTTCTAATGTTTAACGACATCTCATGGCTGGCCGGTCTTTTGACGTCACCCTCCATCTTCTGTTCATGATTCATATTTCATCATCTAATCTAATGATTTCTATAGCGCCGTTATTATGACACCAAACACATCGATGGTCGATTCAGCTGTAATCGAAATTAAAACTCAAAATCTGTTTGAGAAGCCAGGTGGAAATTACACACAGATCTGTTATCCGGTTTAATAAGCACATCTGAAATTGATATTTAGGACGTTATCGAAAATCAGTTGTATTGTACACGGTATTGAATATTATATTGTATATTGTATTGTATTATATTCCATGGAATGGTTTTAAATTCTATTGAACTGTATTTTTACTGTGTCATATTGCAGTGTATTATATGAATGTACAATATTGTATTCTATTCTATTTTATTGTATTATATTTAGTTTAGTTGGGAACGAGAAAGCTTTGAAGGCGGAGGATAGGGTGGATTAGGGGTAGGAATTCTGGAAGAAATGAGACTGGAAGTCTGTGGTGAGGTAAGTAGAGATGCATAAGGCAGATGATGGTTGGTGATTGGCGCTTTATAATATATAATTGAACAATTGTTTTAAGATCGCAATGTCTAGCGACATCTTGTGACTAAACGACCGTCGACAACTGTTACAGTAAAACTTTTAATGAGCTAACGGCTTGATGCAATAACGCTTCCATATGTATAGTCGCTAAATGTAATTTGAAGGTGTTTAATAAAATGTGATCATCACATTGTCGAATCGTTGACGCTGGTTTCTTTAGTTCAAAGAGATTTTTAGTCAATCTAATGAGGAAGAAGACAACTGAAGTTGGTTGGGTAGTTACTGTTTAACGAAGCTGTGTCATAGCAACGATGATTCGTGTCGCTCTCCTTACTTATCTAACCTTCGGACTGGCACCACCCAAAAACGGCAGTGACGGAATTTTAAAGTCGGTTACGTAGAACTCTACTTTTAAACCCGTACAGTCCGTTACCGGATTTCACCCTATTATTTTAAAGTCTTTATTCAGATACAAAAATGTTTCGCGAGATAATTCTTTTGGCCAAGCGGCTAATTTAATGCTCCTGTCTTGAAATGATTATGTTAGGTCACCCAATATACATGTATGAACTACCGTTTAGAAAATGAGTTTATATAGCGTCGGCATTCCTCTAATTAAGGTGTTGAAACAAGACCGAGGCTGCCCGTAATGATAAATCGTATAAAGACGACTCACGTTTGCAAGGACCGTTAATGTCGCCAGTACCATACCTTGAAAAAAAGTATTGCTTTTGCAACAAAACAACTGCACCATTTTTTGCTTTCTTGGCACCACCCGAAAAGTTATGCAGTGACGGAGTTAGCTGTACGGAGTTAGCAGTGACGGAGTTAGCTGTATGATCGAAAGCGGATTTCAATATATGGCTTCTAGAACTGCACTTCATATAATAGAGAACAATTCTCTCTAGTTTAACGACATCTAGGGGTTGCTAGAGCTGTTCACATAGAAAAGACGATAAGAAATAACAGTAAAACTTGAATGATTAAGGATGGATTCCAACAGTTAGCGATCATCTTACGACGTCAATCGAGGCAACAGGAGAACTGATTGATCCAGTTATTTTACTAGAATGACTTACATAGCGCTACTCGATGGTTGTTTCAGGTGAAGTCGCAATTTGAAACTCAAAATCCATTCGAGATGCAAGGTTGAAATTACACAGACATCTGTTATATGGTCTTAGTGGTACTTCTGAAGTTGATGAGGAGGACGTTATTGAAAATCAGTTGTATTGTATAATGTATTGTATTAAATTGTATTATACACTGCATTGTATTCTAGTCTATTGAATTGTTTTTTTCATCTATTTATTGTAGATGACGGTGGATGAGTGACGTATATAACATATATCATTGGACAATTGTTTTATTATCGCAATGCCTAGCGACATCTTGTGATGGAAGGACCGTTGACGTTAACCGTACGTGTCTCTAATGATGAAAAAAATTAAACGACCTGGCCAAATGAGAAATATATAGCGGCTTAAATATCCGATATAAAGGTGTTTAAATTAGTACAAACATTACTAACAGTTTTAAGTTCTTGCCACATCTTCTGCCGCCAACGCCTTTAGCGACTGCTATCAGCCAACGCCTGTAATGTTTCTTCACGTTAATGACCTATAAGCTTTTGAGGAAAATTAGTTTGCATAGTGTCTGAAGTATCCGATTTCAAGGTGCCTAAACAAATGCAAATATAATTTGCAGCATTGAATCTTTAACGATATCCTACGGTCGACACCTTCATTAGCAGTCTTCACCTCAACGAGATTTCTATCCAGGGAAGCTTTTCAGCACAGCTACGTTTCATCATTATTGTGTACTATATATAGAATCAGTTCTATGCGATTTAAGGGTGTATAAGAAACGCCGTATAATGATCGTAACAAAAGTAATGTAATGTGATGTAATGTAAACATTTGTAAAGCGCTTCTCGCAGCAGAGCTATTCAGAAGCGCTCTCAACGTGATAGGCTCGTGTAAAAATAAATTCGCCAAATAATTGGAATCGCAAACTCCAACTTAAGTAGTGTAGAAAGGTCTCCGAGAGGAAGGCATAATCAATCTTCAGCAACTATTGAGGGGAGCCAAACCAAATGAACTGGGTTTTGGAGGCATTAAGAGAAAGATTGGTGTTGCCTCCTGCATTATTTAGGCTTGGGACTGGCACTGCCAGAGTACGAGCAGTGGCGGAGTTAACGTTACCTTTAAATGTTTGCAAAATTGTATTTTATTGCATTGTATTTGAACATTTATAAAGCGTCTCTTAGGCGAAACCTTAAATTAAATCACAATAAGACTTATGAAATAATAATAAGAAGGGCGAGGGGGCGGTTTGAAATGCCTGCAATTATTCCGGGTGTAGAAAGAGTGGACAACCTAAATGTTCTTGGAGTTATGCTAACTGAGACCCTTAGTTTTGCGCAACATATTGGCAGATTATGCACTAAGGCAAGGCAATCTCTATATGCTTTGCGCATCATATCAGCTCATGGCCTATCTGGGATAAAACTTTATGATGTTCGAGCTACAACGGTGGCCAGATTATTATATGCGGCACCGGCCTGGTGGGAATTTGCAGGGCAACAAGATAGGAATAAGCTACAATCAGTGATAAATAAACTGATTCGCCTGAGATACCTCCGAAGCGACAATCCGACATATGAACAATTAAATAAGCAAGCTGACACCCGGCTGTTTTCCGATGTCTTGGCCTGTCCAGGGCATGTTTTGCATGGGTTTTTACCTTCAAGAAAAAAACTGTATATACCCTTCGGCCAAGAAAACATGACCGTATATTACCCAAAGCTGATAGCTTAATGAGAAAGACTTTCTTGGTTAGGATGTTGTACTTGAATTAAACCGGAAAATGTAACTTGTAAACTGTTAATTTGCATGTAATGTACACCAGAGTGCGTTTTGTCAGCTGGTTAAAATAAAGAATATACTTACTTACTTACTTACAATGTGAAAGTATTAAAGCTATGTTAGACACCATTAAATACGGTTGTTAAGACTTTACATTAATTTTCGTCGAATAATTGCGCTTTGGATCGTGCCTGTTTACGAGTAAAAAACGACGTAATCTATAATCATAAGAAACCCATTTAAAGGTGTTTAAAATAGCCTAATATTTTGGAATGTTAAACAATTGTTGTGGCTGCTATAAAATGTTGACTTCGAACTTAAGCCACGAAGTTAGCGGCCGTCCACATATTACGTACGCAATTAGGGAGGGAGGGGGTCGGATTTTGGTGATTTTGCGTACGGGTGCGAACGAGGGGGAGGGGGGGGGGACAAAAGTGTACGTACGCAAAATAAATTTCTAATTATGACGTCCACATTAGCCTATTTATAACTCTGTATTGTCCTATAGTCGTCCGATGGCATTTTTTTACATTATATAAAAGCCATGTGCAGTTATTCTGTGCTGTGAACGAGACACCTATAATTTGTCTATATTGGCCCTCACTCATCCTTCAATCTGGCCTAAAGTGCAGACTGTCGAGACACTTTCTGCAGCTGGTCTTCGGGGGGGGGGGTGCGTCAAATGTTCGTACACGGGGGGGTGTGGAAGAAAGTACGCTTGCGAACCGGGGGGGAGGGGTCCAATTTTCCGGGATTTTCGCGTACGTAATATATGGATGGCCCCTTATTAAGCAATTGAATGCAATGAATTAACACTAGATACTTGAGAACAAAAGCGCTTTTAACAGTGGTTTTTCAGTGACATCATGTTATTCGGGCTTCGGAATGGCACTACCAGGTTCCGACGATTGACGTATCCACAGTTTAACGACATCCTATGGCAACAAAGGACGTTGACCAAGGTATTCATTTTGAACAATGCGCAGTATTAATTAGTTTCAATGGAATAGGTTATTACGTCTAGGTATTTTGTTAAATGTTGTTAAATATTAAATAGTGTTGTCCTATTCAACCCAAAATCTGTTAAACGGTAATTAATCCTGAGCCAAATAATTCTGATGGACATTTGATTAAAAAAATCAGAAAATCATACGCCATTGTTAATAAGCGCGATTTATGCTTGTGCAAGTATGTATTGCACTTTGATAGATTCCTATAATTCAACTTCAAATCACTCCTACGTAAGGATGCTCTTTTAAGTATATATGTGTGTATGTATGTGCATAGACCTATTCAGAATATATATATATATATATGTATATATATACATATATGTAAAGAGAGAAAGAGAGAGAGAGGAAGGTGGAGGAGGAAGAGTAGCAGGAGGAGGAGGAGGAGGACGAGGAGGACGAGGAGGAGGAGGAGGAGGAGGAGGAGGACGAGGAGGAGGAGGAGAAAACCAACAGTTTAACGAGATCTTGTGTCATTGAAGGTCATTGACGTCGATAAAAAATTAGGCCCCTATATATAGTTCTGACTGTTAGATACAACATATCTGACCATAAGGCAAACATCACTTTGGAGTTCAATCCATCATCGCCCTCTGGTGTCAAGAGGAATAATAAGAAGAGGAAGATTTGATGTCGTTTCTAGATGTCGCTAAAGATCCTCCACAGCAAAGATGTTCGAATTACGTCCATGGGGTAGAATAGGAAAGATTAGATTAGATTAGATTATGCTTGAACTCCCCTAATCTAATCTAATGACTTATGAAGCGCCGCTATTAAGACACCAATACAGCGATGGTCGCTTCAAGTGGAATCGCAATGAAAAGTCATAACCCACTTGTGGAAACTTGGTCGAAATCACTTGTGAAGTTGGTGAGGACATCATCAAATCTATATCATAATTGTAATTAAAACAGTTTATATAACATTGTCCAGGGTGTAATTGCGTGCGTGCATGCAACAATGAATTAGACAGGTTCTAATGTCAACTGGTTTTTATGTTTACTCTTGATAGATCTGCCTTTTAATTGGACAATTGTTGCAGCTTTAAGCTACACCTTGTGACTTAAAGACAGTTAAATCATGCGTGCCACCGAATAAGAAGTAGCTAACAATTTTTTTTATCCGAAGTTTAACGTCGTCCTATGACAACAATGGCCGTTGACGACAATTCAGAAATACAACGTTCAGAAAACGATAAACTTATAGTGTCCGTATAACACCATTTAAAGGTGTCAAACATGAGCTTACAATATCAATAATGTCACATCATTTAAAGCAATATATCTAATGTTAGTTATAATACACATAGCTATAAAATTTTTGATGCAAATTAAGCAGTACTTTGCAACTATAGTCACTCGCAAGAAACATTTAAACAACTTCAGATGCACAGTACATATAATTATATTTATTACATTATATTTTTAATTTTATTTTGAAATGTTAAATTGATTATTTCTTATTCCTCACTTCAATGAAATCTTATGGCAATATCTACCTGTAGTGGGTCCCACGATCTGAAATGACCCTCCTGTGCTCAGGGCCAAACTAATGACTGGCTTTTCCTCATCGGTCTCACGTTCCCTAAAGGCAGTTCTGTTTCCCCTGGGCTTCTGTGCTGAGAACGCCTCTGAATAGTTATTCTGCGAGAGGCGCTTTATAAATTTCTAGATACAAAAAAAGATACAATGCCACTACAATCATATCATGTATGAAATAGTACCAATTTCACATACATCATGCACATTAAATGAAACATAATGTTTATATCAAGTTCCTTTTTTTAAAGAAACTGTTCAGGTATCTAACACATTCAACAATAAATTGTATAAATTATACTAACTATTGAATGAAATAAAGCTCATATAAAGTGACGAAGAAATTAGATTTAAAGGTGTCTAAACAAATCAATGCAGTGTCGAATCTTTGACGTTCGTTGCTTTACTTGAGCGAGATTTTTAAGCAATCTACTGGAGAAAACGACACTGGAGTTGGTTGCTTAGTCGCTGTTTAGTGACGTTGTGTCAAAACAAAAACGATTATCAGTGTCGCCCTGCTCCTTTATGTAAGCTTCGGACTGGAACCACCCAAAACGGCATAACGGAGTTTTAATATCGGTGACGTAGACTTGACCTTTCAACTTGTAAAGTCTGTTACTGGATTGTTACAAAGTTTTTCGAGAGATAAATTTTTTTAGAAAGATGATTTCTTGGTTGTACCGTCAATTTAAACGTGAATTCAAAATAATAATTATTATTATCATTGGACGATTATATCAAACAGCGTTTGAGAAAATGATTTATATAGCGAGGGACTCATCTAATTAAGGTGTTTGAGCCAAGACCGAAGCTGTTCGTAATAACAAATCATCTAACGACCTCTCACGTATGTAAGGACCGTTAATGTCGACTCTATCGTACCTCGAAACAAAAATATTTTTACCAACAAAACACTGCATCATTTTGTGCGTGTCGTATCAAAGATGATTGATGTTGCCTCCTGCATTATTTTGGCTTTGGACTGGCACTACCAGAGAACAAGCAGTGGCGGAGTTAACGTTAGTTATTAACGTTTGCAAAAATATATTGCATCGTATTGTATCTCTACATTAATTTTATAAAGCGCTTCTCTCAGACAAGACAATGCGAAAATAATAAAGCTATATTTAGGCACCTTTAAATATGGTTATTGAGATTCTATATTAGTTTCCGTCCTATAATCGATCCTCGGATGACTACTTCTCTAGCGTCTTGAAAACAAAGTAATGTATATTCTTAAGAATATTAAAGATGTTGTGAACTGTGTTTTGTGTACAGTCTTGCAGTGCGAGATATTAGCGTATATATATAGTGCGCTTACTTTAGTTTCACGTGTATATGTATATATGATAGATGTATCACGTTCAGTTGTACTTAGTGAAGCGCGTGACCGGCTGATATCAGCAGGCGGCCGCGCTATGTCTATAATTAGATTTCTAGAGGCGCAGAAGACAGGGAAGGCGCGAAGAATTATGCTGACTAGAGAAGTTTGAATTCGAGTGTGTTCGCTGTAGTAGTGTGGCTGACTAGTTGAGTTGTAATCGAATTGAGTTCTGTCTGTTTGTTTTTTATTAAACGAAAAGATATTAAACTGTGTTGCTGATTAATTCAGGTTATACTTATACGTAGAATTAGTGTTCAAAAGGTGAACGTTAAATAGGCGTTAAGTACGAAGAGAACAAGGATTTAATCAGAAGGATTGTCAACGGAAGGATTGGGTTGACATTATTGGTGGCAGTGACGGTGTGGATAAGAACTCACGGTGGATAATACTCACGGTGGATATAAACTCACGGTGGATTAAAATTCACGTTATCACCTCTTTCGGTGGATAGAAGAATCTACGACGGTGATAAAAGAATTTACAACGGTGTTAGAGGAATTTACAACGGTGTTAGAAAAATCTACGACGGTGTTAGAAGAATCTACGCGTTGTGTGCTGTGTGACGAGTCTACGATATCAACGACGGTGGAACACGAGAAACGGTATAAAAATTTCGTTGTTTTTCACGAACAAATACAAAAGAAATCCCGTTTGTTTATCGATTCACACAACAAGAAAAACCGTGACTTCTTTGAAAAGAGAAATCACCAAAGTAAACAAGTAAGATGGAGAAACTAAGTGCTGAAAGACAAGCAGATATTAAGAAGATGTCTACGGAAAGGCTAAAACAGCGTTTGTTGAAAGCCGGTTTTAAAGAAGAACAATTAGAAGGTATGTCACGTGGTGACATGCTTCAGGAACTCGCCGAAGTCTGGGTGAAAGAAGAAGTCGAAGAAGAAGGTGCCGTTGGCGGTGCCGTAGAAAAGGCTATTGAAAAACCACCTGCGCCTATGTCTATGGAGATGTTGATGCAGTGGATGATGATGACGAGGCAAGAAGAGAAAGAAAGAGAGGAGAGACGAAGACAGGAAGAGAAAGAGCTGAGACAAGAAGCAGAACGTGTAAGACAAGACGAATTGCGCTTGCAGAGAGAGAAAGAAGAGAAAGCAGAGCGTCTGCAGAGAGAGAAAGAAGAGAAAGCGGAACTTGCAAGGCAAGAAGAATTGCGCTTGCAGAGAGAGAAAGAAGAGAAAGCGGAACTTGCAAGGCAAGAAGAATTGCGCTTGCAGAGAGAGAAAGAAGAGAAAGCGGAACTAGCAAGGCAAGAAGAATTGCGTCTTCAGAGAGAGAGAGAAGATAAAGCAGAACAAGTGCGTAAGGCAGAACTTGAATTGCAAAAGAATCAGTTTGAGATTCAGTTAGAACAGTTGAAAAGAGATAGGGAAGATGCTGAAAGAAGAAGATTGGAGCAGATGATTGAAGTTGAAAAAGCTAGAAAAAGTGATGAAGAGGTACGTCAGCAACAGATTGAGGCAAAGAGAATACGTGAGGAAGAAAAAGAAAAAGCGCGAACGTTAGAATTAGAACGCGCAGAACAGATCAGACAGGAAGAACTCAAATTTCAGAAAGAAAGTTTGGAAAAGGCAGAGGCAGAAAGACAAGAACGTCTGAAACTGGAGAAATCAAAATTGACATTGAAAGAAACGCAAATGAGAGAAGAACGGGAAGCAGAAAGAAGGAAACAGCAAGAAAGTGAAACTTTGGTGTCAAAAATTAAGAAAATAGGTGATGCAATGAAGCATGTATTGCCTCAAATGCCAACTGATATGATGGAGGTGCCATTATATTTTGAAACAGTCGAGAACGCATTTCGTAGCTTTGCTGTGGAGAAGCCGTTTTGGGTTAAATTATTACTACCATTGATGACGCCGAAAGCTCGAACTGTTCTGAATAGATTGTCATTCGATGATCTAGACAATTACGATAAAGTCAAGCAGCACTTATTAAAAGAATTTAAATTGACCTCGAGAGAATACAGAGCCAGATTTGTGGATGCTAAGAAGACGACAGAAGAGACTTATACGATGTTTACGGCAAGACTGAAGAACTTGCTAAACTATTACGTGAGAAGTCGAAACGTGAACAGAGAGTATGATACGCTCTTTGATTTGCTGGTAGCGGATAAGCTGAAAGAATGTTTACCGCCAGGTCCACTACAGTTTGTATTGTCGAAGGAAGGAACTGACTGTCTCCAAGCTAGTGCAGTGGCAGACTTAGCAGACATTCATGTAAACAATCGAATTGGGTTTGCGATCCCAAATATAAACAGTTATCCTTCTCAACGTTCCGTAAACCAAAGCCAGAGTGGAAAGTGGAAAAGTAATCCAGGAACAGGGAATCAGTTCAAAGGTAAAGAAGTCAAGGCTAGTGTCCCTGTACCCAATGAGACCAGAGACGTGACGTTTGGTCGTCAGGGATTTAACAAATCGTCAGCGCCGTTTGCCAAGAGGGAAGGCAACACATCGTTTACGCAGTATAAGAGATATGAAGGAAATGAACAACGAGGTATTTCACAACCATACCATACAGTTGTGAAGCGTTGTCACAACTGTGGTTCAGACAAACATTTGGTTAAATTTTGTCCAGTTCCAGTGGCAGCAGCTAGTTCTAGCAGAAATCAAGAACACACAAGGGTGAATTTGATTCAAGTGGTTAGTGATACAGATAATCAAACCGCAGGTCAAGAAAACCAAGAGACTGAAGTAAAGTCGGTAATGAAATGTGGTATTCAAAAAGAAATTCTATTGGATGCTGGAATTCAGAGAGAAGTCATAGGAAAAGATGACAATCGAATATTGAAGAAATCGTTCTTGCAATATGTCGAGGTTGAAATTCGTGCAGTAGACGGTAAAGAGCCAGTGAAAGTCAAAGCACTGAGTGACTCGGGTGCAGAAATTCCGGTGATTAGTGAAGAATTACTGGAAGGCATGAAGGTGGAACAAATTGGAAAAGTGAATTTGCAATGTGTGGCAGGAGATGCCATTCCTGCGAAGTTAGTAAAAGTCGATGTTAGACTGTGTGATAGTGACGTGGAAGAAGAGGGATTTCCGCGTAAAATCCAGTGTTCACTTACACCTTATGTCACCTTGATGTGTGCTAGTATTGCAAAGATGGGCAGTACAGAAAGATTCTTGTTGCATCCAGAGATAATTGCCGAATTAAAAGCCGTACCACAGATGAAAGTCAAAACGATACAAGGAGATGTGAGTGTACGAGCAAATGTAATGACGAGAGCGCAGAGTCGGAAACAGGAAATGGTAGATGTTGATGAGAAGAGTGAAAATGGAAGTTCAAGTGATGAGGAAAACGAAAGTAATGAGCAACGAGGCTTATCGCGAGATGGTGTAATAGCAGAGATGAATGAGCAAGAGATGGCTGCATGCGAGAATGGCACATTAAATGAAACGGAAGAAGACAATGAATGTGATGTGGGGATAGGAGACTTGTATAGAGATGAAGAAATGGATGAAGAACAAAAGGTGCAGATTGCCGATTCGAAGAAGTTCGAAGAGCAACAGAGTAAGGATGAATCGTTGAAGCCGTGGTGGAAGTTAGCACAAGAGAAAGAATCTGAATTCTGTGTGATCAACGGTTTATTGCATAAGAAATATCAGATATTAGATCAGACGATATATCAACTAGTGTTACCAAAAGAGAGACGAATTAAAGTGATGGAATTGGCGCATGAATCGGTATTTGGAGGACATCTAGGAGAAGAGAAAACAAGAGAACGAATAAAGTTGTCCTTTGTATGGCCAAAGATGAGAAGAGACATTGTGAAATTTTGTAAGTCTTGTGAGAAGTGTCAATTAAAGGCAAGGAGTCTGGCGATGGATAGAGTGCCTATCACTCCAGTCTCAAGAGAAGAGGTCGCCTTCAAGAGAATGACGATGGACCTCGTTGGCCCGATCGATCCAGTATCTGCTGCAGGTCACAAGTATTGTTTATGCATTGTGGACTCGTGCACCAGATGGCCTACAATCTTCTTATTGAAATCGCTGACAGCGAAGGCTGTGTGTGAAGCGTTGATGGAACTGTTCATGAACGTTGGTGTGCCGTCCGTGATTACAAGTGACCAAGGAACGAACTTCACAGCCAGTTTGACAAGAGAATTTCTCAATTTAATGGGCTGTAGTCCAAGATTCGACACACCAGGACACCCAGAGGCTGCTGGATTAGTAGAAAGATGGAATCAGACATTTAAAAAAATGATCCATCATGTGATAATAGACAACCCGAGGAAATGGCACAAGATAATTCCTTTCACAGTGTGGGCATTACGAGAAGTGCCGAATGCAACTACTGGAGTATCACCATGTATGCATGTCTATGGGAAAATTCCGAGAGGACCATTGACAATATTAAAAGAGAGTTGGACTAGAGAAATAAACTTACCACCTCATGTTGGAGTTAAACCAGAAAAGTATTTGAAAGAACTCAAAGAAAATATGGAGAAAGCATTATTGTTTGCAGAATCTTACTCTCGAGAAAAGCAATTACAATACACGAATCAGTATAACAAGAGAGCAAAACACAAAGAATTTGAAGCTGGTGAGAAAGTCATTGTTTTGTATCCAACGTCAACAAACAAACTTATTTCTCGATGGCATGGTCCATGTACGATCATACATCGAAGATCAAAGTACTCTTATTTAGTCGATATGGGTGAAAATGGTCGAAAAATAATTCACGCCAACAAGATCAGAAAATATATTACTCGAGCATTAAGTTGTGGTCTAATCGTTGAAGAAGATGAAGATTTTGGTTCAGTGGTTGAATTACCAATGAGGAATGAGGTTCAAGATGACAAGAATTCACTTAACCTCGATCCTGAACAAATTAGCCATTTGACAGTAACTCAGCAAGAACAGTTGTTGAAAGTTTTGAACAAATACTGTGACAGATTTTCAGAAAAACCCGGATTATGTACATTGGTTAAACATGAAATTGAACTAAAGCCAGGATTTCGTGAAAAGGAATTTGCAGCATACCGAATTCCTTTGATTTATCGAGCAGAAGTGGAACGTCAGATCAAAGAAATGTTAAAAACAAACATTATTAAACCATCATCGAGCAGAATGGCAAGCCCTTTGGTTATTGTTAAAAAGAAAGACGGATCTTTAAGACTTGCCTGTGACTACAGATACATTAACTCATTCACAGTGGATTGTAAATATCCGATGCCGATTGTCAGAGACGTTTTGAACAAAGTTGGAAAGTCTAATGTAATTTCTATTTTGGACTGTCGAAGTGCTTATTGGACTTGTCCTGTAAAACAATCTGATCAATGGAAGACAGCTTTTGTAACACATAATGGACTGTATGAATTTACTCGTGTTCCTTTTGGAATGATAAATTCAGGCCGAACTTTTGTTAAGGCGATAAATTTAGTTTTACAGCCTATAAGTGACTTTGCAGAACCGTATGTTGATGACATTGCTGTGCATTCTGACAGTTGGAAAGTTCACTTGCAGCATCTAGATGCATTTTTGATGCAAATGAGATTGCATAACGTTACTTTGAATTTGAAAAAATGCATATTTGGTAAGAGTGAGGTAAGGTTTATCGGTCATGTAGTTGGGTCTGGTAAGATAAAGATGAATCCAGACAGAATTGAAAGTTTGACTAATTTGAAGATCCCAGAAACTAAGAAGCAAGTTAAGCAACTGCTTGGATTTTTTAATTATTACAGACAGTTTATTAAGGACTTTGCACAGATTGCGAGACCTTTATCTGATTTAACTAGTAAACGTGTTTCTGATAAGATTGATTGGACTGTTGAACATCAGCAAGCATTTGATTTACTTAAAGAGGCTGTGCGATCCAAAGTAGTGTTATATGTTTTTGAAGTGGGAAAACCATTCAATTTGTACTGCGATAGTAGTGACTTTGCAGTCGGTGCTGTTTTAACACAGATGGACGACAAGGGAATAGAACGCCCTGTGTCATTTATCAGTCAGAAATTAACTGATACCCAGAAGAGATGGGCTACTGTGGAAAAGGAAGCCTATGCTATTGTTTGGGCTCTAAACAAGTTAAAAGAAATTATAATTGGATCAAAAATTTTCATTTTTACTGATCACAATCCTCTTACATATTTGACTGAGTCAATGTCTAAGTCTGCTAAACTTGTGCGTTGGGCGTTAGCCTTACAAACTTTTGATGTTGAGGTGAAGTACAAGAAGGGCAGATTGAATATTATTGCTGATTGTTTGTCAAGGTTATAAGTAATCGTAAGACTGTTCATTAATTAGTTAGATATATATGTATGTTTCATGTATTTTGGTAATTTCGCAAATTTTGAAATTTAATTTGCTCAATTCCAGAAAAAGGAAGGAGGTAATGTGAACTGTGTTTTGTGTACAGTCTTGCAGTGCGAGATATTAGCGTATATATATAGTGCGCTTACTTTAGTTTCACGTGTATATGTATATATGATAGATGTATCACGTTCAGTTGTACTTAGTGAAGCGCGTGACCGGCTGATATCAGCAGGCGGCCGCGCTATGTCTATAATTAGATTTCTAGAGGCGCAGAAGACAGGGAAGGCGCGAAGAATTATGCTGACTAGAGAAGTTTGAATTCGAGTGTGTTCGCTGTAGTAGTGTGGCTGACTAGTTGAGTTGTAATCGAATTGAGTTCTGTCTGTTTGTTTTTTATTAAACGAAAAGATATTAAACTGTGTTGCTGATTAATTCAGGTTATACTTATACGTAGAATTAGTGTTCAAAAGGTGAACGTTAAATAGGCGTTAAGTACGAAGAGAACAAGGATTTAATCAGAAGGATTGTCAACGGAAGGATTGGGTTGACAGATGTTTAAAATATAACCTTTAATTTTCGAATGTTTAACAATTATTGTGGCTACTATAACATGTTGGCGTTGAAATTAAGTCACAAAGTTACTAACCAACTGTATGCAATGAATTAACACTAGATATTTGAGAACAGAAGTGTTTTTAACAGTGGTTTTTCAGTGACATCTTGTTGCTGCCAAGGCCTTTGATATCGCCTTATATAGGCCTATAGATCCTTCATGGTACGAATTTTAAAATGTGTGTAGTTTCTGTTTAACGACGCTGTGTCATGACAATGACGATTAGCGTAGCCCCCTCCTTTTCTCCAAACTGCGGACTGGCACCATCCGAAAAGTGTCGAGTTAACTTTAAGACGGAACGCGGTTCTGAATACATAGCTTCTAGCTCCGCATGTGCCCTGGGGCCACCCCTGGCCTATTTCTTGCAAATCTTAAAACTGTCTTATATGAACGTGCTGGTGTCGGGAGCGCCTCTGAGTAGTTACCTTGAAGAGGCGCTATATAAATCTCCAAATGAATGAATGAATGAATGAATCAAATTGAGCTTAATATAACAGAGATATTTAATGACATCTTGTGAATGTTAGAGTTGTTCGCGTAGACCTTACGTTACCAAATAAAAGCTAAAGGATTGACTTGAAAATAATAATAATAATAATAATAATAATAATAATAATAATAATAATAATAATAATAATAATAATAATAATAATAATAATTATAATAATAATAATAATAATAATAATAATAATAATAATAATAATAATAATAATAATAATAATAATGTCGCTTTTGTTGGCACCTTTTGCACTGATAAAACCATCTGCGAAGACTAGCCATTCCAGAACAATGCCCCCCTAATTTTTGAACTCCCGAGGGATCATATGTACCTCGGGGAAAAAAAATAATAATAAGCATGATCTTGTCGAGTGATTCGTTCCAGACACCCATCGCACGGTCTTCGGACATAGTTTCTTAGCCCGAGGGAACAGAACTACCTCGGGTGCCAAAACAATAATATTAATATTAATATTGATCGCGGGAGGACGTGGCTCAGTGAACCAATTAACCCTGCACCTTTTTAATCTCTCAGAGCCTGAGGGTAACTCCTCGGGCGGCAAATAATAATAATAATAATCATAATAATAATAATGATGATGATGATGATGATGATGATGATGATGATGATGATGATGATGATGATGATGATGATGATGATGATGATGATGATGATGATGATGATGATGATGATGATGATGATGATGATGATGATGATGATGATGATGATGATGATGATGATGATGATGATGATGATGATGATGATGATGATGATGATGATGATGATGATGATGATGATGATGATGATGATGATGATGATGATGATGATGATGATGATGATGATGATGATGATGATGATGATGATGATGATGATGATGATGATGATGATGATGATGATGATGATGATGATGATGATGATGATGATGATGATGATGATGATGATGATGATGATGATGATGATGATGATGATGATGATGATGATGATGATGATGATGATGATGATGATGATGATGATGATGATGACGACGACGACGATGACGATGATGATATCTTATTATCTCCAGATACAGTATTGATAACCTGAGGGATTAGAACTACCTCGGTTAAAACTAATAATAATACAATGCCAACTCAAATTTGACACCTTTAAAACGGGTTCCAGTGAAGCTATATAAGTTGAGCATCCAACAATATTTCCAAGTTTTTTAGAAATTTCAGTGAAACCACCTTGACATGAAGCAGTTTCACAATCTGAATATGAAAGGATTTCTTGGTTTTCAAGTAGCGCGTTTGACTTCTGTTGTATTTCTGATTTCGGTGTCTCAAGGCTGTTCATGTTCATTGACACATCACCCGAAGTTGAAGAGCTTGATGATGTGTCGAGAGGCCTCTTTCTTTTGGATTTTCCCATTTCAGCAAAAATATTAAGTTCTTCAGTTTTATAAACAAGGCGGTACCTTTTGGACAGTTCGTGCGAGAGTTCGTATTTATATATTTATACCAATACGACGCCAAAACAACGATGGGACGCCATCTTGCCACGTCACCTTCGTCGGTGATTAACGACAATCTTTTATAACTTTTATAACTTCGGCTGAATTTTACTTATAATCCAGTGCAGTATGTTATTTAGTATGACTCGCTGTTGTTCGATTATCCATAAGTTTGAACAAAAGTCGTCAAATATCTTGTCCTTTGGCTATATTTTGGCTATATTTACAAACTCACGACACCTAAACAACGATGAGACGCCATCTTGCCACGTCATGAGTTCAGAACATTTGCCCATAAGGACCATTCCACTTACACACGAACACACAGCTTTTTCCGTTCTCTTAACATCCCTTTTCAGGCACCATCGTTTCCTACAACTCCTCCTTGGCAGAATAATGACATTGAAGTCGATATCAGTCTCCATAAATCGCTGAGCAAGAGGAATGACAACCCTGAACTTCTCCGCCTTATCTCTTTAGAACACATGCACAAATATCACACATACACACATATATACACTGATGGTTCTAAAGCTGAAAACTTAGTCGCTGCTGCTTACACAATTCCTAAACTAAATTTTGATAAGCAAATCCGCCTTTGCAATAACTCTAGCATATATGCTGCAGAATTAACTGCTATTAAGGAGGTCTTTTCTTGGATATCGGAAAATGAAAATCAAGACCTTAGATGTTTTGCTGTTTTTTCTGACTCTTTAAGTGTTCTTACTTCTATTAAGAATTCTTTTTCAAAGTCCCGACCAACCCTATTACAAGAAACAATACAATCTTTTAATAAAATTAAGATAAGCAAAGTACATTTGATTTGGATCCCAAGTCATGTAAACATATTAGGCAATGAAAGAGCTGATTCTTTAGCAAAACAATCACTCAATATGCCTGTTATTAATTCAACAAATTATCTAGAATTACAAGAAGTCTTTTCAATTATAAAATCTCATGTTATTAATGAATGGCAGAGGAATTATGATGGTGACCCAAAGGGTCATCATTATAAGTATATATGTCCTGTGGTGGACACAAGCATCAAGTTTCTTGAACTTAATAGAAAGAAGGAGGTTCAAATTTCAAGATTAAGATTAGGGAAAGTAAATCTTAATGAAAGACTTTTCCTTATGAAGAAACATAAAAGTGGTCTTTGTAATTCGTGTAAAGTTACAGAAAATATAAATCATTTATTACTGAATTGTAAAAAAGAAAATATATCTAACATATTAAGAGATAAATGTAATTCGTATAAATTAGATTTTACCATAAAGACTTTGCTTGGTGTAGGATGTATGCAAAGTGAAGTTTTTAGGCTTATAAACCTTATTACTAAAGGAAAAATTATGTAAATACTGTTGTATATAAAAGTTTATGTAAACAGATATTCCTTTATGTGTGGTATAGGTTAGGCCTGCCTTGTCTTTTCCCAAATGCTTCAACTATTTCTATAATATGGTTTTATTATATCATTTGATTGCTGTGTCAAATTGAAGAGTAGAATAAGAATTTCATGTTATGGTTGTGGACATTGTGGGTTGTCCACAGTTGCGTGATTGTATTCAATAATTACTATATAAACATTCGCCAGTGAATGAGAATCTGGTGTAATGGTTGCATGTGTGATAAATATGTGTGATAAATATAAAAAGACTTCTTGTTGCATGTGTGATAAATATAAATAATAATTTGAAGATTGAAGTGGTAGCTTGAGAATCTGTATTGAAATGGTAGTTCTCTTATTATCAAGTCTGTATCACATGTTAAAGAAATAATGTAATTTAGTTGTTACAAATTTACTTCTTTATTACTGTTTGGTTGTATTTTACTCTTGAAAATACATAAGTAGAATGGGAATCTCATGAATACGAAAATTACTTGTCTTATAAACTTGTAATAAAACTTTTTTTTACTGCTCAAATAAATAGATTAAGAATACCATGTGCACTGAGAATGTTCATCAAGAATTTTTTTTGTACATCTAAAATTTCATGTTTTATGATAATTGATGCAAAATATTGTTTAAAATGTCTTATTACAGTTCATGTGTAATTGACATTAGTAGCTGTATTATCTTATGCTGTTTAGCAATGAACACTAATGACATTATAAATTCAGTTCTGAAATTCTGACACCTTTAAATGGTGTCTTACAGATGTTATAACTTCATTTTACTGTACTGTGTATGATCTGAATTGTCGTCGACGGCCTTTGATGTCATAGGACGACGTTAAACTGTGGAATAATAATAATAATATTTCCAAGTTATTTAGATTTGTTGTTGAATTGCTGCATGCAACGAGGCAATTGACGGAATATAATTCTGTTAATTAATTCAATTTTTTAGCTTAATTGGTTTTAAACTGTAGAATATTTATTAATTAGGGCACCAGTAAATGATAATGGCCTATTGATAAGTGTGTTACTGTAATACGCCGGTGCAATCAAGTGCACAATAAATAAATATCAAATTGGTATCCGCTGATTCGATTCGAGATTCAATTGAAAATTTATGATTCGCAGGTCCCAGTTGTAATCGTAAACTTATTCTCCAAATTTATAAAGCGCCACCAACCTATTCAAAAGCGTCAAGTTGCGGAGCGACTTTAAATAAGCTGGTTCCCAAGACTTAGCTTCCTTTCTATTATTTTTCTCCATTCGCGGTCAGAAATCTACAGATTGCAATTACAATGTAAACAAATGCGTCACTTACTTACTTACTTGTAACCAGAATGACTTATGTCAAAGTTCACGAGTCCACACTGAAAAATACTGAAGCTATCCAAATCTAATTCAGAGAATTCATACGGCTTCAAATCTGCCAGTGTTTAGATGAGACCCATATGTTTTAGTGAGTTCGCAGGAACGATAGGTCGATAACCCCTCGTCTCAATGCAAAGTCAAATTGGACACCTTGGAAACTGTTTCAAATTCAATTATATATATCAGATATTCATCCATAGAGTTATTTATAGACCACAATTCTTTCACAAGTAATTTGTGCATTTAGATCAAGATATCTGCTTAATTAAACAGCTCAAATATTTAATTGGCTGCTCAATTAGATGAATTATCTAGTATACACACCAAGATCAGACAATTTGGCATTTGAACTTATGGTCCGTCGTTTTGGAACACTTTACCTTTGGAATTAACAAGTCTTCCGCCATTGTGCCAATTTAAAAATAAATTGAAAGCATATTTATTGAATGCCTTGTAACTCTAAAATCAACCGATACTGTGACCTATCAATTGAGTTTAGTTAAGTGGCTAAGAGCCGGTTATGTACTAATTTGCTTGATTGTAAACCATTTCTAGTCAAAATGTTAGGTGATGGTTTGTGCTGTCTCATTATTGAATGCACAACTTTTGTAGGGCCAACAGCCGTACCTAATTGTTGTTAATTCTTTGGGCCGGATGATAGAAGGAGTGTAGGCCTATGTGTTGAGTGTGTTATGCAATTGAACTCTTGAAGTTAGAGATTCTCAACAGGTTCTGTGGACTGTGTTTATGTTGCTAATGAAACAATTCTACTGCTTGAATTGATCTTAAAATTTTTTTAGGGTTGGTGTGAAGCGGGTTGATTAAACTCAATGTTTAGGCACACAATGCTTGACAATTTCCAGAATATTCGCTGTATATTGCGATTTGTTGGTTTTAAAATTACAAGTTTTAATCCTCTTTTTCCTGCATTAATTAGCAAATTCCAGTAAATACTTAATTACGATGGCTGAATCGTAATCGTAATCTCGAGATTTCTACAGCGCCCAAAAGAGAGAAGAATTCATAGGCAGGTGGGGTCAACATGGATTCCAGGTCAGGACCCAGAGGGTCAGGCAGACAGACAGTCAGACGGCTTCGATGGACTGTGTTTAGAATTGGAGCGGCGAGAAGATGGAGGAAGAACTGAAGTCAGGTAGGTCATCACCAGACACTTTCGAACATTTTGGTCACATTAGTACCTATAGACGCCAGACAACGTTTTCAAGTAGTAGTCTATTAGTAGTAGTAGTAGAAATTGTAGTGGTGGTGGTGATGGTGGTGGTGGTGGTGGTGGTGGTGGTGGTGGTAGTAGTAGTAGTAGTAGGAGTATTAGTAGTAGTAGTAGTAGTAGTAGTAGTAGTATAGTAGTAGTAGTAGTAGTAGTAGTAGTAGTAGTAGTAGTAGTAGTAGTAGTAGTAGTAGTAGTAGTAGTAGTAGTAGTAGTAGTAGTAGTAGTAGTAGTAGTAGTAGTAGTAGTAGTAGTAGTAGTAGTAGTAGTAGTAGTTGGTGTTGTTATAATGGTAGTAGTACTAGTAATAGTTACGTCTCAATTATGTAGCGTATTTTCTGGTAAATTTAATTGTTTACCAGAAGTCGATCGGAATTCAATGGGACACAAAGCAAATGGCTGAAACGCAGAATGCTCAGTCAAATGTGGAGGGCATTTCCGGCAGGATGGAAATTAATTCCGCCTCACGTGATCTGGATTCACGAATGTCTTCTGCAATGTTAGGAAGATGGAACCAAAAGAAATGACACAAAGGGGTCATTCGAAGGAATCTTCGTTCGAAGGGAATTAAAATGTCGAGACAAAGAGACAGGCAACAGACAGACAGACAGACAGACAGACAGACAGACGGACGGGTGGAATGAGAGATGGACAAAGACAGACAGATCTGATAGACGAAACCACGGATGGACAGACGGACGGGCGGACGGGCGGACGGACTGATAGTCAGACAGAGAGACAAATAGACAGAGAAAGACAGAGAATGATAGACAGAATGACAGAGCCGCGGAGACTATGAGAGGGATAGTTAGTTTTTATTTTCCGAACTTAAAGACCAGAGGTACAATGATATTCAATTTATGGGTGTAACCCACTGCAAATAGCCCCTTTCCTTCGCTTTAACAGATTTGGAAAGAAAATGTATCCCTCGTCAGGCGCTGCATAGATGATAGTTTTAGGTGGTGGTGGTGAATGGTTAGAGCGTTCTATTTAGACACCTTTAACACAGTTTTAACCAATGCTATATAGGCAGGAGATGCAGTGGGTGATTCGCTGGAAGCGCTTCAGTTAGACACCCTTAAATCGGATATTCCTAAAGATATAATTACAAGAACGAACAACGCATGTCACATCGGTGACCCTTATCAGTAACGTAAGGTCGACGGACCTGACCGCTAGATGTCGCTAAACAATAGAACTAACAGCGGATTGGTAAGGCCGCTCTCTTTAGACACCTTTAAAAAGTGGTCCACTAGTGCTATATAGATACGGGAATCGAATAGCTTAAAAAAATCATGGAAGCTAGAATGATGATCAACGATGGAAACAAACAGCCAATTGGTTAGAATAATAATAATAATAATATTTATTCTTTAATTAAGCGCCTGCAAACGCACTGCGCTGTACATGTACATGTTATGCGATAAATCTTAACTACTAACAGAACAGACAGCCTGCAATACACGGCCCAAATTGCAGCCTACAAAGCATGTCCGCCTATGGGACTCGATCTCTGTACCTCTCGCACTCTACGCCAGATGTTATCCAATGCGCTATCGGGCCCCCCCCCCCCGATAGCGCTCGCCTTGTAACGCGAAGTGTACGGATTCGAGTCTCCTCCTCTGAAACGGCTGCTCTGTGGAGAGACTGAGGAAGTCCTTCACTCACTGTTGCTCAATGCCATCGATTGATGCTTGATCGTTGTGCAGTGGCGCTTAATAAATACACAATATAAAATTATAACACGTTCTATGTTCTTCTGTGTTTGCGACGGGTTTTCCAATTCTGACAACAATTCTGTCCGGCGGTGCTTTGAGGGCTTGGCCCCTCCATACCTGTGAGAGCTCTGCTGTCCCACCTCATGTGTCAACAGCAAATCCGAAGCACAAATGTTAATCTAATCAAATTCGATCTAATCTAATCCAAACCAATCCTGTCTTGTCCGATCCAGTTATGCTGATCAAATATAGTCTAATATAGTTCAGATTCAGTTATTAAATCCTGTTTATTCCAGTCCAATGAAGCCTAATATCTTCTAATCTAATCATTTCTAATCCAATCCAATAATCTGACCTAATCTAATCAGATCCAACATTGTCTTCTCTAGCTCCATCTATCATAATTAATATATCATAATTTTATATAATATAAAATGATTTGACATGTATAACATAACATAACTTAACATATTATAACTTTACGTAGTTACTAAGGAAATTTGATAATTATATACTATTGCTACTATATGTTACAGTATTGCATTCAATGCAACAATATGTACAGAATCGCATTGTAGATTGTATAATCGATTGTTAGCTAATCGATGAAAATGCAATGCATTCTAATCCAGTCAATTCTATCTCGAGCAAATCTAATCTAATCTAATTGGATTCCGTTGATCTAATCCTTGTAGGTGTTGGATTAAAGAGAGCTATCTGCATTGGATCGTATTCGGGGTTATTGTCATCACCCTCGTTGTTAGCCTCTAATATTATCTGTCGTAATTGTATCGTAGATACAGTATCTACAATAATTGTATTGATGCTTTTGAAAAGTTTTATCAAATATGAAAATAATTGTAAAACGACCGCTTAAAAGCATCTGATACTTCTGTTAAAAAAGGTGTCGGTAATAGTAATAATAAATGAGAATCTGCTGTAGTTGAAATCTGTATTTATCTAGCGCCTTTCCACAGCTTGCACTGTAATTGCTGTAGCTTAATATCGAAGATATTATACAATTGCTGTATGAGCATTTATAGTTTTCTGTGATACCGAGATTTTTAAGAGATTTAAGAGCTTTTAGTCATCCAGATTCCTCTTCTGTTTTATATCTCCTTCTCTCACCGCTTTGGGGAGGGGTGATAGAGTAATGGTAACACTCACGCCCAGGAGAGCAGCAGTACGCGGTTCGATTCCCGCAACCCCCTCGGGCGGGCGCCTTGCATGGCTGCCATAACGTGTGTTTGATAATTGTACTGTCATGTCTCAGTGTAATCTTACTGTGTTTGTCGGTTTGAATTATTAAAGAAAAAGATTATTATTAAACTCTAAACACCATCCACTGTAAATGTTTGACTGTCTGCCTGCCTCACTCTTTGGTTCTTGATCTGGATCCGCTTTTGACCTTCACCTGCTTATCGATTTAGTGTTTTGCTGAACGCCTGTGAATAAGATGGTTGCCTCGACGTAGCTTTCTTTCTTTCTTCGGGCGCTGCAGAAATCTCAAGACTGCGATTACGATGTAAACAATGCAAAGAAATGCGTCACTTACTCACTTACTTGTAGCTAAAATTACTCTCATGTCAAAATGCAAACTAAAATTGGACATGTTTAAAACGAGTTCGACCCAAGCTATATAAACCAGATATTAAGAAATTGGGTTATTCGTTTACGACGAAATTAATTTGTGCATTTACATTAAGATATCTACTTAATTAAACAGCTAAAAAATTTGACTGGCTGCTCAATTAGCTGGATTAATTGGTTGTTTCATGTCCTCTGACCAGGCTATATAAATATATACGGTAGATGACTACTCAGCTAGTCAGCTTCGTTTAGAAAGATATAGTAGCTTAAAGAGACGATGTAAGATCAGTGTCATTTTCGGGTGATGCCAGACCCAGGCATGGATCTATGCCAGACCCAGGCATGGATCTTTCTGTGGACACAGCGTACATCCACAGCAACTGACCGACATTTTAGTTTCAACTGCGTCAACTTATATGATGTAATATGGATATCAAACATCCTGGTCGATGTAAAAATTGCTGAAAGCCAGTTTATAGTGCGAACGCTTCATTGCGCTATTTATATACCTTTTTATCGCGTAATCCAACGTTATATAAGTCCAATTTCCATTTAGTCGGTATATAATCTCTGTCATTGTTGACCCTGGTTGAGAGAAATCATAAGAAGTCCAATCAAAACTTCATGTTGATGAATCTCACGTGTTAAGAGAAAATATTGAAGTGCAATCCAACTTTTATCGTCCTACACCCGCTAATTACACTACAAAAAAACTGCCATACGTACTGTGTTTCACATCCGTTGAAGCGTTAGCTCCAAACAAACATTTAAGGATTATCAAATCGTAACATTAAACCAAATAAATATGTTTCAAACTGGCCTATTTATGTATCGGTTTCATTCTTACAAGTTGCCACTGTCCTTTAATTGTTACTTTAAGATGGGAGTTTCCATTCATTCTCATCAGACACGTAATGCTAATATGTATCGTCCTGAATATGCACGGATCAATGCTAAAAGGTTTTCCATTAAATGTCAGGGCCCTATGCTATGGAATGCTTTACCTGTAGTAATAACCTCGGCACTGCCCATTAGTCGTTTTAAAACTATAGGGAAGGTCTTACATCATAAATCAAAGGTCATAAAAACATGCTACTTGAATATGTACTTAACTGTTAACCTACTTAAGTTATGCATTATTTTGCTATTATTGAATTTGGTTTAGGCGTTAGTTAAGAATAAATAAATCAAACACTTTGAATGTTTATCGTCCGTCCAGCTAGTGATCATTTCCTGGGTGCCCCAGATAGCGGGACTTGTCCCTTTGGGGTCTCCATTTACGACACTCCACCTGTTAAAAAACACCTGACTGTAATTTATGTTTTGCAAGTTGTTGTGTTTTAATAAACGGATTGATTGATTGGAGGGACGCTATATACATGTAATTCCTATAATCTAATGACTTCTATAGCGCCGTTAGAAACATTCTGTTTTAATTGACCTTTTACCATTGTGAAGGTTTGCCTTGAGAACTACACTTTGTACACGCAATTTTTCCTGAAACTACGCTAAATGAATTCTGATTACAATGATATACAGATTGTCATACAAGATGTTCGTGTGTCTGTGTGGTAGGCAGGCGGTGCGTGCAACGGTCATTCTTATTCCACTTCTTGGCGTACAGTTCATTTTGTTTCCAATTCGACCACCAGAGGGAACACTACTCAACGAAGTCTACCTCTTCTCCATCGCCCTCGTCACCTCTCTCCAGGTTCACACTCCCATTTGTTTTGCTCTTAGCAGTGGCGCTATATAAATGTTCGATTACAATCGCAATTACAATTACGACTGATAGGCAAGATGATCGGTCGATGCTTTTTTCGTTAGACATTGGCGCTATAGAAGTTGCCAATTAAGAAGTAACAAAAACAAGCATGACTATGATTGATTGATTTATTTGGTTGATTGATTGTTTGAAGGATTGAACGATTTTATGAATCATTGATCGGTGGTTCGATTGATTGAATAATTACTTGGTTGATTGATCGAGTACTTAACTGTTCGATTGATTGAACGAATGAATGAAGGAAAGCATAACAATGCCGACAATCACGACAAAGAATAATCATCACGATGACCATCAGCCTCATTGTCATTTTCGTCATTATGATCATTGTCATCATCATCACGACTCATGCATTATGAATACAATTTGTAATGTTAAACGTTTCTGTAAACATATCTGTAAACATTTCTGTTGTGTTAGGGTTTGTTTGTGGCCATCTTGTTTTGCTTCTTCAACGGACAGGTAGGACTTTGAATCATCTCGAAATTCTCCCTTTCATTTTGCAAGGCTGGGTATGATCCTAATGTAATCTAATCGTAGCCTACAGCTGTGAGTAACAGAATCTAATACAATCGAAGTGCATCCGATTCAAAATTAATCTAATCTAATGTAGGCCAATCATTAATCCAATTACATTTACAATTACATTTACATTTACACAATGCCATACAAGATGTTTATGCGTGAGGAGGAAGGCCGTACACAAACACAGGCAGACAGTCATACACACAAATAAACAGACAGATAGACACATAGATAGACAGACAGACACACACAGCCACACATACAGACAGTAATATGTAATGACATATTCTTACAATATCTGATAAAAATAGATCTAGTGAAAGAGCAATGCAATAGTGAATGGCTGACACAAATATAAGGTTTTCATGTTAAACCGTATTTTTCTTAATAAGCCATTAAACATGGGCTTCATTTGTTATGTAATAATGTTATGTTTATATTATGTTAGTTTGTATGTTATATAATGTTACCCAGTCGATAGCTTCTCGTCTAAATGCAAACTCAAATGAACACCTTTAAAACGTATTACACGACGACAATATGAACGTAGTCCTTACTCTTAAATGCACGTACATAGATATTCCCATCTAAGAAACTAACGAATAGCACTTTAGTTGCTGTTTAACGACGATGTTCCATATTACAAAGACGATTAGCATCGTCCTCCTCCTTTATTGACTATTGGGACTGGCACTACCAGTGGCGTTATGTTATGTAGGTGATGTTGGTGATATCTCGTCGTTGGCAGCGCAGAGATTCTGCTATGCGCCGCCTATCGTCAACCCAGACAGTCACCCTCGCGTCACACACCAACGACCGCAAGAGGGAGTCACACACGCGCTCGACGACGTCATCGACGACACCTCTCCACTGTATGACGTCACCTGACGACGTCGACGACAATTCGTTCGTGTAGTTGACCTAATTATCGACAGTGTGGGGAGTTTCTATTGGCCAGAGATTACGCCACGCTTCTGTTCTATTTATAGACCTATTTTCAATCGACTAGAGATGACGTCAAGTGTGTGTTGTATTTTTTAGCCCCATCTTCCATTGGTCACAGATTACGTCAAACGTCTTTTCCTTTTGTTGCTCGATCTTCCATTGGCCATAAATGACGTAACGCGTTTATTGCGTTTATTCTGTTGGTATCTCGGTCTACCATTGTTGGCCAGAGATGACGTCACGGTTTAATTCTTTTTATAGTTCTGTCCGCACTATGACTTCTGCTTGAGAACGGTTTGTGTGAGGAACAACCTATATTTCCAAAGCGGGTTAAGTTAAACGAGGTTCTAGGCCTAGATATCATACCAATAAGACCCTAAGAGCAAAGTTCACGATATTCAGGTCAAGCAGGTATTGTGAGTATAACGTATGCAGACAAATATTCGGATGGGATTTGTAAATTTGACCTTATTTCTGTATGCAAAAATTGACAACGACTTTTTGTCTCACAGTTCTCCGATGACCTTTTGACATTTTCTTCTAGCAGCGAGGCTTTTAAACCCCAAAGACATCGATGAACTCTTTTTGACCCCATTCCTATCCTTAGATGTTTTATCTGACAACCATATTTAAAAATGCAACTCTGCGTTTATGCTCTGCTCTGTGTAGTTTCGGATTTTCCAATCAACTTTTATTTTTCACAACATGACAGGGTAGGGGGCGAGAAATGTTTGGGGAAGAGGGCTTGAATGGACAGACCTGTAACATGTTTTGGCTTGAATGTTCATAAAGGCCGAGAGGAGAGGATTACAGCGGCTATGATCAGACGGACGTTTTATTCACTACAATTCTATACAAAATGCAATACAAGCTATTATAATACGACACAATACAGTACATTACAATAAAATACAATACACGATTTTGAAAATGCCCCTTCGGAAGGTCAGAAGAACACAATGAACGCTGGAAATGGGTATTCTCCGGATAAGTATCTTAAATTCCTGATTTATTTTCTCGGGTCAAATGATAACACTGCAAATAATAACTCAAATTAGACACCTCAAACACCGGTTCACGCCATGCTATATAAATTAAATATTGACTAATCTAAATAAGTCGACCGCTTCCTTGGAATAGTAGAATAGAATAATTACACTGAGAGAAGTCGTCTAAATCTATACAGAGAACGAGGAGAAGAGTAAATATGGACACCGAAAGATGTAAAACGTTTGGAATTTGCGATTCGTGAGGCAGCCTAAGGTGTGGTAAACGCTTGGCTGTTAAGGTATGCGGCAGGTAAGGTAAGGTAAGGTAAGGTAAGGTAAGGTAAGGTAAGGTAAGGTAAGGTAAGATCAGGTAAGGTAAGGTAAGGTAAGATCAGGTAAGGTAAGGTAAGATCAGGTAAGGTAAGGTAAGGTAAGATCAGGTAAGGTAAGGTAAGATCAGGTAAGGTAAGGTAAGATCAGGTAAGGTAAGGTAAGATCAGGTAAGGAAAGGTAAGGTAAGATCAGGTAAGTTAAGGTAAGGTAAGATCAGGTAAGGTAAGGTAAGGTAAGATCAGGTAAGGTAAGGTAAGATCAGGTAAGGTAAGGTAAGGTAAGATCAGGTAAGTTAAGGTAAGGTAAGATCAGGTAAGGTAAGGTAAGGTAAGGTAAGATCAGGTAAGGTAAGGTAAGATCAGGTAAGGTAAGGTAAGGTAAGATCAGGTAAGGTAAGGTAAGGTAAGATCAGGTAAGGTAAGGTAAGGTAAGGTAAGATCAGGTAAGGTAAGGTAAGGTAAGATCAGGTAAGGTAAGGTAAGGTAAGGTAAGGTAAGATCAGGTAAGGTAAGGTAAGGTAAGGTAAGGTAAGGTAAGGTAAGATCAGGTAAGGTAAGGTAAGATCAGGTAAGGTAAGGTAAGGTAAGATCAGGTAAGGTAAGGTAAGATCAGGTAAGGTAAGGTAAGATCAGGTAAGGTAAGGTAAGATCAGGTAAGGAAAGGTAAGGTAAGGTAAGATCAGGTAAGTTAAGGTAAGGTAAGATCAGGTAAGGTAAGGTAAGGTAAGATCAGGTAAGGTAAGGTAAGGTAAGATCAGGTAAGGTAAGGTAAGATCAGGTAAGGTAAGGTAAGGTAAGGTAAGGTAAGATCAGGTAAGGTAAGGTAAGGTAAGATCAGGTAAGGTAAGGTAAGGTAAGGTAAGATCAGGTAAGGTAAGGTAAGGTAAGATCAGGTAAGGTAAGGTAAGATCAGGTAAGGTAAGGTAAGATCAGGTAAGGTAAGGTAAGGTAAGATCAGGTAAGGTAAGGTAAGGTAAGATCAGGTAAGGTAAGGTAAGGTAAGTTCAGGTAAGGTAAGGTAAGGTAAGGTAAGATCAGGTAATGTAAGATCAGGTAAGGTAAGGTAAGGTAAGATCAGGTAAGGTAAGGTAAGGTAAGATCAGGTAAGGTAAGGTAAGGTAAGGTAAGATCAGGTAAGGTAAGGTAAGGTAAGGTAAGATCAGGTAAGGTAAGGTAAGGTAAGGTCCGCATGAACACTGGACACAAACTACTAGATGCATATAAGTAACTCAATGACATCCTTATACTGTGATACTGGATGAAGGAGGAGGGCGACGCTAATCATCTTCCTTATGACACAGCGTCGTCAAAGAGCAACTACCGTTACTACCAATCTTGGGATTACATTGCGACTAAGTCAGTAATGCATGATGAAGTCGACGTCAATTTGAACTGACACAACTTTCTGTGAAGCTGAGATATTTCATAGATTTGAGTCATTAAACACTTTAAAGACTAAATTACACTAAACCAATGCAGCTCGTCGTTGGAGTGCAGTGTGATTCTCGTTAACGTTAACGATAACGAAAATGTTCGTTAACGAACAAAAAATGATTTCGTTAACGATAACTATAACTATAACTAAAAAATATCATTAACTATAACTATAACTATAACAAAAATAACACTAACGAAAATTCATTGCTATTTTCGTTAATACGAATAAAAAAAGTGCAATATCAACTAACGTGAGAACGTGAAAATACACCCGTTAACGAAAGCAAAATGATTCCTATGTTCGCCTTGGATGTCGGTGAATATGGAGCGCTGTGTATTCATGAAGCTGAATGCACCCATTCGTCAAAGCTCTAAGCAAATTATTGTGTAACACGTCTTCATAATTCAGTGTGATTTTCATTAACGATAACGGTAACGAAAATGTTTTCGTTAACGAAAGCAAAATGATTTCGTTAACGATAACTATAACTGTAACTAAAAAATAATATTAACTATAACTGTAACTATAACTAAAATGAAAAACCATTAACTATAACTGTAACTGTAACTAAAATAAAATCTGTAAGGAGAATCACACTGTTGGAGTGTTAACCCGATTCCTCGTCCTTCTTTTATCTCTCTCACCGCTTCACTGTAGCCTTTGTCTAGAAGAAAGACAGAAAGCTAGGTCGCGGGAATCATGTTATTCGCAGGCGCTCAGAAAAAGAACTAAATCGTTAAGCAGGTATGGTTCAAAATCGATTCCAGATCAAGATCCAAGGCTCAGGAAAAATAATTTATGTGGATGTCAACTGTCTTTGCTGTAAATAAGATGTCGTTAAACTCTGAATCCATCCATCCATCGGGTCATTTATATACCATGGTTCATTCAAAATTGGTTTGCGCATTTGGATCAAGATATCTGCTTAAACAGCTGAAAAATTGTATTGTCTGCTCAGACCATCAACTGGATTGAGTGTTAATTTGACTACTCAATGTAATGTAATGTAATATAAACATTTGTAAAGCGCTCCTTGCAGCAGAGCTATTCAGAAGCGCTCTCAACGTGATTGGCTCGTGCAAAAAGAAAGGTCTTTAAGCATTTAAGTGAAGCTGAAAACGCCCTGAGGATCTTACTCCGGATCTCAGAAGGGAGTTCATTCCACAGTGAAGGACCAACCAAAGCAAAGGCCCGATGCTGAGTTAATGAAGTTCGCGACCGAGGTACAAATAAGTCCAATCGGTCAGTAAAACGAAGGGGGCGAGACGAGCGTGAAGAGGTTGGTTTGCTCATCAGTTCACAAATATGTATGGGCGCTAAGCCTAACTGGGATCTAGTGACTAGAAGCAGGACCTTGAATCTAATTCGAAGCGAGACAGGGAGCCTGTGAGGTTCATTTTGCATATAGGAGGTGATGTGTGAGTATCGTGGTAAGCGGGCAATGAGTCTATAGCTGCAGCATTTAAGACGAATTGCACAGGAGACAGCCGAACATTAGGGAGCCCGATTAAAAGAGAATTGCAATAGTCAATGCGCGTAGATACAAAAGGCATGGACGTAAACACCGCAGAGGATACCGATCTCCTGATGACTCTAAGACGCCTGACTTGGTAATAACAAGAACGGGTAAGAAGAGAGAGATGCTAAGTGAAAGTCAAGGCACTGTCTAGCGTGACACCCAGGTCACGAACACTGGAAGAAAAAGTGAAATCAGGGAAAAGTGAGGTCAGCAATTCTAGATCAATATCCTCCGACCAGATTAAAACCGTATGCAAATCAGACCACTTTCACATTCCGGATATTCGTAAAATCAGATCTTGTATGACGTCAAACATCGATGTAAAAATTCGCAAAAGCCCGTAAAAAATCGCGAAAACCTGTATGTGCTGTTTAAACACCTTTATATCTCGTAATCACAACGTTATATGAGTCCCATTTTCGTTTAATCGTTATCTCCCTCTCCAGTTGTCAGAGGAAGAACGCGTAATGTAAGGGAAATGGATCGGAAGGAAATGACGTGAAAACGCTCATTGGGATAAACCTTAGGATTTGTCCGATCGACTTGGAATTTGGGGATTTTCCATAGCAATCTGAGTTTTTTGTTAAGGTCTACAGTCATGATATTTAATATGGAAAGCAAAAGTATAGTATAGACAACCATTCAACGAGGAATGGCTGTATGGTTGCTAAAGTTTTCAGTTACTGGGGATTTTTTTAGATCATCTTGTGATTTTTCAGGCAAGAACTTGGGATTTCTGAAAATGGAGAGTGGCAGCACTGCGTGAAAGGGTCATCCAAATGAAACAGACCGACAGACAGATGGACAAAGGCAAACAGATACACGGTAAAAATAAGGAGAAAGATGGTCGAACCCATTGATGGACAGAAAGACGGACGGAGGGATACTCAGACAGACACACAGACATACAGACAGAGACAGAGACGGACGGATACCTAGACAGACAGACAGCCAGACACACAGACAGAATGACCCAGACAGACAGACAGACAGACAGAAAGACAAACGTAGAGACCGTGATAGAAAGAAGGACAGAATCGCGGAGATAATAGAAAGGATAGTTGGTTTTTATTTTCCGGACTTAAGGCCAGAGGTACAATGATCGGTTCTATCTTGATATGTCATTTATGGGTTTAACCCACAGAACAGAAATAACCCTCCCGGTTTTAAAAAGATTTCGAGAAAGTGTTTACCCTCGTCAGGCGCTGCATAAATGTTAGTGACACAAGGTAGCCGATTGGTTAGAGCGCCCTGTCTTTACACACCTTTAAAACGTTATCGACCTGCGCTATATAGCCACGGCATAGGCTAAACTACCGAGTTGATTTCGTCATTCAGTGCCATATACCGTCGGAGACAATGGCCCTGGCAGCTGGATGTCGTTAACAATGGAAACTAACAGCCGATTGGTTACAACGCTCGCCTTGTAATGCGGAGTGTACGGATTAGAGCCTCCTCTCTGAAACGGTTACTCGAGAGTTTGAGCAAGTCCTACACTCACAGTTGCTCAGCGCCATCGAATGATGCTTGGTTTTTAGATAGTGGCGCTTAATAAATGCACAATAAAAAGTAATTACAATTCTATTCATGTTCTTGCATTGCGCACTGTTGAATCTGTGTTTGCGACAAGTCTTCCGATTCTTACAACAATAATCTCTACACAGCAGTCCGCGCCAACAGCAAATCCGAAGCACAAAGGTTGATCTAATCCAATTCAATTGCGTACCATACCAATCTAGTTTAGCACGATCCAGTTATTCCTATTAAATATAGTCTGGTAATCCAGTTCATAAATTAAATCCTGCTCATTTTAGTCCCATTAAATATAATCTAATCTAATCATTTATTATTCAATCGGACCTAATCTAATACAATCCAACATCGTCTATTCTAGCTCCATTTAAACTAACATTTTGTAATTTAATATAATAAATTATAATATATTTTTTATTTGAAATAACATAATATTGCATTACATAATATAATATTGTCATATTTTACTTATTTACTATGGAAATGTATTTGCACCCACTCCTATATACTTATATCCTATTTTATTATATAATATAATATATTTCAATATAGCACATTTGCATCAGTATGCACAGGATAGCATTCTATATCGTATAATCCGTTGTTAGCCAAACAATGCAAATGCAATAAATTCTATTGACATCTAATCAATCCTATCCCGATTAAATCTAATTTAACTAGTAGTAGTTTCAGTGTCAGTTTAATGACACTGCCTGATAACAAAGATGAATAACGTCGCCCTCCTCTATCCAGTCATGGCACTGGCACTGCAAGAGTACGAGCAGTGGCAGAGTTAGATAACCGCTGAACGAAGTGAGGTATAAATATATATCGTGTTCGAAGAAAGCAATTTAAAGGTGTCTAAACAGATGTAATCATTACAGTATCGAATCGTTGATGTTCGTTACTTTATTTAAACGAGATTGGTAAGAAGACAACTGGAACTGATTAATACCGCCCTCCTTATTTATCTAACCTTCGACCTGGCACCACCCACAAACGGCAGTGACGGAGTTTTAGAGCCGGTGACGTAGACTTTAACTTTAAACTTTTAAAGTCCGTTATCGCACATCACCGATTGGCTTGGAGACTTGGAGTCCAACACGAAAGCTATGGAAAACATCGAATAATTTTTATTTCAAAGTCTTTCTTCAGATAATAAAATGTTCCTGAAGATGATTTCTTTGATTATGCAATCAATTTAAATGCTGATTAAAACGAGATTTACAAAATCGGAGCATAATGAACCAACCAGCCTTTGAGAAAATGAGACTATATAGCTACGGTAAGTATCTATTTAAGGTGTTTAGGCAAAGACTGAAGCTGTTCGTAATAACATCCACTGTGACTGTAGTATACCTTAAAACAAAATAATTCGTTTGGCAACAAAATAATCATGTGATTTGTGTGTGTCATATCAAAGATGATTGGCGTGGCCTTCTTCCATTATTTAGGCTTGGGATTGGCACTACCAGAGAAAAACTTCCTTGTGTTTCCGTTGTAACATAAATCGTGGGATGAGAACGTTAGCTCTCCTCGTTGCTAGTTGCTGCTTAACTGTTTCATAACAAAGATAACAAAGATGATTAGTCTCGCCCTCCTCATTTCTCCACGCTTGGGACTGGCACTGCCAGAGTATGAGCAGTGGTGAAGTTAACGTTGGCTATAAACGTTTGTAGAATGTTGTTAATCACTGCGGAAATAAAAGAGCTGTGTTTCGACACCCGTAAATAAGGTCCTTACTACTCTATATTATTCCGTTTTCGCTATTTTGTAGCTAATAAGATCGGCGGATGGCAGAACTTACGTCACGAAGTTATTAAACAACTGAATGCAATTAATTAGCACTAGAAATTTGAGAATATAAGAGTTTTAAACAGTGGTTTCCAGTGACATCTTGTGGCTGACACGGCCTTTGATGTTTGAGATAGGACGATAGTTTAAAGGAGAGTCAGGATCAAGGCCTTGGCGCTTGATGGAAGGGAAAACCACAGCCCTTTTGTGTAGGGACCTGCGAATCACAAATTTTCAGTCGAATCGAATCTCGAATCGAATCGGGGGTAAAGATTCGAATTCGAATCGAATCTCGAATCGAATCAGCGGGTACCAGTTTCATATTAATGAAGCTTGATTGCACAGGCGTACCACAGTATCAATAACATTTCTGCAGTTTAAAATCAATTAAACTAAACATTAAGCTCTTCTAACAGAATAAAAATAACACAAATAATTAATTAATTAAGTATATTCTTTGTGCTAATTGTATAACCGCACTTTGGTGTACATACATCTAAGCGGAGTATATACAGAGCTTCTCAATTGAGGCGAGCGATCGGTTGCTCTCCTTGGTCGCTCGCCTAGCAAAGGTTCTGGGGAACGGTAAATCGCTCGCCCTGCCGAAGGTGTCACACCGTCGGTCACCGCTCGATGAGCTTAAGTTAGACTCCAAGACGATAGACGGAAGTTGAGCCAGACCAATATTTTGTTTATCTAATTTACATTACATTAATTTATTTACTTGCGGCATCGGTGAATGCGTGCCGCGACCTAATGACTGCTGAGTTATCGCTCTATGTTTATACAATAGCCTATGATTGGCCATAACAACCCGGTCGACACTTTACGCCGCATGACTTCATTCGTAAAGTCATGCAGCTATATGCAGCTGTACAAAATAGGCTGTACACAAAAGATCTAGAGGTCGACCGCGTATCGCTTACCTACTCAATCCAGCGCGATCGATTTTCAAACCGCCGACTATTTTCAAATGAGAAGCTCTGAGTATAGGCCTGTAGCATTCTAATTATAAACCCTTTTCAGAGGGTTTGTTGTCGTCGCGTGCCGCGTTTCACGCAGAAATTCAACAATCAATCCACGTGCAGTAAGCAATTAAACCAATTAGTTTACAACAAATTGCGTCAATGGCTAATCATTATTTCCGCAAAACGATTCGAAATTTTTCGAATCATGATATCATTTTCGAATCGAATCGAATACCGCCGTCCGATTCGTTTTCGAATCGAATATCGAAGCTTCGCAGGTCCCTACTTTTGTGCTGTGTCGGGACACAACATTGAGTCAGAGAAGAATTATATAGTAATGTCAAAAGCGGAATAAATTCGTCTAAAAAGTCTTAACTATAATATGAAGGAAGCAGGTCTAGTTCACACGACTTCATCTATATAACATGCACTGACAAATATCTTCGCTATATAAACTGTCATTGTAATACTAAACTAGTTGTTTTAGGTGAACATACGGCTTTGGGGATTTTGAAGGACGTAAGCTGAATCATTTTTATACAGTACTGCAGTTCTGTTTCAAGTAATTGTTTACCTGATTTAAAAGTACAGCGGCGTTGAGGTTTTGTATGTAAAAAATACTATGCAACGTTACAAGTATATATACAAGTATACTGTGCGTTTTAGACACCTTTTAATTAAATGTTTCAGATTTTATATAAGTTGAAATTTCACTCAAGCGCTAACTTATAACCACAAATTATTTGCCAATAATCTATCATAGGTAATATGCGAAAATAATTTATGTCGACGTCAACGGCATTTGTTGCCATAAGATTTCTTTAAACGATAGGAAATACGAATGTGTCGATAACGTTCCGTAGCCTAAACTGTCTGGTGTCAACACACATTCACCGTCGCCTACTACGAAACAGGTTTGCCTGAGTACTTGAGAAGGTCACACCAATGGCTGGCTATCGACCACGGTGACCTTTGTGCTGTACTAATAGACACGGCCGTCGGCGTCTGAAAACTTTCTTGGTTATTTAAGTGTCTGCTGCTTCCAAACATGATTTAGCAAAGTCTTTGCATACAGGCATATATGTGTGTACATATGCATGTATCTATGTTGGTATATGTGTATTATCTATATATGCATGCATGCTTGCATGTATGCATGTATTCATTTATGTATGTATGTATGCATGTATGTTTATGTTCATTTATGTACATGTATTTATGCATGTATGTATGTGAATGTATGCATAGGTGTATGTATGTAGGTATGTTTCTATGTATGCATGCATGTATATACGTATTCGTACATACGTACGTATGTAGCCTAAATATGCTCATGCATACGTACGTACGTACATGCTCATAGGAGCGCTTTTAGTCAACCTTCGAAAGGCACTATGGTGATAAACTCTTAAAACCTTGAATACTTGGCTGTAAATAAGAGAGGAGAACAAGAAAAGGAACGGTGTCTTTACTTCAGTTTTTAACCCGAATTCGTAGCCCGAAGAGTTTTCTTTATGACGCCGACGAAACGGAGGAATGCGATGGCAAAATCCGAACAATCGGCGACTTCAAAGGAAGTCTTTCAAGAGCTTTAACCGACATGTGACTCCAAGCCTTTGAGGAGTGGTCACTAACAAGATTTCGGGTCAAAGGTCACAGTATTGTACTCGAAAGTCTCTTATGTAACCGAATTGATTGAATACCTCTCATAAAAGACAACTCATTATTATTATTATTCCAGAGTTTAACGTCGTCCTATGCTTTGATTGCTTTAAAAATTCTGACAACTCATTAATGAGAAAGAGCATGTACGAGTATATATAGCGTTGTGAATATTCGATTTAAAGGTGTCTTATGGCAGAATTGTCGCTTACGAAACCGAATCCTCTGCATTGAACTGCAAATGATTTCCTGAATATTTGAAGTATATTGCGATTTGTTGGTTTTATCAACACGAGTGCTAATTCTCTTTTTTCTGGATTTTATCAGCAAATTCAAGGAAATACTAATTACGTTGTCATAATCGTAATCTCGAGATTTCTATATCGCCCAAAAAAGCGAAGTCGCGGGAACCAGCTTACTCACAGGCGTTCAGTCAAAACAGAAGTCATACTCAGCTAATGTCAAAATGAGTTCCAGGTCAAGACTCAAAGGGTCAGGCAGGTGGACAGTCAGAGGTAATTAGAAGAGGTGTAGTCAGGGTAGATCATTACAGGCACTTTCGTAAGTTTTGGCCACATTAGTATCTGTAGACATCAGACAACGTTTTCAAATAGTAGCCTGTTAGTTGTTGTAGTAATTGTAATATTAGTTATGTTGGAAGTTGTAGTAGTTGTTGTTGTAATGGTAGTGGTATTAGTATTAGTAGTGGTAGTAGTAGCAGTAGTAGTAGTAGTTGCAGCAGCAGCAGCAGTAGCAGTAGTTGGGTATCAGTATGCCCAATTATGTAGCGCATTTTCTGGTAAATTGCTTTGTTACCAGAAGTCGAACAAAATTCTAAAGGACACAAAGCGAATCTCGGAAGCGCAGAATGCTCCGTCAAATGCGGAGGGGCATTTCCGATCGGAAGGAAATTAATTAATAAATTCCAGGTCACGTGAGCTGGTTTCGTGAATGTCTCTTGCAATAATTAGGAAGATGGAGCGGAAGGAAATGAAATGAAGGGGTCATTCAAAGGAATCCTCATCTAATTGAAGAGAAATAAATTGTAGAAACAGAAGACAGACAAACAGACAGAGACAGATAGAAAGAGACGGAGAAAGAGAGACGTAGACACTGTGACAGACAGAATGACAGAGCCGCGGAGTCTATGAGAGGGATAGTTGGTTTTTATTTTCCGGACTTAGGTGCAATGAGGTGCAATGTTCGGTTCGTTTTATGATGTCCAATTTATGATTTGCCCCACGGAACAGAAATAATCTCTCCCTCCCGGTTTTTTAGAAGACTGGAAAGAAAGTGTTTTCCCTCGTAGGGCGACCCATAAATACTAATGACACACGGTAGCCGATTGGCTAGAGCGCTCTCTTCAGACACCTTTAAAACGTTGTCACTGGTACTATATAAAGAAGGGACTCGGTAGCATTAATAATAATTCCACCTTGGTCTGCGAGGCTTACGTCAATGGTCCTGGCCGCTAGATGTCGTTAAACAATGGAAACTAACAGCTGTTTACAAAGTGCGACCGTACATTAGTTACCGGAATAACGTACGCGTAGTAGCGTACCGTACGAACTGTACGCTATCGAAAAGAATAACGTACGCGTGCAGTGCCCCAAGTTTATCTCATTATTCAAAAAGAACCTCAATATAACCATAGTCTTTGTCGTGGTCTACGCGGGTGCATGCATCAAGGGAAGAAAACCGACGCGTCAACAAGCTTGTTTACAACGCACGGAAAATTCTGCAGCAAGCTGTCAACATTAATTCGGTGCATGCAACAAGGATATACGTGTTCAGTAGGACTTTCCAGGGAAAAGTACAGTGACGTCACAGAACGTTCTGGAATCCGGGAGAACTCTATATAAGATAGACCTGATGTACATTGGGGGCCTTTTGACGAAGATTTGTAAACGTTGAAACATTGATCGTATAACGTTCAATCGAGACCAGCCAACCTGTGTGCTGTCTACGATTGTGATATTTGATAGACGAGTTGACTTACTCTACACTTAATCGACTTTATTTTTAAATAAAGATCTTTTAATAGTTCCTTCGTTGGTTCGTCGTTGCGATCGAAGGAGTCGACCGCGACATTATTGGTGTCAGAAGTGGGATCATCGGTGTTGGATCCGGTGAAGAAGACGCGAGCCGGCGGAGGAAGGAGTCAACCCGGAGGATCAAGAGACGGTCTGTTCCAGACAGCGAGCGGATCGAGACGCCTTTCTACCGTGGGAGACGGGTGAATCGGCATACGACAGTCGGACGGACGAAGTGCGTCGTTCGGCTGAGACAGCAGAAGACAGCAGTCAACATACGGGTAAGATCCTAGGTGTTGTCGTGGCTGAGAAGGAGAAAAGAGAGTGGAGTTGCAGCCGAGTGGGAGGCAGCCATTATTTCTCTTTCAATATCTGCTGATTATTTCTTTGAAATTTGATCCATTGTTGTGATCGAGGCCAGACTTGCGTGAGCTTGTATAGTTTTTGCGTACTTGGCGAGTGTACTTCTTTGGATACTGCATAGTTGCACTTTGGGTTGTGGAATTTTCCTTTTGTGTGACGGGTTTGCCGCGTGGTGTCTGTTTTTTTTTGTTGATTGTTGTTGACTGACTGTTTGTAAAAATGGAAGCGTTGACAACAGAGATGCAAGCGAATATTCGCAAAATGTCGTCTGAGCGCCTTAGGGTGTATCTTATGAAGGCAGGAAGGGACGAAGATGATGTTATGTCATGGGATCGAAATCAATTAATGGAAGAATGGGCCATGGAGATTGGAAAAGAGGAAGAGGAATTTAAGGGTAGTCCAATATCTCCAACAGGAGTGGATTACGAGCTGCAGAAGCGCCGTCTGGAGTTCGAAATCCGTAAATATGAAGAACAAAGGGAGGACCGGAAGGAGAAGGAAGAAAGGGAGGAAAAGAGGAGAGAGGAAGAAAAGAAGGAACGGAAAGAGAAGGAAGAAAGAGAAAGGGAGGAACGGAAGGAGAAGGAAGAAAGAGAAAGGGAGGAACGGAAGGAGAAGGAAGAAAGGGAGGAAAAGAGGAGAGAGGAAGAAAAGAAGGAACGGAAAGAGAAAGAAGAAAGAGAAAAGAAGGAACGGAAAGAGAAAGAAGAAAGGGAGAGGAAGGAAAAGCAGGAAGAACGAAATGTTAGAGATTCTTTAGCAAGTCGTACTAAGCGTTATAGTGATGCCCTTAAGAATATTCTTTGGAAATTTCCTTCCGACCCTATAGAAATTCCAGGTTTCTTTGATCACTTGGATGGTTTGTTTAATGTGTATGAGGTGGATGAAGATGTTAGAGCAAAATTATTGCTAGCCATTTTAAGTGAAAGAGCTAAGGCATTAACCATGCGCCTTACTGAGGCACAGCTCCATGACTACAAATTCCTGAAGGAGTTTTTGCTAAGGGAGTTTAAGATAAGCCCTTCAAATCTTAGAGCCCGATTTTGGTCGTTGCACAAAGCATCGGACGAATCATTTACGATCTATTCATCCAAATTGCGTGTGGCTCTTATGTATTATTTGAAAAGTAGAAAGATAACTGATGAGTTTGATAAACTTGTAAGTTTATTGGTTGCGGATCGGCTTAAGGAGTCCTTGTCGAAGGCTTGTTTAGATTATATCTTGGCCCAAGAAAAAGAGGAGTGGTTGAGCTGTGAAGACATAGCTAATGCGGCTGACATTTATGTAGCGTCGCATGATGGTGGGAATGACTTAGTATGCCGTAGTCATCCGACACCGAAGTATAACAATTGGACGAGAGGTCAACCACATGTTCAAGTCAATAACCAGACAGCTCAACCCAAGTCTCCCAAACCGGAAATAAGGGGTGAAGCCAAGATAGGTGCGAGGGTGTCTCAGGAGGAGGCCAAGGTAAAGGGTCTCTGTTTCCTATGTCATCAGAAGGGTCATATGGCAAGGGAGTGCCAGACCAAACCAAGTTCTAAAAAGGTGAGTACTTGTATATTTGGGAACCCAACTGAAGAAGTGATCGACTTATTTGTTGAGAAGGTCAACGTGTTGCATGAGATACCTGAACAGGTAAAGCAAGGGAATTTATTGGATAATTCTAAACCAATAGGGTTGGAAACTGCTGTAAGGGTATACGAGAATAGTACTGATGGATTACACGAGAGGTCGTATATCAATGTACAGATTGAAGATCTCCCTTCTCAGCCAGCATTATCTGATTCAGGAGCAGAAATTTGTTGTATTGATAAGAAATTAATTGAGTCACTAAACTTACCCGTGATTAAACGGATTAATATAATTGGTTTTCAGGGAGAAGGATGTAAGGCAGATGTAGTATACCTACAAATGAAATTAGCTAATTCAATGGAAGGAACGACGAACATTGCGCCATCTTTGTGCGTCATGTTCGCTGTAGTCCCTGAACTAAATGAACGGGTTATTCTGACACCCCATGTTGTGGACCTATTAAGGGATAGTTCGCAATATGTAGTGATGGTAGCTGGCGTAGATCGACGTGTACAAATAAATAAAGGGGCAGAAGAAGATAACTTAGAAGTTAACAGCAACGAATCCTTGCCGTCAGAAGTGAATGAATATTCTCAGGAGCAACTAGTTGATGATTCAGATAATTTTCTTGATGTTGAGTCAACAGAGTTCAAGTCTGATGAGGGAGTAGCGAATAATGATACTTTATTGCGTGAGCAACAGAATTGTCACAATCTTATATCTTGCTGGCAACAAGCGAGACAGAATAAAAATAATTTCTTTATAGATAATAACCTCCTGTACCACAAAGGGGAAATTATGGGACATAAGGTTAATCAATTATGTTTACCGGAAGATAGAATCGAGGTTGTCTTGCGAGTAGCACACGATGCCCCATGTGCTGGGCACATGGCTTTTAAGGCAACGAGAGCCAGGATCAAATTAAACTTTTGGTTTCCAAGAATGGATGAGAGGATTCGCGAATATTGTGCGTCTTGTCAAATTTGTCAACTAAGAACTCCAGTTAAAGTGGCAGATCGAGTCCCGATCACTCCTATTCCGAGGGCGGATGAACTCTGTTTTAACCATCTAAATATGGATTGTATTGGCCCTATGGTAGTGACTGGAGAATCCAACAAATCGAAACCCCAGTACAATTATGCTCTGGTTCTGGTGGACAAATTTTCTCGTTGGCCGATGGCGTATCCTCTTAGATCGCTGAATGCAAAGGGAGTTTGTGAAGCTCTGTTGCAAGTTTTTACAACTTTTTCTATTCCAAGGATCATCAGTTCTGATTGTGGTACCAACTTTACCAGTCGTTTGACGAAAGAATTCTTGCGGCGAATGGGTTGTAGTCCCAGATTTAATACCCCTGGACATCCTGAGGCAGCTGGATTGGTTGAAAGATGCAACCAAAGCTTGAAAACCATGATCTTTAAGCTTGCTCAATCTGATCCTCGTGGATGGCACCAATTGTTACCGTTTGTTCTGTGGAGCCTTAGAGAAAAACCTTCAGGCACGACTCATATTTCGCCATTCACTATGGTTTATGGAACTCTTCCTCGGGGTCCACTTAGTGTGTTGAAGGAATCGTGGGCTGGCGAACGAAAAGTACCTCTTAACTTAGGTAAATCACCCAAAGAGTATCTCCAATCACTGAAGGAAAACCTCGAATTCGCGAAAGTTTATGCAGATTACTATAGTGATATAGAAACCAAGCGGTATGCAGATTATTATAACTTGCGTAGTACTGACAGAAAATACGAAGTTGGAGATAAAGTAGCAGTATTAGCACCAGATTTTGGTAGTTCTAAATTTTATAGTCGGTGGCAAGGACCTGCTACCGTAGTCAAGGTTAAATCCCCATATTCTTATATAGTAGAAATAGAGGGAAAACAAAGACATTTACACGCAAATAAGATCAAGCGATACCATGAACGACTCGAACAAGCGATGATCAATAGCTGTTCAGTAATTGTTGATCAAGATGAAGAATTTGGTATAGTAGAGGTTGTAGATCAGGAAGAACATGAACAAATAAGTCCGAGTAAGCGAATTGATCCTCTGATTATAGCGCATCTTTCGCAAGAGGAACAGAAGCAACTTTTTGAAGTTTTGGATCGGCACACGGCAGTATTTGTGGATAAGCCTGGGTATTGTCCAGTATTAGAACATGAAATTAAGATAACTCATGATTTCACTCCTAAGCGTTTAAGGGCATATAAAGTACCTGAGCTACTTAAACCTGAAGTACAACGCCAGATAGAAGAAATGTTGGCATTAGAACATCTAGAGAAATTCTTGCAAACTATTGAGGAAGCAGTACTCACTTTGAATTTAAGAAAATGTAATTTTGCACAAAACAAAATAAAGTTTGTTGGCCATATAGTAGGGTCAGGTTGTATTGAACCTGATCCAGGTAAGATCGCTACGATCAATGATATCCATCCTCCAACAACAAAGAAAGAAGTTAGAAAGGTTATGGGTTTTCTCAGTTATTTTCGAAATTTTATACCTGCTTTAGCTGAAAAAGCACGGATAATAACTGATTTGACACGAGATAACATACCTACGAAGGTGCCTTGGGAGCAAAAGCATCAAGAAGCACTAGATAAGTTAAAGGATGATCTCAGTAAAGCTACACAGTTGCATACCATTGATTTCACTAAGGAATTTGGTTTAAGTGTTGACGCAAGTGCCACCGCGGTCGGGTGTTGCTTGTTTCAGTGGACCGAAGAAGGTCAAGAAAAACCAATTGCTTTTGCTAGCCTTAAACTTACAGATACACAGATGCATTGGTCTACAATTGAGAGAGAGGCTTTCGCAGTAATTTGGGCACTTAAACGATTCAAGTCATGGATATTCTTATCAAAGATAATCATTTATTCAGATAATAATCCTTTGTCTTATCTCACAGATGCAAGCCCTAAGAGTGCGAAACTGACTCGTTGGGCGTTAGCATTGCAAGAGTTTAACGTGGACTTTCGATATCGTCCTGGACGTCAAAACACGGTGGCTGATTTCCTCTCTCGGTTGTGACTCGGATGGTGAAGGGGGGAAATGGCCCGACACACAAGGATCGAGCCCGCAAATTGTATAAATAAATTGACTAACTGATGTGTTTTGTTTTGTTTGTGTATGCTGTGTCGAGATGGAGTCTGGAGGCCCGGCTTGATCGTGATGACCCGTTCGGGATGGTGCTGAAGACGTGTCATCATCTGAGGGCGGAGGGAATGTCGTGGTCTACGCGGGTGCATGCATCAAGGGAAGAAAACCGACGCGTCAACAAGCTTGTTTACAACGCACGGAAAATTCTGCAGCAAGCTGTCAACATTAATTCGGTGCATGCAACAAGGATATACGTGTTCAGTAGGACTTTCCAGGGAAAAGTACAGTGACGTCACAGAACGTTCTGGAATCCGGGAGAACTCTATATAAGATAGACCTGATGTACATTGGGGGCCTTTTGACGAAGATTTGTAAACGTTGAAACATTGATCGTATAACGTTCAATCGAGACCAGCCAACCTGTGTGCTGTCTACGATTGTGATATTTGATAGACGAGTTGACTTACTCTACACTTAATCGACTTTATTTTTAAATAAAGATCTTTTAATAGTTCCTTCGTTGGTTCGTCGTTGCGATCGAAGGAGTCGACCGCGACAGTCTTATAACGTGCGCGTACGTTAAAAATGATCAGTTTAGCTGTACAGTATTATTCTCCCCGTACACAGGCCTAATTATTTACGAACGGTACCGAAATTTATTATTATCAATAAAATGACCACTGGCACTGACCATCCTATAAAGTGTGCCGTAATATCTGAATTATCTTCATATTATACATTAGACAGAATATTAGCAATTTGGAATTCAAAAAATTAAAAGTAGTGGTTAATTGGTTAAAATTGTTAACGACCAACCAATAGGTCTATTGACTTTTCTTATGCATAATGTTATGCATTTTATTTTCGTCACGAAAAGATGTCAACGTACGCCAACGTACGGAATAATAACGTACGCGTAACACATACGTACGTCAGAGAAAAAACAACATACGTACCGTACGTACGGTACACACACTGGTTGATTGGTCAGAGCGCACTCATTAGACACCTTCCAAACGTCGTCAACCTTTCCTATATAAGCAAGGGAGAGCCGAACTTAAGTAGCACGATTTTATGTAGCCATTTATTCATTGTGCCTTAAGATCGACGTAATTAAGCAATGGAAACTAACAGCCAATTGGTTAGAGCGGTCGCCTTGTAACGCGCAGTGTACGGATTCGAGTCTCCTCCTCTGAAGCTGTTACTCTGTGGCATGGGCGGCGATCATGGGGATCGATTAAGGGTGGGGGAGACACACCATACATTTGAAGAAACCCCCAAAAGGTCGTTAAATTTTTCCCAATAATGGTTACAAAAATTGACGTGTGACCTCTTTTTTTGAGCAGATCAGTTCAAAACTCTTTTCACCAGATCAGTTCAACAGCGTCCCCCACCCCACCTGTGAAACAAGATCGCCGCCAGTGCTCTATGGAGAGCTTGAGCAAGTCCTTTACTCACAGTTGCTCAGCGTCATTGATTGATGCTTGGTCGCTAGATCGTTCCGCTTAATAAATGCACAATAAAAAACAAATTACAATGCTATTCATGTTCTTCCATGTACTGTTAATTCTTTGTTTACGACAGGTCTTCCGATTCTGACAACAATTCTCTACACAGCAGTCCGCGCCAACAGCAAATCCGAAGCACAAAGGTTGATTAATAACATAACATAACATAACATAACATAACATAACAGAGGTTTACGGTGGTTCAGAAGGCTAAAGCCTGTGTGAGAACCACCACATTAATGTAATCCTATTTCAAATAAATCTAATCCAAACTAATCCAGTCTAACCTTATCCAGTTATTCTTGTTAAATATAGTCTAATATAATAGAGGTCAATAATTAAGTCCTGGTAATTCTAGTCCCATCAAATCTAATCCATTCCAATCATTCCTACTCAGCAGTTCAATCATCGGATCTGTTCTAATCCGATCCCACCTCGTCTATTTAATCTAATATTTTAAATTTTAATATAAATTTAACATATTACAGTATGATATATTTTCTTATTTAAAACAACTTAACATAATTTAATGTAACAGATGATAACATTACATTTATTTACTTATATTATTTATTTACTATGGAAATATATCTGGCGCCACTCCTAATATATATGGGATTGATTTTCCATTAATTATAATATAGCAAAATGGTACAGTATAGAATTGCATATAGTATAATCTTTTGTTGACCAAACAATGCAAAGGCAATGCATTCTAATCAAATTTAATCTTGAAGTAATTGGATTGCGTTGATCTAATACTTGTAGGTGTTGGATTGAGGAGAGCTATATGCAATGGATCGTATCCGGGGTTATTGTCATCACCCTCGTTGTAAGCAAGTAATAATTTCCCGTAATTGTATTGTAAATACAATATAAATACAGTTGTAAGCTTATTGCAGTTTGTGATTAATTCAATGCAGTTCCTAAAAATGCGTTAAACGACCGCTTAAGATCATCTGTTGCTTCTGTTAAAAAGGTGTCGATAATAATACTAATAGATATTTTTCTTCTCTAGTTGAAAGCTATATTTATATAGCGCTTTTTCATAGCTTACACTGTATTTGTTGTAGACTAAAAATAATTTACCTGCTGTATTTAATCTAATCCAATGACTTATATAGCGCCTTCATCATAATGCCAAGAGATCATTCGTTCCATCAGCAATCCTAATCCACTGGAGAAGCCAGGTTGAAATCCGATCGACCGAGATAGAGCGTCGTTATACAGACTTCACTCAGCAAGCTCAAAGCCACAATAGTTAAGTATTAGACCTAGCGCATCACCGATTACGTATATATGCATCCAAACACGTAATATAGCGCCTATTACGGCAGCTCAAAAACGCCTCACTAGTTTTACACGGTATTTTGTTTAAGTGCATCTGTTTCACTCTTTAAAAAGGTGTTTGTCTCTTCCTTAATGTGTTCGTATTTACGTCTCACCGGAATATCTATATGGAACTCAGGGCCTTGCATATATGACTGTGTTGCATCTACCTCGCTACAGTGATATCTTCGTTAACGAAAGCTGAAATTAGAAGTAAAATAAACGATTTCGTTAACGAAAACTAGAAGTATGAGTAGGAATTATTTCAGCAGCAAAAACGAAATTGGGAAAATGAATTCGAATTGCAAAATCCGAACAATCGGCGACTTCAAAAGAAGTCTTTCAAGAGCTTTAACCGACGTGTTACTTCAGGTCTTTGAAAAGCCGCCGCTAACGAGATCTTTGGCTTAAAGGTAATTATTATTGTACTCAAAGATCTTTGTGTTATGTGACCGAATAAATTGGAAAACTGTTATAGTTTCTTTTTTCTTCTTTATGGCTTTGGCTTTGGCGATGACCCCAGCACGAATAGCTGCTCAATTATGGTGAGTCTCCACTTCTCCCTGTCCTGTGCTATCTGTGTAGCCTCCTGCACGAATAGGCCCATCTCTTTGCAGTCCTCTCCAGGGGCGTAACTTTAGTCTAAAAGTGGGGGTACCAATACTTAGGTCTAAAAAGTGGGGTGTACCAATTTCTTCTCCACTTTCGCTTTTCGCATGGTATCTATTTTAACATATTCCTGTCAGTATTCTCATTATTTTGGCTCTCGGTTTACCTGTGTATCTAAGTACTTTCGCACTTTGGCGGAGACTGCATTCTCCGGGAAGGCACAATAACAAAAATATTGATCGACATTGTTTAAAAAGTGGGGGTACAGTGCCCCCCAGTCCAAAAAGTGGGGGGTACGGGTACCCCTCGTACCCCCTACAAATTACGCCTATGGTCCTCTCGAATCCCATCAATCCAACTGTGACTCCCACTATTCTTCGTAAACATACCATTTCGAACACCCTCAGTAGTCTTTTCTGCACCTCCTTCAATGTCCATGACATGTCTCCGAGTTATACAATAATACGTTTAGCATAAGTGTTATACACCTGTACTTTGGTAGTCCTGCTGATTGATTTCCCTCGCACTCCACACCTTGTGTAGTGCCTGTAGGCCTAGTATTCCTCTTGCCAACCCAATTCTTCGTCCCACATCCTTCTGTGATTCGCCCTTCGCGTTGATATATGAATCCCTGCTTTTGTTCCAGATTTTGTCCATCCACCTCAAGTTGAAACTGGGTGTCCCCCCTTCCAAAGAACTGACTTTCTATCTTTTGCACATTGATGCTCATGCCCATTTCTCTGCTCACCAGTGCTACTGTCGTCAGGGATTCTTGTTATAGTTTAATATGGATAAAATAAGAAATGAATATATTTATGTATAGCGTCGTGAATATACGATTTAAAGGTGTCTTATGGCAGAATTGTGGAAAATGAAATCAAACTCTCTGCACGATACTAAAAACAATGGTAGAATATTCACTGCTACGATGGACTGTGACTGATTATCATTCGACTGAATATTGAAGGAGACAAGAAACAGAAGTGGATGCGAAAAATTCTCTGTTGTGCGACCAATACTTTGACCAAGGACGGTTGAAGACAAGACAATGTACAGATACCACAGCATCGGGATTTAATCGATTGTGGTATCACCTAATTGTCTTCTATTTCTATCACTCGGTAAGATTGATGTCAACGATAATGGCAGCCACAAGATGTCGTTAAACGCAAGATTAATCAAAGCTCTTTTAGACACCTTTAAATCTTGGAAATATTGCACATAATTAGGGCGGCGTTTACTCGTAGGCGATTGATTCAGAAATTTTTACTTTAATGAAACTGTATATAGTAAATAAATGGCAATTAGAATATACTAACGATAATAGAGGTCATTTTTATAAATCTATTTGTCCAATTGTAAGTACAGATATTAAATATTTAGAACCCTATAGGCATAAGGAAGTCCAAATTTCTAGGTTACGTCTGGGAGTCGCGAATACTAATCAAAGGCTGTTTATTATAAAACGACATTCAAGTGGTTTATGTGATACCTGTCAGGTCAAGGAGACTATTCATCACTTACTACTTGAGTGTAAAAAAAGAAGGAAGATATATCGAAGTTGTTGGGAGATAAATGTCAATTGTATAAAAGGGACATTTCTATTTCAACCCTTTTAACAGTAAATATATTACAAAATGAAGTGTATAGGGTACTTAAACTAATTACTAAAGGTCAAATTCTGTAAAGAGATATGCTAAATTTGCTAATGTAAATAGTTTTATTTTATTTTTATTTATTTTATTTTTTTTAATTTTTTTTTTATTTTTTTTATCTGTAATTTTAATTAGTCTTTTCCTTGTGCATTTATTTTATTGTATTAATTATTACATTATTATAATGCAATCTTGAATGCATTAATATCAAACTTGAAACAATTGTAATTATTATGCTCATATAATTTTATGCTTTGTTGGTTGATGAGATTTGTACTTGAGTGTGTTTAGTACCTGAGCAGTTTCTTTGAGGAAAGGTACTTGGTATAACCATACGTTTCATTTAATATGCATGATGTATGTGAGATTGGTACTATTTCATACATGATATGATTGTAGTGGTACATATTGCTATAAGATCTCATTGAACTGAGGAATAAGAAATGATCAATTAAACATTTCAATAATAGAATGGGAATATAATGTCATAATTATAATCATATGTGCTGTGCATTTATGTCTGAAGTTGTTTAAATATTTCTAGCGAGTGACAATAGTTGCGAAGTACTGTTTGGTTTGCGTCGGAACATTTTATAGCTATGTGTATTATAAATAACATTAGATATGT
>OY744609.1:3686409-3836409 GCA_963556255.1 Allolobophora icterica
GCAAGCTCAAGACCGTAATAGTTAAGTAATAGACCCAGCGCGCCACCGATTACGTATTTGTGCATTTAAATACTTAACGTAGCACTTTATGTTTAGCTCAATAAAACGCCGTACCCGATTTAAGCGGTTATATGAGAATTTTTATTATCACACAAAAGAAGTCACGCTGCGCTTTAATAGCATCAGGTGATTGTAGCGAATATGGATTTATAGCGCTACAGCATAAGGCTAGTCACGGTTGGGCTGGTCGAAATTAGGCGAAAGTGAAGCATAGGTTGAAGCAGGTGTACGTGATAAGTGAAGGTGGGCGTATTTCTGAAAGGAGTGCCGAGAAGAGAAGACGTCTGGGAGGACGAGTGAGAAGCTGTGGCTAGGGAAGAAGTAAGTTGTGCTATGTTTGCTAAACCATTTGTGTACTATTGCGTTTGTGTGGAAGAGAATGATATGTAGTGTTTAGCACGTTAAATGGAGATTATTGTACAAGTACATGTAGGAGACGAATAAAGTAATATTGCATTTATGTAGAAGGAACTGTTGAGTAATGTATAGAATGTTAAATAGGTTATTCGTCAAAGAATAAAGTAATATTGCGGTTATGTGGAAGAGACTGTTGAGTAGTGTGTTGAACGTTAAATAGATATTGTTGTAGACATAATAGACGAATTAATTGATGTTGCGTTTATGTAGAAAAGACTGTTAGGTGGTGTATATAAAGTTAATTGGAGTTCATTGTGAATGTAAAGAGGACGGTAAAGTGTAGTAACTGGAATTTGGAATTGTGTCGTTGTATAATATGTGTTGTAGAAACCCTAGCGGTCGGTGTGACCCTAAGGTGAATTAAACGTGAAATGACTCAACTGGTGTCGAGTGAATGAGTCATTTGTTACAGTGATCCTTTTTAAAAGGTGTTACGTTTTGTGTTTAACGATATCTGTTTCAATCTTTAAAAAGGTGTCTTGTGCTTCATTTCTTCGTGTTTTCGTGTCCGCTGGAAATCCATCGAAAAACGCCGCAAACGATTTGCACCAAAAATGTTAATAAGAGTTCCTTCTTAATAATGTTTGATTTACACGGTAGACCTCACACCATCATTATCTGCTCATACTCTGCTGAAAAGCGTAACACCGCGCCTATTAATCTGTTTCACTCTTTGATTTACCGGAAAGAGAACATTGATAACGGGCGTAGCATTGGGTTTTAATAGAATCAGTCGGTCCCTTTAAAAAGGTGTTAAGTATTGCATTTAAGAGCATCTGTTTAACACTTTTAAAAGGTGTCTTTTCCTAACGTGTTCGTGATTTCGTCTCAGCGGAATTTCCGTCGAACTTACGGCAGTGACATTCCATGGCGCCATAATGGCCGATATATAATATAAGTGATATTTTTATGTGCTAACATAAATGAAGCATTGTGTTGTTTTTAAGGGTAATCTCATCTTTCTCTGCAACATTGTCCGGGTCCTTGTGACGAAACTGCGAGCTATCAACTCACCCGATACCATCCAAGCTAAGTTAGTAACCATTAGCAATCATACCTCTCGCTTTCTGCCCGCATCCAATTTAAGGTCCTCATCCTTGTCTCTAAGGCTCAGCTTGGTTTCGCTCCAAAATATTTATGTGACTTATTTCATCGCCCTCACTCTGCGGCTTCTCTTCGTCCTCTTCGTTCATCTGACCGTTTGGACCTCCTCGTTCCCCGTGTCAGGACTTCACTGGCTCAATCTAGGTCGTTTGCTTCCATTGGCCCTGCTCTTTGGAATGGGCTTCCTCCGTTTGTTCGTTCTTCTATTCTCTCAGGTAGCGTCTCTTCCTCTTTTACCTTTCTTAAAACTTGCTTTTTCTCTCGGGGTCTATCGCACTGGGAGCGCTTCTGAATGGCCCTCCCGCTAGAAGCGCTTTATAAATATCCGAATACAATACAATATACAATACAATATGGTACCTTCGAAATTCACTTTAGTAAACTGTTTTCTTTTTATATTTCTTTCAATTAATAGATTTAACGGCATCTGATGGCTGGCTTACGCGACCATTGACGTCGACATTACGGTTGCTTACTTTACCTTACCCTACCTTGCCGTACCTTAGGCCTACTTTACAATAACTTGCCTTACCAAGTATTATTTGGCTAACTTTATAAGAGGAATAATAAAATAGACAACCTTATGAGAAAATTTAGGGAAATCTTCGTACTGACCCTGGCAGACGCCAGATTATGTTAGCACTCGATGCTAATACGCAAATACTTACAATTTAACATCTGAATTAAACATGTCCATTTTAAGACATAATATTCACCAATCGCGTTCAACCGCGTCGTTTAGAACTGTATTCTAGAAAAGACATCAACAGATGTTGTAGCCATGAGAGGTTTTAGTCACTAGCACAACTACATGAATACGAAGTTAGACACCTTTAAACCAACGCCATTATTTGTTATGTGTATGTGTCTGGCGTGATTAACATTGAGTTTTGTCCTAACACTTTTCGTTGACCGCTGGAGACCATGCCTGAAATGCAAAGCTACAATCAGAAAGCTTTAAACGGGTTAACTTTATCGTATCGTATCTAGTAATTTATAAGGCTCCTCTCGCAGTATAATCTATTCAGAGGCGCATATAGGCTTATTAAGGCGCGTATCATGATTATTTCAAAGCTAAGAGCAAAGCACCAGCTAATCACGAGGGGTTCTCCAGAGCTCGATGTCCACTGGGGGTCCGAGTCCGGTTTCCACAGAGATCAGAGAGAGGCAGAGCAGCTGTTACGGAAGCCTTCACTGAGGACGAGAACGCTTGGCATTCAGAAGATAAGATGGATTGGGGTATGAATTTTTTAAGAAGCGAGTCTTGACCATGGCAGCCCCCAGAAGTCGTTAGCACTCAATGCTAAAAATTATGTAAATAGAAGGCTACAAATTAACATCTGAATTAAACATCTCCATTTTAAACTGTAATTTATATTCACCAATCGCGTGCAACCGCGTCGTTTAGAACTGTGTTCTATACACAAGACGTCAACGGCTGTTGTAGCCATAACATGTTTTTCACCACTAGCACTACTACATGAATACGGAGCTACAATATTAGACACCTTTAAAACATTCTCACTGGACATATATATACTTCTGGCGCGATCATCAATTCATCTGCCTTGTTTCCAAGATTTCGTTGAGCACTGGAAACCATGTAATGAAAAGCAAAACTACAATTAGAAACCTTTAAAACGGGTTTACTGTAGCTATATGTGTCTAGGCCCATTACGCTCATCTGCCTATCATCATATACTGCCAGGCACGAAACAAAAAATGATGGACGAAAGTTATATAATAAGAAAACGAACTGAACTATATCAACCAACTTTAAAGACATCGACGAACTTCGTAGCTACAGGATGCCGTTAAACAATGGAATACTACTAATATGCTTACTACTCCCTTCATTGTACTTTACTTTTAAATGGAAGAAACTGAATTAAAGTTAAGAAGATGAAAGAGACGTCGACGCCTTACCCACATCGGGATAACAGAATTTCTTTAGACTGATTTTGTCTCCACTAACACCATCAACCCAGAAGCCTCTTATATTATACGCATGCAAACCAATGACGACTTTGAACGAATCATCTCAATCAAGAAAATGAACTGATACACACTTATCAATACAGACGTTAACGGCCATAGCTGACATAAGACGTCGTTAAACTGTGGATCCATCCATCCACTTAAGTCTTTGTTTTTTGGTCACACAGAATTTCGTTAACTGATGGCCATTAATCAGTGAAACACAAAGCTACAATTGAATCCTTTTAAACACCTCCGTTAAGGCTAAGCCTGTTATTATTTATCTGGCGATTTTATCGATGAACTCCGCAACTACCCATAAGATGTCGTTGAACTGGATCCTCTTCCTCATCTGGCGCCTTCAATCGTGCCATCAAACTTCTCCATTGCCCGTTCTCCTAAAGTGCCAGTCCGAAGATTGATTAAAGAAGAAGGGCAACGCTAAGTAACTTTCTTACGACATAGCGTCGACAAACAGAGGCTACTGTTTCTAGTAATTGATTTTCTTTTAATTAATTTTCTTTTAATCAACTTAGTGTGATGTCAGACCCAAGCCTGAGTCTTTCTTATATCACAGCGTCCTTAAACAACAAATATCCGAGAGTTTGCTTTTTTCTGTGTCAACTTATATGACGTAGTAGGCCTATGGACGTCAAACACCCTGTTTCATGTAAAAATTCGTAAAAGTCCGTTTATAGTGCGAGCACTTCTATTCGCTGTTTAAACACCTTTATTTCGCGTTATCAGGGAACTATATAAGTCCCGTTTCCGTAACGTCAGTATTATTAGGTTGATGGCCAAACGAGCAATGACACGAAGACGGAGCGGAAGAAAATAGAACAAAGGAGGATTTGAAGGGAACTGAGTTGTCGAAACAGATAGGCAGAAAGACACACAGATGGACAGAGGCAGACAGATACACGATAGGATAGACAGATTGACGAACACACGGATGGATAGACGAAGGACGGACGGATAGCGAGACAGACAGACAGACAGACAGACAAACAGACAAGGACAGAGATAAAAAGAAACAGATGGAGAAAGACAGACGTAGAGACCGTGACAGACAGACGGACAGGAGGGTGGAGGTAAAGAGAGGGGTGGTTAGTAATTATGTTCCAGAGGTACAATGATCGCTTCCATAGTGATATCTTATTTGTTAATTTAGCCCACAGAAAAGAAATAACCACTTACAAGTTACAAGATTTAGAAAGAAAGCGTTTCCATCATCGGGCGCAGCATAAACGCTAAATGACACACGATAGCCAATTGGTTAGAGCGCTCTCTTTAGACACCTTTAAAACGTTGTTTAACGGTTTTATATAGGCAAACTCCGCCACACCCTGTACTAATGCGACAATATAATACATTATAGCATTCTCTGCAGCACTAATATATACAGTGTACACTGTAAAGTATAGCATTGTACATTGAATAATCCATTGTAAGTCAAACAATGCAAATACAATGCATTCTAGTCTATCTAATCTATTCCAAATTGACCAAATCTAATAAAATCTAATGTAATTGGGTTCCGTTGATCAAATCCTTGTAGGTGTTAGATTGAGGAGAGATATCTGCAGTGGATCGCATCCGGGATTTTTATCATCACCCTCGTTGTAAACCTGTAATAATCTGCCGTAATTGTATTGTAAATACAATATTAAAATTGTTGTATTGCTATTTTTAAGTAGGTAGGTATCCTGTGCAATAACCGGAAAAGGCCGTTTAAGAACTTCTGGTGCCTCCCTTAAAAAAGGTGTCGATAATAATAGTTATAAATATTCATCTGCTGTAGTTGAAAGCTGCATTTATCTAGCGCCTTTTCGTAGCATACACTGTAATTGCTGAAAATTAATATCGATGAAATCAAAATTGTTATAAAAAATTATCAGCATTCATATAGCGCCAACGTTAACTTCTCAGAAATCTTTGAGTATTACACGTCTGCTTCATTTAATCTATTCTAATGACTTCTATAGCGCCGTTATCATAATTGCCGAGATTCGATTGGAGAACCAATATATATATATATATATATATATATATATATATATATATATATATATATATATATATATATATATATATATATATATATATATATATATATATATATATATATATATATATATATATATATATATATATATATATATACAGAGTCCATTAGGCAAGCTCAAAGCCGTAATGGTTAAGTAATAGACCCAGCGCGCCACCGATTATGTATATACTAGACTAACTATAGTATTTGCCCGTCATTATTATGACGGCAGTGTATAATTATAGGCCTATATGTATCGTTGGTTAAAATGCCCTGATCGCCGTCGTCAAGACCGTCGTCAAGACCGCCGTCGTCAAGACGGCAGTACTGACGTCACAAATGGTTTCTGTTTAACAATAGAACAGAAACCGTTTGTGACGTAGCGTCCTCCGACAGACACTCGCTATATGGATATTATATGAATGATGTAATGAAATTACTTAACATATCGTCTTTTGTTTAGCTCAGTAAAACCCCGTACACGATTTAGGCGGTAATCCGAGAATTTCCATTATCTTCCAAAAGTAACACTGCCCCTTTTATAGCATCAGATGATCCTTTTAAAAGGGCGTTATGTATTGTGTTTTAAAAGGTGTCTTTTGCTTAATTTCTTCCTGTTTTCGTCTACACCGAATATCCATCGAAAAATGACGCATACTGATTCCTCTTAAAAATCTTCGATTTACACGGCAGGCCGCAGACCTCCATTATCTGCTAGTAATCTGCTAAAAAGCACGGCACGGCGCTTTAATAACGTCTGATGCTCGCTTTAAACAGGTGTTAACATCTGCTCAATCTTTGATTTACCAGAGGGTGTTCATTGACCACAAGGCACGTAACTGGATTTTAATAGAATCAGATATTCCCTTTAAAAAGGTGTTAAGTATTGCGTTTAAGAGCATCTGCTTTGCTCTGTAAAAAGGTGTCTTTTGCTTAATGTGTTCGTGTTTTGGTCTCCAGTGATAGGCACTAAACTATTTTTTTAAAGTTAAACTAAAATTATTTTCCAACTAAAAAAATAGTTTAACTAATGTTGGCAACTGATTTTGGAAATTAGTTAACTAAACTAAAAAAAGTAGTTAAACTTTTTCCAACTTTTTCGACAAAATTTTCACAATAAAAGACGTTAAGTGAACTGTAATAATTTAAAGCGTCAATGACAATTTCACCTTCAAAAATATATATATATATATATATATTAATATATTAATATATATATATATTAACGAAGTTGAGTAGCCCTTCACGTATAGGACCGTATATTTATATAGCCTCGGAATAAGAGCTGTTTATGAGTAGAAATTTTCAGAATTAGATTTAGATCGTTTCAATGTGAACTCGTGAACTTTGACAAAAGAGTTGTCTCAGTTACAAGTAAGTAAGTAAGTGACGCATTTGTTGGAATCAATAGAGTAACCAAAATGGTGATCCTTAATTGGTGTTACCATCACAGACGACCTCAAAGCCATAGCGCACTATTAAGACCCAGACTTGGGACTTACATCACCCGAAATGAGTGATCTTACCTTGTATGTTAATATATATATATATATATATATATATATATATATATATATATATATATATATATATATATAAATCCAGACCCAGACTTTGGACTTACATCACCCGAAATGAGTGATCTTACCTTGTATGTTAATATATATATATATATATATATATATATATATATATATATATATATATATATATATATATATATATATATATATATATATATTAACATATATATATATATATATATATATATATATATATATTAACATACAAGGTAAGATCACTCATTTCGGGTGATGTAAGTCCAAAGTCTGGGTCTTTCTTATGATACAGCGTCCTTAACAGCAACTAACCGACAGTTTGGTTTTAATTGCCTCAATCTAAACGACGTAACATGGACGTCAAATATCCTGGTTGATGACAATTTAGTAAAATCCCGTTTATAGAGTGAACCAGTCTATGCGCTGTTTAAACACCTTTAATATCGCTTCATCACGAAGTTATATACGTCCCATTTGGGGCCATCCATATATTACGTACGCAAAAATCCGGGAAAATTGGACCCCCTGTTCGCAAGCGTACTTTCTTCTACACCCCTCCCCTGCGTACGTACGCTTGACGCACACCCCCCCCCCGAAGACCAGCTGCAGAAAGTGTCTCGGGAGCGACTGTCTGCACTTTAGGTCAGATTGAAGGATGAGTGAGTGCCAATATAGACAAATTATAGGTGTCTCGTTCACAGCACAGAATAACTGCACATGGCTTTTATATAATGTAATAAAATGCCATCGAACGACTATAGGACAATAGGCTACGGAGTTACAAATAGGCTAATGTGGACGTCATAATTAGAAATTTATTTTGCGTACGTACACATTTTGCCCCCCCGTTCGCACCCGTACGCAAGATCGCCGAAATCCGACCCCCCGACCCCCTCCTTGCGTACGTAATATGTGGATGGCCCCTTTCTTCGTCCCCCGCCATACGCATACGAGCATTCTGGGATAGTTGGAAATCTCATACTTAAACAATGAAATGCATCGAAAAAAGTACGTGAGCAATCTTTTAATAATACAAGACAGTTGGTGTAAAATTTAATTGCTCTTGGATCAGGAAAAGCCCAAACAAGTCATTTAAGTGTTGACGTCTGGCACATAAACCTCGTGTTATTTATTCAATCATTGTTATTCAAACGGGACAACGATGCGTAATATTATAAGTTCTTTTTTCTTACCTCAAGGCTTATTTCTTTTCTCTCAGCCTTGCGCACTGGCAGCGCCTCTGAACGGTTCACCCTAATAGAGGCGCTTGATAAATGTTTAAATACAATACAATACAAAAAGTTCTTATTCACATAATTCTTCTACGTTTCACAATCATTTACTCCAAGATTCCCAGAAGACAAAGCTTGTGAAAATCGGACGAAACCATAGATAATATTATTTATGCATGAGACTGAACGCAACTCCCATAATGCCTTTCTCTGACTATTGCTTGAAAATTCAGCAATCACGTCGAGTACAAGCCGCAATAATGATTGGATCCGGCACATCTCGAGGCTTTCGATGGAGAAAGGTATTGTGGAAGAGAGAGGCTTGTAGTAAAAAACAAAGCATTTCAATTCCACAATGCCTTTCCCTTACAAACGTCGAGAATGATGGCTGCTTGTGCGAACCGTAGCTTTTCTGGAGACAGTCTATAACTGAATCATGATAAACTTTCAATCGATGAGAGACTATTTCCCGAACAATATATACTCTACAGTCTACATTATAATTATACTTCTCAATACTCTGTCTAACTTTGTTCCATGCTGCGGTTTTTCAGCGTATGTTTTCTTTGTTAACAATAAACGAATATCATCATTCTTTCGACAATTCATTCAATCATTAATCGCTCGTTGTTTAAAAGTAAGACAAATTCTTGTCCTAATTACGTCAATGCCACTGTTTTTGAAAAAACCTGAACAGTTTTCACCTCAATAAACGATTTGAGTTCAAATCTGTCACTTATTTAATTCGTATAACTTAAGCTAGAAACTACAAAGCAAACAATTAAAAGTTTTCGCTAAATATCGCATTTCTGGCCAATTTCAGATTCTATTTCTAGGTCTCTACTAAAATCCAATAGTCAGTAGGCCTACTACTTTAAACAAATTGTCCTAGTAATGAAATTTTACATGGTAGTTTCAACTATATAGTGGAGAGCAGCGTCAACCAATGCAGAAATTTTTGTTAACTTACGATTTCCGAAACCGACGTCCAGTCCTGAAGAACCTGGCATGGCGTCAATTGGCTTCTCGCTCGCGTAGATGAGCAGTGATCAGATTCAGAAAAAAGCTTTGCTTGCTAAGATGAGCTGCGAGCAACGCAGTCTTTGAAGGATATTAGCCATCGAAGGAACGTGCTTACAGCTTGGCAAATAGATTGATGCACGGAAGTCATTATCTACAGAACTTTCTTGTAGCTCAGCCAAAAATGGCGCAATGAAGCGAATCGTATAACCATGGGAATTCACTATGACGTCATTTCAGTCGTAATATGAGGAATTTGAAACATTTCTATAGGGCCTATATATGATATATCTCGGGTACACATCCATGCAATTAGACAATCGCGTCTCCAAACTTCTCAAGCGCCACCAGACGGCCAAGAGCAGGGCACCAGCCTATTCACGAGCGCTACGTCAAATCAGATGGGGTAGTAGTCCAAGCTTAGGAGGTCCAAGTCCGGTTTCCAGAGGGATAGATCAAGAGAGGAGGCGCAGAGCAGCTGTTAAGGCGGGTGTCGTTTAATTAGGGCCACTCGACGAGAATAATTGGAAGGCGGAGGATCAGACGAATCAGAGTAGGGCTAGGAGTAGGCTATACTTGAAAACGTGAGACTAGAGGAACACGAGGACGTAGAATGGAGGACGGGTTGCAATGATGATGGACAGTGGTGGCGATCTTGTTTGACAGGTGAGGGGGACATTTTTGAACTGATCTGGTCAAAAAAGAGTTTTGAACTGATCTGGTCAAAAAAGAGGTAAAACAATTTATCGCCGCGAACTGATCTGGTCAAAAAGGTAAACAAAAGGTATGCGCGAAAAAATTTGAAGAACTTTTTTGGGGTTTCTTCAAAAAGTGGGGGATCGATGCATGGCGTATCTCCCCCCCACTGTAAAAGGTGGGGGAACTTGTCCCCTCGACCCCCATGATCGCCGCCCATGATGATGGAGGAACTGCGAATCTGCGGAATTCAGAGGGGAGATCATTCCAGAGGCCTACGTGCTGTGTTGGATATGGGGAACTTAAGATGAGTATATATAATGACTGCGGGTCGAGAAAGACTGAGATAGGACAATGAACGGGTGGAGCGGGTTGCCAGCTGGATGGTGAAGAGATCACGGAGGTATTTGGGCTGTGAATATTATAGGGAGTTGTAGGTTAATTATAGGATTTTGAAGTGGATTTGCTCTGGGATTTTTAGCCAATGGAGTGACTGAGGATAGAAGTGATATGATCGATGTTTTGGGCGTTCTAGTGACAGCTCTGGCTAGTGAGTTTTGGATAAGTTGCAGACGCTTGATTTGGTTGGATTCAAGGTTGAATAGGCTTACATGACACCAGGGTGAGAATCGTGGGGGATGGAGTTTGGGGTTCAACCCCCTAGTCTTTCTTAGAACCTCCCAGTTAAGACTTCACTGCACACCCCAGAGGTCGTTTCCACTCCCCCCTCAGTTGCGCTAGTGTGATTAGATTGTGCGTATATTTTAGCATTTTCTTTCACAATTCACTTTGTGGGTTACTGCTTTACTGTGAGATTTGTGACCATGTGAATTGTAGGCTATGCTAATAAATTTGGTGATGTCTTCACTTTAAGGAGTTTAAACTTTCTAAGCCTAGGCCTATTGCATTTTTGAATTTTATTAGTTTGCAAAACACGGATGAAATATTCAACTCCACGTGGATCAAACTCACCAAAGTCTGACCTCCAGTAGGCCTATGTTTTCTACAATTCTCAGACTGCATAACACTATAGGCCTATAATCTAATCTAATCTAACCTAATTTAATCTAATCGAACATAATCTAAGAGCTTCTGAAGCTCGAATATCGTAATCGTAGCATCAAAATATCTAAGGCGCCATTTTAAACCTAAGTGCAGGGCACCAGCTTATTCACGAGCGCTGCCACGAGTCAGAGAGAGGTCATGGTCGAACATGAAGTTGTATTTCCCAACAAAAATATTCAATGATCAGCGGCGTGCTAGAAACCTAAGAGGCTAAGAATAGGTATAGGTGCTAGAAACTGGTTGTCGAGCTTCGATATAAACAGTTGATTAAAACGTAAAGACTATTGCAAATAAACCCCATTTTATAACAGAAAACTTTGAAGACGTAAAGAGGAAAGAGGTATGTAGACCTGTGTATTGACCTAAGATCTAAGTTGTGCTGCCCAGTTTTTTATGGAATAAAATTTTCGCGGCTAGTACAAATTTCACTGAACATTGCGAAATATTAAACAATAAATTAAATGCCCGAAATAAAATTCCTGAAATGGGATCTGCTAATTTTGAAATCTGATTGGCATTAGCATTTTTTCGAGGATAATGATATTAATGCGGCAAATTTGCATTTGTCGGGATCAACGTGTAACAATCTTTTCACGTGATCAGAGCGATTGACTATATCATAAATCGGTAGGTAGTTCTTTGGAGAGGTTTATAAAGGCGCTGTATAAATAATGGGTAGCATTACACTGCATTATAACATTTACCCAACCAGTTGCTGTAAGTGTTTCTAAAGGTAAATGTTAACTGATGAACTTTCGTAATGAATTCATTTTAAGGTTGTTTAGGCACCTTTGTTTGGTTTCGGAGAAGCGGCGCTATATAAATTCCTAATACGAATATGATATGCCTAACATTACATTATAAATTAATGAATGTAATAATGTATTTTGAAATTTACACATATTGCTTCTAAAACTTAAATTGACTGTTTTTTAGATGGCTGACTTTGCCAATTTAAGGAGCAAAGGAAATGTGCTTTCGAAAGATTTAGTTGAGAAAATTCTTCGCAATCTTTCCACCGATGGAAGCCAACATCTTCAGGTAATTTAATCTGTAAAATGCTTTTGAGTATAAAATAAACGTACATTATTTTATCTTTGAAATTGTGAATGAACTGGAATGAATGGACAGCTAGCGATGGTGAAATGAAAATTGCTTTCAGAGGATATTTTGCCGGTGGAATAAATCTGTTTACGTTGATTATTTCATTTTAAATGTAATCTTTGTAAAGAGCTTTATTTAAAAATAAAAGCTCTTTAACCTTTTAACTTCTTTATTCTTTAAGTTTTTCATTAGGATTTGCTAATTTTTGTGGAAACTAGGAACGATGATGCAATATATGGACCAAATGCATTTTAATTTATAATATATTTCCATATTTCAATTGATTTAATTTAACTTAATTTGTTTAAATTGTAGGTGATTGTAGACTTTGACCGGACACTTTCCAAGGCCTTCCTGAGAGATGGATCAGTCTGCAGTGGTTCACACGGTATACCCGACATTTCTTGAGCCGCTATACTCGTTCCGCTTCATATGCACAGCCATTTGTATTGCTTATATGATGTTCATTTATGTAGAAGAGATCTTACGTCACTACAACACGGTCATGTTATAACACGGTATTCGACACTTCTCGCAAAGAAGTTCCTGAGTAACTGGAGCACGACTTCTGTGAGATACCGTAAGAAGAAAAATGGCAGTCCCTGAAGCTAGCCCTGAGGCAGCCATGGGGATGAAGTGTTAGCGACTTCATTGTCTTAGCCTCGGCATATAAGAGTGAGTGGCCAGTTCTCCCCTCACCTTCTCGGGAGTCGTCTTCCCACTGATAGAGTACGGTCAGTGTACTCGTTATAGCTGAATTGGCCTGGATGGTCCAGATGGAGCAGAAATCTTAAAACACATTTCTCTCCTGGCAGGAATTTGAAACCCCAAACTCTCAGAGCTTTGACAGTCCATAGCACTAACCACTACACTGTTGAGCACCTCCAAGAATAGGTACCTTAAAGGCACTATATATAAAGTGTATGTTTTAAGAGGGAATGGTAATTCCAGGTGAGGAGGAATGCCAACAAGAGCTCCAAAGTGGATGGTTTTTGCAGACTTCTTGTTTTACCTAACAATGTGTTACCTGAAGAACGTGCATTGTTTTGAATTGGTATGTAGATGTTCTCGCAAAAGGCGGCCAGCTTCCGGCCCATGTGGATGATCTGTTTACCAATCTTTACAACAAGTACTATCCAATTGAGGTTGATCCTCATAAGACAATCGAAGAGAAGCTACCAGCGATGGTGAAGTGGTTAGTAGTTCTTATAGTTCGTTTAAACAGCTCAGATTGGTGCTGGTATGTTGTGTAGCATGCTGGGTTCTCGATCCGATGGTTGTGAGTTTGAACCTGCTCCATGGACTCCATGCAATAACCCTAAATGAGTTGTTTTATGCCTTGAGTTAAGACTTGCAGACCATTATAGTGCAATAAATAGGTGGATGAATAAAAGAATAAGTAAATGATTAAATAAATACTGAAAGGGTTGAATAAATAAATAAATAGAAGAATTAATGAATAAATTAATAAGCAGGTAATTAGAGGAATAAATAAAGGAACAAATAAATAATTAAAGGAACAATATAATAATTTAATAAGTATCTGACTTGCTGTCCTTGTGCTGAAGGACTGTAGGTGAATATTCTTGGGATTCGCCGCGCCACGGAGAACGCTCCTCCTCCTCAACATCCCACCACTGAATGCTGCCTGCTCACGCTGAACGCGATTTCTGGAGAGGAGCTGCGTCGCGTCATCCTCGCTTCTCCACCCAAGTCGTGCGAACTCGACCCACTCCCAACCTTCTTGCTTCAGGAGTTCGTGGATGCTCTGCTGCCTCTTCTGTTGACGCTGTGTAACCGTTCTATCAGCGAAGGGGTTCTACCGCCGACACAGAAGAGGTCCATTCTCATTCCTGCCCTGAAGGACGACGGCCTGGATTCAGCTGACCCTCTCAGCTACCGACCAATCGCCAATGTCTCCTTCTTATCCAAGATCATCGAGAAGATAGTGGCAGCTCAACTCATCGTCCACCTAGAGAGGAACAACCTCCTTCCATCATGCCAGTCTGGGTTCAGAAAATTCCACTCGACTGAAACCCTGCTGCTCCGCCTTTTATCGGACATCTACGGGGCTATCGACAGAGCAGAGTTGACTCTGCTGGCCCTATTCGATGTTAGCGCCGCTTTTGACACTGTAGACCACGACATCCTACTAAAGCGGTTGCATATTACGTTTGGGCTGGCTGGAAATTTTCTGGAATGGATTAGCTCTTTTCTCTCTGGGCGTTCTTTCAGGGTGGTGCATGGATTGACTAGGTCTCTGTGGGTCCCTGCCCCATATGGTCTGCCCCAGGGCTCCGTTCTTGGCCCCCTACTGTATATCATATACACCTCTGGCCTTTCCCTGCTCCTTGCGGATCATGGTGCCTTAGCTCAGCTCTATGCAGATGACACGCAGGCGTACATGCATTGTCCGCCGCATAATGCTGCTTCTGTTGTAGAGGCTATGGCCCAGACACAGTCTGATCTGGAGATGTGGATGGCGTCAAACCGCCTCCGCTTAAACCCTTCTAAAACTAAATTTATGTGGCTGGGTACCCGTCAGCAATTGGCTAAACTCAACCTTCCCTCTCTCTCCGCACAGTTTCCTGGCTTTACTTTCTCTGCCTCGGTCCGTGACCTTGGCATTCTATTGGACCAGGAATTAAGTTTTGCACCACACCTTCATCGCCTCAGCCGCGACTGCCTTTATCAGCTCCGTCAGCTTCGTACTGTCGCTCGCTCTCTCTCAGCAACAACAGCAACTACACTTGTTCACGCCTTCGTCACATCTCGTCTTGACTATTGCCTGTCTCTTTACTCTGGCCTCCCTTCTGCACGCCTAGACTGCCTTGACCGCATCTTGCGCTCTGCTGCACGCCTTATTGGCCAAATACCATATTTTGGCCATGTATCAGATTATATGCTGGAGGTCCTGCATTGGCTCCCTGTACGGCAGCGCATTGAGTACAGGATCGCCTCGTTTGGTTGGCGATGTCAACTGGGTCTCGCACCAAAATACCTGATGGATCTCTTCCGGCCTGTGTCTGCTTCTCGGACTGCTCGAGTCCTCCGTTCGGTGGGGAGGGGAATGCTATCCGTCCCGTTTGCCCGTACTGCTATCATGCAGACCCGCGCCTTCTCGGTGGTTGGCCCGACCATATGGAATGGCCTTCCCCCTGAGCTGCGCCTACATCCTAGGTCTTCCTCTGGTACCTTCTATGATCACCTGAAAACTGCTCTTTTTCGCCGTGCTGGAGTCGGGAGCGCCTCTGAGTAGTTCCCTTGAAGTGGCGCTATATAAATATACGAATGAATGAATGAATATATATGTTAGTCTTGGAAATTTCTCAGCACCACACAAAACCAACATCAGGGAGACCAACTTAACTGTAATGGTTATTGTAATCTAACATTAAAGAAGTGCCACTTCGAGAAGAAAATTCATCAGTGGCACTCCCGACCTGAACCAGTGAAATTACCAGCGCTAGGTCAAATCAAGTCAGTAAGAACCAGGTTGTTTGGACAGTTTTGGTGCTAGGTTAGAATCCAGGGTCAAACTGGGAGACAGCTTGGTGCTGTGGTGGAAGTTGGTGGTGATTGTGGTCATGGGATAGTGCAGGAGCAGAACCAAGATGGGATCGCTTTCCAATGCATATTTAATCTTGCCCTCCATAATTTCAGATATCACTTGGTTAAGTTGTATTACAAATCACAGAACAGAACCGGTCATGTTAAAAATACGATTCCTCAACTTCTGGAGTCAAGTTTAGTGAAACTAACTCATAACCCATGATCTTACAGACTGATCTTTTATTTTTTATTTCGGATATTTCTATAGCGCCTCCTCAAGTCTACTACTACTCAGAGGCGCTCCCGACTACAGCATTTGATACTGTGTCGGAGTTTTCATGCCGAAGCGCCATGAGCAATCGCGAGTGAAGGACTTGCTCAAGGTCCGTACGCAGCAGCTAGAGTGGGATTCGAACCTGCAACCCTCCGGTCACAAGGCACCGAACTTACCACTGAGCCACCACGCCCCACAACCTGTAATCAGGTCAATATCTGTTGGATATTGACCTGATTACAGTTTGGTTTTTGTGCACCATCGGTTAATGCCTTGTGCATTAGACACCGGCGCAATAGAAGTTACTAATTACAATTTAATTACAATGTTGTGACAAAGGTGTTTTTAACTTGAAATTTTCGAATTCTGTTTTGTAGGTGGACTGATGCACACGACATTCTCGTCAATTCGAAGCTGAATCGCAACATCGTCACAGAAAGCGTTGCACGATCAAACATCACTCTCAGGTAGTTTTCTTCGTTGTTTTATACATAATATCTAGTCTAACATTCTTCACTGTTACGCAGGTTATTTCAACAGGTGCAACTCAGTGTATGGCTACGAAATTTAATAGCACTCACCTTGTAACGAGGAGAATACGGGTTCAGGCCTACTCCCTCTGAGACGGTTACTGTGTAGGAAACTTGAGCAAGTTCATCACTTACATTTCTTGGTGTCATTGACTGATGCTTGCTTATTAGACAGTCACTTTTAATAAAAATAATAATAACAATAATAATAATAATAATAACAATGATATCTTGATGAACCAGGGACCATTGTGATAATTTCTTCTCGAAACTGGAACAGTTCAAAGTTCCATGTCTGATATTCTCAGCCGGTTTGGGTGACGTGATCGAGGAGGTGATACGCCAGCAGGCTTTCTTCCACAGCAACATCAAAGTTGTTTCTAACTACATGGATTTCAACGAAGAGGTATGTTTGATCACATTTTCGAAGGTATTACGAACTTTGATGGAGGCATTTTTCTTTCTGAAAACAACGCTATAGAAGTTACTACATTACATTTTATAATAGTATTTCATGTGTAATGCTTTGGCGTATTCGGTAATCTGATGATGACAGGTTTGAGCTTGCTGATTGGACTCTGTGCTATAAGTAGTCAATAGTCACGTTTCAGTTTTTGCTTAGATATTCTTAAAAATTGTGAAATTTCTTGTATTACGCGTTGCAGTTAAACTATATTAAATCTTATTAAAGTTTGAAATATATTTGTCATCAATTGTCTTGACATTGCAAAAAGCATCCTAGAAATAGCATGCCATTGACGATGCTTTACAAATTGTAGTAATTACAATTACAATTGTCATTAATTTCATTTCTGTGATATCCTGATTTTTTCCAGGGCGTTATCTGCGGATTCAAGGGCAAACTAATCCACGTTTTCAACAAGAATGAAACGGCGCTGTCGAAGTCCGATTATTTCGAGATGCTGTCTCACCGCGACAACGTAATTCTTGTTGGTGACTCGATTGGTGACATCGCCATGGCGGATGGAGCAGCCAGCTGCCGCAACATTCTCAAGATCGGTTTCCTCAACGATCAGGTTAAGATGATACACACTCTTGCATGATAACTTGATAAGTACTCTTAGACGATGAGTACTCCTAGATGATAACTGCTATTGCATGATAAGTACTCTTGAATGATAAGTACTCCTAGATGGTATGTACTGAGAGATGATAAGTACGGTGAGGTGACAAGTAGTCGTAGATGATACATACTCTTAGATGATACGTATTCTTAGATGATACGTGATCTTAGTCGATATGTACTCGTAGATGATACATACTCGTAGATGATACATACTCATAGACTTACTCGTAGATGATACGTACTCTTGGATGATAAATACTCGTAGCTGTTGTGTTGTGGTATGGCCTAAGTTTTGCATGTTGACTACGGTTTTCGTGTGCCATCTGTTGATTTGGTTGTAATGATTTAGATTAATGTTTGTGCTGTCGAAGGAGAGCAGTCCCTTAAACCAGCCTTGCAAAGCAGCCATAGGTATGAAGTGGTAGTGACTTTGTTTTCTAAGCGTCAGGATATGCCTGGGGGTGGCCAGTCCTTTCCCATGCTGTCTCATCTTCCCACCAACAGTGTACAGTTAGTGTGCACATTGTAGCTGAGTTTGCTAGGGAGTGCAAGTGTAGTCAAAACCAATTTAAAATAATGTGAGAGCATTTCTGGGTACGGCTTTTGTGCAAGTAGTTATTGAAATAGGGATAAGAAATGCAGAGACTGAGAGGGAGAAATGGGGATCGACAGAGGATTTCTTTGCCGAACTTGTGCTCAGACTCGATCGAATTTTTTGTATGGGACACTGTAGCATTGGTTATAGCGCTCGCCTTGTAATGTGAAGAGTTCAGGCTCGAGCCTCCTCCTCTGAGACAGTTACTGTGTAGGGACCTTAACCAATTCATTCACTCACGGTTCTCAGTGCTATTTATTGATGCTTTGTCATTAGATAGTGGCACCTAACTGCATAATAATACTAGTAGTGATAATTAACAGGAAACCAATGGCAACCCAGGACTACACGTAGATGCTGGTGCATAGGTACACTGGTAGTCAGCCGAAAACAGTCGAATAAATTAGCCTGCTTATGAGTTTCTTTTCTTTATGAAGAATAAAATGATTATTACAAAATATTACTAATAATATTTGTGTTCTTTTAAGAACTCGCATCGAAAGGAAGCGTTCTTAGGTGCGTTTGACATCGTCATAGACAACGACCAAACAATGGACACTCCAAATTTAATCTTGGAAAAGATTTTCCATCAAGAAACACAGAAATAGACGTGTTACAAACTCTTTGGGTAAACGTTAGAACTTTGCAACTGAAACACGTTTAGCACAATCTAATTTCAAGGTGAAAACTTGCTAGAGTACATGTTCTGTTAAATCTTGTTAAGTTTAAAATCTCGCATAATAGTTGGTAAATACATCTTTAGAACCATTCATTAAGAATCAAAGTTTCTAGGCAGCGAATACTTGCAAGACTACATATTTTGTGAAACGTTAGGTTTTAAGTGTTTTAAATCTCACTGTTGTGTCTCGTAGGCTATAAGAGCTGGTAAAAACATCTTTAGAATCGGGTGATTGATCATAGGTTGTATTTCACTGTGATGCGTTTAGTAAAATTAGTTTTGTAAAATTAGTTTTTAAATAAATTTTTTCAGTAAATATCTACTAGTTCGGTTTTTGTGCGAGCGACTAACAGATTTCGTTTGGTTATGATTAGGGATTATGTTTACTGGTCTCTTCTTTAGCACACTTGTTGTGTAATCTAATGACTGTTGGTTGAAACCTTCTGAGTGGATCTTGTTTGAGCTTTCTTGTCGCTCTTGCCAAGCAGAATTGTCAAGTGTGATGCACTGGCCCGTGTCCAGGGCCCTTGGAATCATCCACTGCTGGCTGAAGGGCCAAGGAAGCAAGAAATGAGTGCCTCTCGTATGTACCTCGTGGTACACGGGAGTCTTACATTACTTTACGTTGACATTCAGCCTCTTTTACATCCATCAATAATAGCAGCCTTAGTATTTCGCATTTGGAAATATTTATGTTAACCAGTCTAAACCATACTCCATAGTATTTCGCATTTGGAATGGAAATATTTATGTTAACCGGTCTAAACCATTCTGCGTGTAGAAATATTTATGTTAACCAGTCTAAACCACACTCCACGATTCCGCATGTATGTTATAAAGAAAACGGTTTTGTACAGGCACAAAAGACGATCTTTATTCCAATATATGACACAATTAAATTGTTAAGCTTATGATCAAGTGGCATTATCAGCAGTTCTATAAGACACCAGGATCGTCAGAGACAGGTTAGATTAGATGAGTCCGGCAAGCAAGCACAAAAATAAAATACTCGCAAACTACCTCCGCTAAATATATCTTACCAAAATATAATGTTCCAGTTAACGTTTCATAAAAGCTGCATACAACACAATCGGTGCTAATCAAATATTTTACAAATTACAGGTAAGAATAAATAAATTATAAACTAGCACAAAAAAGTTGTCAAAATATTTCAAAGTGATCAACCTTTTACAAAACTCTGCACAAAGTTCAACTGTAGAAAACTGTGCATAATTAAACTTTACAAAACTTTGTCAAGTGCATTAGTGGCCCAGTGCGGTAAAGATTTTGATTTTAATTCACAAAATTCCTCTGAAAAGAAGAAAAATTATGATTGCTATTAATTATTATTTGTTATTAATGTTTAGGTTATTATTACTATTATTATCTTGTCAAGACAATCATTACAGCATTATAAGCCATACAACTTTTGTTATTTTAACCCTTATGCACAAAGTACCTCTAGTAATTGTTATTTATTATTATTATTATCTCATCAACAAAATTATTGCAGTAATTTCCGATTACATTTTGATGCACCATTCAGAATGGTTGGTCTGCGGGGACACAAATAAAGTTAATGGAATGAAGATGTTTTGGAAGTTCGTTCCAAAGAACTAGTGGAGGCTAGGTTAAAACGTAGTTACAGAATTTGAGAGTTGGAGAAGAACTCTGGAAGAACCAAATTGGTCACACTGTTTCGAAATGTCCCATTTCAAAATCATAGTGCACTTTTTATTGGAGATGCATAGGAGGTTGCATTGCATGGCAGTAAAATCATTTGCTAAGCAATTATTTATATATTTTATATCATGCATTAAGCAATTTATTTCATTAGCAAAAAACAATAAAAAGTGCACTATGATTTTTCTGCAGAGCAAAATGCCTCTGAACAAAATTATTGGTATTAATTGTTATTTATGGTTATTAACATATAATTAAATAATTTTATATTTTTTATTATATAATAATATATTATTTCTAAAGAACGAGATACCTCTAAAAAAAGAAAAATTGTTCCTATTAATTGTGTTTTCTCTTTATAAAATTTTTCCAACTTCTCATCCAAAAACTCATTACTCCAGCCACAGCAGTTTAAAGCATTTTTCATCTAAAAACAATTCTTTCGCAAGTTGGAGACTCGTAAATATACTTATTAAGAAAGTCTGAAGCTGCGTAGCTTCTTGGGTAGGATATCAGATCTGAAAAGTGCAAAAATTAAAAATATATTCTCCATCTATCGCTTGAGACATCGTTAGCTACACATCAAAATGAACACCATTCATCCCTGTTCGATAAGCAAAAGCAACAATTTGCTCACTGGAAAGTTTGGAAACAAGAAAATCATTACGGTCAACATAAGTGCAAGATCATTTAAAATACGAAAGCTACCAGAACAGCCATGCAGATACTATACACAGTAAAACTGTAACTTAAGAACTCATTCCGAAATGTGCAAAGATTTACTTTAATTAAAACCATTCTTCAGATGAAAAGCTGGGAATGAGCAGATAAAAGAATAGTTCAAATTGGTGTTTTTTAATCACAGAAGTTCACTGTCTCACAGAATGCTTCTTTCATGTATACATAAGATTCTGTGTTCATTTAGAAGTTTTAAGAATTCAAGAGACTTGTTCTTTCTGTAAGTTCTGGAAGTACAAGTCTTGTTGATCCTAGAAGTTCTGAAACTTTGAGTCTTGTTGTAGTGCCATTTTGTTCTGTTAAGGACGTCCGCAAGGAGGAGGACGGAGAGGTCACCTAAATGCGGACAAGAGGGGAGGAAGGACAATGCCCACATCTAAAGTTTTTACATAGGGTAACGTCCATCCGTCCTATGCATCAAAGACCAACTTCAGTCAGTCGACAGTCTGTACCGAGTTGGATGCGGTAGTATCAAGGTACCCCACCTCGTAGCACAGTTAGGCTTGCAAGACCTATATAAGGGCAGCCTATCCTGTACGTGTTTGTACTTTGTTGGAGTGTGGACGTCCACAAAGGTGGATGGGGAAGTATAATGCCAAATGCGCAAAAAGTAAGCTCTTTTTGCGGATGTCCTTTATCGATGATGCATAGTGTTATTGAGTAGCATTTAGCTCAGAGAATACATGATCAAACAGGTTTTACAGTAGCAAGAACTGTAGCTGAAACACAAACCATACAGAGGTCTGCAAGCATATACCTCTGAATATGACAATTTTTTTAGTGGAAGGCACACACATAATGGTACTCCCTCGGGAACAAAATAACAACATTCACCAACTCCCATTCAGCAAAATCACTTAACCTGGTTGCGTCCCGCACCACTGTTATTGTCTAGCTCTTCCCCAATTGGTTCCACATATAGGTTCGCCTTCGTTACAACACTGCCAAGCGAGTTGCTCGCCTTGCAGCCATACTCTGCGTCATCATCTTCACCGCAACTCATGACGGTGAGCGAGCATCGTCCTTCGTCGCTCGACTCCGTCCGGTACTTTTCTGGTGCCAGAGGGATTTCTTTACCGTCCTTGAACCAGGAGATTGTCGGAGTGGGATTTCCATCAATAAGAATGTCGAATTTGGCCATCGCACCCTCCAGAACCTGGAGGTTCTTCATCTTTCGGACAAATGTTGGTGCTTTCTTTGGCTTCGTGGTCTTCTGCGTCGACTGCTGAACTGCGAACTTTCGAGCCGATACAAGAGAATCCGAGGTCTTTGTGATCGGCGCAAATGACGAGGCTGGTGATTTTCTCGTGATGGATGCTGATTCGCTGGTTTTCGGTGGAGATTTAAGATCCCCTGGTTTACTTGACAGCTTTCCTTGCGTCACAGCAGATGCAGCATTTCGGGAACTTGGGAGACACTGGCCTGGCTGTTCTGAACAAGTTCTTGCGACTTTCGATTTGTCGGAAAATCTTGAAACTGTTTGTTGGTCCACTGACTTCTTGAATGGAGATTCTGTATTTCTAGTGGCCGATGGCAAGTCATTGGATTTTCTTGTAAACAATTCTCGTTTTTTTGGTAAGTCGGAGGGTTGATCCGAAGATTTTCTTGTGACTTTTGAAGGATCGCTGTTTTTCGTACCGTTGCTACCGATGTTGGCCTTTTGATCAGAGGATTTCCTTAAAGACTTATCATTTATACTATCTTTTACATTTTCTTGCAAACTACACGATACTGGAGCAGACGGTGACGTACTTTCAAGCATGGGCGAAGAAACTGTTGGTGTTTCTTCATTTCCTTGTATTTCTGACTTTCCACTCGACACATCTTCAGATTTCTCAATAAAAGTCTCGGATTTCTCCCCCTCTGAAGGTTTTATTACACTTGAAAAATCTGATTCCGACTTATCACTACCCTCAGATCTCTCTGCCTCCAAAGATGTTGTTCCAACTGAAAATTCTGACTCGCCACTAACTTCCGATTTCTCCTCCTCCAAAGATTTACTTACATCTGACAACTCCAACTTATCGCTACACTCCGAGGAACTCTTCCTCACGGGAGCACACTCTTCCGAAAGTCCCGATCCTTCATTCTTATCCTCTTGCAACAGTTTCACTTCACAACTGGCAATGGATTCATCTTCTTTCGGCTCACACTGGCCCCCCATCTCACCGATTTTCGGATCTGCGACGCCATTCATATCTTTCGCAACCCCCAAGATGTTTTTCAGATCGATGGAGTTGGTCTGAGCGCTACGAAATCCCGAGTCGTCGCTCTCTGATATTGTTGACATCGTGTCGCTAAAGAAACTTGGCGCCTCGCCGTGACTAGAGGACGAAAGCGGAGACCGACAGGAGTCCATGAAACCAGACGACATTCTCTGCAGACCAACCATTCTCCTCAGAGCCACCAGTGCGTGACCAGTTTTCTAGAAACAATCAAGTAAAACTATTCCTTCACAAAAATGTACTGTAACAAAACACACTTTATGTGGCACACGATGCCCAGTTGGTTAAAGTGCTTGCCTTGTAATGGGGAGCGTACAGCTTTGAGCCTCATGACCGGAGATGGTTACTGTGTAAGAACCTTGAGCAAGTCCTTCACTCACAATTACTCGGCGACATCGATTACTGCTTCGTCATAGATGGTAGGGCTTAATTATAATGCATAACAGGCCTAATAATAATACATGTATATATATATATATATATATTGCCTCCCAAAAGCACTGCAACACTTCTGGAACCTCTGTGATATGCAAAATGTTTTACTCAGAACTCCTTTAATTATAAGTGTCAACTGCAATTCTTCACCACTTAAATAAAGTCTAGGTCCAGAACTTTATTTGTTAATTAAATACCATAGACTATTCTGTCCTACCCTACCCTAACTCTACCCTACCTTTACCATTCCCTACCCTATCCTCCCCATCCCACAATACCTATACTACCCTACTTGCCTACCGCAGCCAACCTTACCCGATCCTACTCTACTCTGGCTCAACTCGGTTGTTGTAGTCGAGGTACTGACCTGCCACTTGTTGCGTGCCATGAACTTCTTGTGCTTCACTGTGCTCAGCTTCTTTGCCCTCATGTACGTCACATCCTGTGCCATCCAGCGATGTAGAAGACTGTCCTCTACATACATCCGCTTCCTACATCATCAAGATCGTCATCATAATTATGATCAGCAGCGTCATCATCATCATTATAATCATGGTCATCAAAATTATAATCATCTTCGCCAATATCATCATCATCATCATCGTAAACGCTATTGTCGCAGTCTGCAAGCAACACCACTACCATCACCTTTACTTGTAAATCGCAACTCCTTATGCTTTTATCATCACCGTCATCACCACCATTAGTTGATAATCACTTTTATGAAAATCATGACCATAAATTGTAATTGTAATTATCGCAGAGGAGCTCTAAAACTGGCCATCAAACAGGCAGGCAGATAAAGAAACAAGCATTCATAATAACGAAACTGACAAATAATAAAAGCAATTATGGTGATAATGTTGATAATAAAAATAATAATAAAAATAATCATAATAATGATATTAATAATAGTGATAAAAATACTATCAATAGAGTAAATCCTCCCCTCAGATCCACAGTTACAGACTGTTCAGAACAAGTACAGTAAATAAACATGAATAAATAAATAAATAAATAAATAACAAAATAAGAATAAATAAATAAACAGAAATAAATAAGTTAAAAAAACACGAACAAATAAATAAATATAGATAAATTAACATAAATAAATAAATAAACAGAAATAACTAAGCATAAATAAATAAACTTGAATAAATAAATACAACAAAATCATCATTATTCCCGCATGTAGTCTTTATCACCTTTGATCTTTAATCAGCAGCTTGCTAATGAAATCCTTCGCATCATCCGAAATCTCATCAAACGCCTCGTCGTCGAAGTCGAACTGCGCCTTTGTGACATTGACAAGCGTCTCCTTGTCATTGTCGCCTAGAAACGGTGACAACCCTGACAACAGGACATAGCAGATGACACCGAGACTCCACATGTCGGTTTTGTAGCTGATCGCGTCATAGTTGATCACCTCGGGCGCTACAAACTCCGCCGTTCCGAAGAGGATCTTGAATTCCTTCGCCGGATCGAACTTCCGCGCGAGTCCGAAGTCGATGATCTTGATCTCGTTGCTGTTCGGGGTGATACAGAGGATGTTCTCCGGTTTTAGATCGAGGTGGAGGATGTCGCTCGAGTGCATGTACTGAACCCCGTCGCATATTTGACGCATGAAGTGGATGCACTCGCGTTCTGTTAGGACGTAGTCATCGTTTATTATCCGTTCCATTAGTTCCCCTCCGCTGACACTGAAAAAAACAATGCCAGTTTAATAAAAATTTCTATTCTTATAACAAAGGCATTATTATTATTAATTAGTAACTTATATAGCCTCCTTTGTAGATATTGCTAATTACAATTAAAAAATTCTAATGATAATAATAATGATAATAAAATAATATAAATAATGATAAAAATGATGATGATAATAATAATAATGATAACAATAATAATACTACTACTACTACTAATAATAATATAAAAAAATAAAGAAAATAAAAAAATAATAATGATAATAATATCAATGTGGTGCGAAGCTTACTGTTCCATGACTAGGATGATCTCTCTCGCAGATTCGAAAGCATCCCAGAGCAGGAGGAGTTTCGGATGGTGCAATTCGTTCATAATTTCAATTTCCTGTCGAAACTCATCACGTTGTCCGGCCTTGATCCGGATGAACTTTGCTGCAAACAGCCGGTCAGTTGTTTTATCTGTGCACTTATAGACGCTGCCGAACTTGCCCCTATGAACAAATATCACAAGGAGAATACATATATCACCATAAGCATACAAATATCACCACAGGCATCCAGATATCACCAGGAGCATCTAGATATCACATTGAGCATACAGATATCACCGTGAGCATACAAATATCACCAGTAGCATCCAGATATCACCATGAGCATCCAGGTATCACAATGAACATACAAATATCACCATATCACCATTCAACATAAGCATCCAGGTATCACAATGAACATACAAATATCACCATGAGCATACAAATGTCACCATGAACATACAAATATCACCATAATTATCACCATTCACCATAAGCATCCAGGTATCACAATGAACATACAAATATCACCATGAGCATACAAATGTCACCATGAACATACAAATATCACCATATCACCATAAGCATCCAGGTATCACAATGAACATACAAATATAACCATGAGCATACAAATGTCACCAAGAGCATATAAATATAAGCATCCAGGTATCACCAGAAGTGTCCATAGTGTAAATGTGCGCTTATGCACAGATCTCTTTCAGGCTGTGTTAATTTTCATTTTGAGCAGCTTCAAGTCTCCAATCTTGGCCAAAATTTCTCTGTTGTGCTGTGTAAGTTGACCTAGTTGTCCCTCTGGCCAAAACGTCCATAATCCAATACAGAAGCTTAGCCATGGTTGGCCCAACTTCCTGGAATAGGTTGCCTTGCAGCCTGCAACACGAGCTCCTTGGTCTTTCTCTGTCTCTTATCCACAAGTGCTCAAAAACTATTCTTCTTGACCTTGGTCTTGTCTTGCCAATTCTGGAGTGGCACTGAGGTGTTACTTTTGAAGAGGCGTAATATAAACTCGTGATTACAATTACTATACGTGTGACATGACAGATTGGTTAGAGTGCTCACCTTGTAACATGGAGAGCACAGGTTTGAGCCCCCTCAACTGAGATGGTTACTGTGCAGGGACCTTGAACAAGTCCTTCACTCACAACTGCTCAGTGCCAACGACTAGTGCTTTGGTCATTAGATAGTGGCGCTTATAAAAGTGGTAATAATAATAATAATAATAGTACTAATAGTAATAATAATAGTAAATATAATATTACTGGTAATAATAATGATGATAATAGATAATAGTAATAAATAATAGTAATAGTAATAATGATAATAATAATAATAATAATAATAATAAAAACTGATGTGGAGTTGAGTTTCTGCTTACTTTCCGATCTCTTCTCCCAGGACGTAGGAGTCAGCAAACTTTTTGTTTTTGTCTTTATCAATTGTGACAACGCGAGGTGCAAATGGAAAATCATCTGAAACCAAAATGAAAAGAATATTCTAAATGAAGCAACAATAACAATCAAAAATAAGAATAGAGCAAGTTCTTTAAACAAAACGTTTTTAAAGCACGCACCATAAATACATATATATATGTTTATAAACACTAGTGCATTCGTAAACAAACAAAAGTATAACTTTAACATGCAATAACAACGTTTACAACCACTAACACATTTGTAAACAAATAAAATTGTAAAAAAACATGTTTGTACTTACAAGCACATTTGTTAACAAACATGCTTGTAAACAAAACATGGTTGTAAATACTAGCACATTTCTAAACAATCAAGAATGTAAACAAAAACAAATGTGTAAATACTAGCACATTTTCTAAACAAAAAGATCATAAACAAAAACAGGTTTGTAAATACCAGCAAATTTTTAAACAAACAAGATTGTAAACAAGTTTGTAAATACTAGCACATCTTTAAACAAACAAGATTGTAAACATCAACTTGCAATAAAACAAAAATCGTTAATAACGCACAAAAGCAGAAACGTAAATTCTAATTCTAATTGCAATCAAATACCAACCGCAAAAACTTAAATAGAAAAAGTATGTCCTACAAATACCAACTAAAAACTACAGCAGTGACTCAAAAGTCTACAGATTAGTATCAATCGCCACAAACAAGCACTAATTAATTTAACTAATAATTAATTACATGTCTACATGTTAGTATCAATAGCAACGAACATGATTTAATTAGGCCTAAGTGAGTAATTAAATCTAGAAATAAGCATCAATCACAACAAACGCTTATTAATTAAAACGCATGCGACACAAAAAACAAATCATAATTTTATAGAATGTAATAATTATAACCTCCAAAATTTATCAGTGCCACACTGTAGAGCTGCTTCTGGGAGACCAGCTAACATCGGCGCTATATCAATTCAAGTCTTCAAGAGCCAAGCTGATTAGCCCATTTTGGTGCCAGGTCAAATTCAGGAGTCAAACCGATGAGGCCGCATAGCAGGAACTAATGGAGATGATTAGGGGCCATCCATATTACGTACGCATGGAGGGGGAGGGGGTAACCGAAATGCATGTTTTGCGTACGCTTGCGAACGGGGTGGGGGGGGGTCTACTGATAATGTACGTACGCAAATTGATTGGCCTTCAAGTGAGCTAGAGTTCAGTCCTTCCAGCTGTCTGGTACTACCAGAGGAAGTAGGACTGTGGGAGAGGTGTCACTTGTATGCCACCTTACCTCTCAACGCTGTTAAACTATCACACAACTCAACAGTGAGTCCATGGATTACTCATCCTTCAATCTGGCCTAAAGTGCAGACAGTCGCTGCCTGAACCTGTGTAACTGACAAATTCTGCAGCTGGTCTTACGAAGGGGGTGCGTCAACTGTACGTACGCAGGTGGGGGGGGGGGGTGGTGGAAAAAAGTACGCGTGCGAACAGGGAGGGGTCGAATTTTCCAGGATTTTTGCGTACGTAATATATGGATGGCCCCTTAACACATGCTCATTGATCTTCAGGATATTGACCTGATTACGGCTTTGTCTTTGGTGTGTCATCGGTTGATGCCTTGTGCATTCATTAGACACGGGCGCAACAGAAGTTACTAACTACAATTAATATACAAACAGGACCTACTTGTGCAAAGACGGACAGACGCACATGCAGACACTGAGACTACAACCAAGCAACACACAAAGAGAGGCATGCAGACAGACATACGAAGCAAGAGACACACAGAATCACTGAGCCTAAAACAGTAACACCACAGTATAAATAATTATACAGTACGTCGACTCCCGGCCTGTGCAGCAGTCAGAATGTGTGACCGACCGCCATCTTGAAAGAGAACGTTTACACGCTGATACACCGGAAACAATCACATCAAATATTTGTAAACGTTACAACATTGAGGACTACACGCCGATACACCGGAATCCATCACATAAAATATATTTTAAACGTTACAACAACATTGAAGACTTCATTAGAATTAACAATATTATTTTTAACGTTAATTTCAGCTGAAATCTATAATTCAAAAGCTCAGTTTCAAAATGGCGTCACCCCAAAAACTAGTCAACAGGCAGCGATGGGAGTCGACGTACTGTGTAATTATTTATACTGTCATTGCAGGCAGAACTGTAAATACTGACTGGGAATTATTCTGACATTCAACTATTAGGCCTAATGTGATGATCTCCTCTCACAATTATCTTAAAATTATTTTTTTTAAATTGCCTCCTTTCCCAGATCTCTCTAGCAACTGGACTTGGATCTTGATTTGACATCTTTGGACAACCCCTCTGACAAGACGTAGCACTTGTGAATAAGCTGGTACCCCGTGCTTAGCTTTAGAGTAGTAATATTACACAGAAAAGTTACATAACATATCAGAGAAAAACAAAAGCCAAATTATTTGCCTTGATTTTTAATCGAATCATCAGAATTTCAAACAAAGAAATCTAAAGGAATAGAGAAAGTTTTGTGTAGAAAACAGGAAATAGAAAAGCAACGAATCCATTTGTGTTTAAATTCCTAGAAGATCCCGCCCACGTTCGTCTGTCAATCATTACTTAGCCCATCCCACTCGTGCATTTCAAATTTAAAAAGATCTCAAAAACTACCTCATGTTTTAAACATGATATTATCTGGATGGCGGCAGAGATTTTATTGCCTCGAATTTGTCTCTTGCAGTCAAAATATTTTTATGCTTCTTACAGAGAATCCATTAATTTACAGCATTGAGAATGCAAATAGAAATTTGAATTTGTAATATCCAGATTTGCTACATTGCGGGAATCGGCTTATTCGTAGGTGCTCAGTCAAGACAAAATCGACAGGCAAGTAAGGGGTCAAAATTGGCTCCAGGTCAAGACTAAAGAGTCAGGCTGGTAAATAGTCAAATGGCTACGGTAGATGTTTAGAATTGAAACGGCGATTGAGGTAAGTAAAGGGAAGAAGAGAGATCAGGGTAGGATTTGTAGAGGAGTGTTTTCAGTTGAATGGAAGTCTGCACAGAGAACTGTCAGAGATGGCAAAAGGTTCAGTTTTCACGAATTCATAGGATGGGCATGATGGACCAAATATTTGTCGTAATTTTGGCGAGAGTTTATTCCACCGGGGCAGAGGCGTAACTGTAGTCTAAAAAGTGGGGGGTACCAATACTTTGGTCTAAAAAGTGGGGGTACCAATTTCTTCTCCACTTTCGCTTTTCGCCCGGTGGCCATTTTGAACATATTCCCTGTCAGTATTCTTATTAATTTTGGCTCTCGGTTTACATGTGTATCTAAGCAGGGGTGTAACTTTAGCCTAAAAAGTGGGGGGTACCAATACCTTGGTCTAAAAAGTGGGGGTACAAATTTCTTCTCCATTTTCGTTTTTCGCATGATAACCATTTCGAACATATTCCCTGCCAGTATTCTCATTAATTTTGGCTCTCGATTTACCTGTGTATCTAAGCACTTTCATACTTTTGGCGAAGACTGGGAAGGCACAATAATAAAATATTTATTGGCATTGTTTAAAAAGTGGGGGGTACAGTACCCCCCAGTCAAAAAAGTGGGGGTACGGGTACCCCTCGTACCCCCCACAAATTACGCCTATGTATCTAAGTACTTTCGCACTTTGGCGGAGACTGCATCCTCTGGGAAGGCACAATAAAAAAATATTGATTGACATTGTTTAAAAAGTGGGGGGTACAGTACCCCCCAGTCCAAAAAGTGGGGGGTACGAGTACCCCTCGTACCTCCCACAAATTACGCCTATGCACCGGGGTGAAACAACAGCAGGGCTAGGGCTATGAGGCGATCAATTTTGAAATTTTAGTGATGATTTTAAAGGAAAAGCGGCGAAGTGTTAGTGCGCAAGAGAACAGTAATCGTTTTCGTAATCTCGAGATTTGTACAGCGCCCAATATAGTCGCGGGAACCACCTTATTCGCAGGCACTTTGTCAAAAAAATCGATCAGCTAGTAGGGTCAAAATCGGTTCCAGGTCAAGAACCATTAGGGTTACGCGGGCAGAGTCAGATGGCTTAGGTGGAAGCAGTTTAGGTTTGAACAGGCGAGGGAGGTAAGGGAAAGAGAAGGAATCGAGATAGGATTTGCGAAAGAGCAGCGTTTTTCAGTCTTCAGAGAATTAAAGACCTGTGGAGAGATAGCAAGAGGTCTTGGTGAGTTCGGAGGATGGATCAGATAATTATCGCAAGAGAAGCGGGTTGCGTGAAGTGGTTGGAAAGTGACAAGACTTTGTACTCTTCTCGTTCAGGTATATTAGACCAGTGAAGTGATTTATGCCAAGGACTTTTACAATACACATGACGCAAAAAATCTCTTTTATCAATTTCCGTTAAACTTCAATAATCACAACCAAAAAGCGGAAACTGCATGAAATTTCTGAGACAGACACACAAGAGACTTCGTTGCTATTCCATGATCATTCAAATTCTTTGTGCAGAGCTACAGGTAATCAAAACATCCTTAACACCGCGTAACTGTTACCTCTAGCCGCCATTAAGGTCAAAGGTGAGACTGGGCCATAAAACATTAACGGCGACGGTACAGTGCAACCGTTTGCATCCCAGGCAACAGTGCTGCCCTCTGTAAACCAATGTTAATTGCAATTACAGTCAGCATGCGTAATCAATATGTAGAGTTTGTTAATTAGACATGCCAAAGAATGCTAATGAGAGGCAGCACAATTGACGCTAACGATGGTCGTTATGAAACCAAATTCAAATGACGCAAGTCAAACTACAACTTAGCAGAATAATTAGTATTAATTAGAACAAAAGCAATTCAAAACAACTGGGAAATGCGGCGCCAGAAAGTCGTTTAATTTCAAAAGATATCTACAGTTTTCTCATAACTTCCCAGTCTTAATGTACCAGTTGTAAAAAATTTAGTGGGGGTGGGGGGACTACAAATGACTTGTTCTAGAGCCTATCCATGTTGTATAGAATGTTCCTATAATACACTGTCAGTGGCAGGGACGTCTATCCCCCCTAAGTCATTGGAGCAACTGTCCTTTCCCCTTCCTCCCCCTAAAATGGTGGCACACACACTGACAGATCTCCCCCCCCATATTTCTTGGATGGAGCATTTGCTCCAAGGTTTCTATGGTGTAGACGCCCCTGGTCAGTGGACTAGTATAGATCTCCCTGGTATAGATCGGACTACAACCTGGTTTTGGCGTGCCATCAGTTGACGCCTTGTACAGTATTTGCGAGCGCTGTAGAAGTTAGTAATAATAAAAAATTACACTACCACTGTGGCCGATTGGTTTGAGCAATCGCCTTGTAACGTGGAGAGTACGAAACTCCTCCCCGAACTGGTTACTGTGAGGGACTTTGAGCAAGTCCTTCACTCACAATAATGCTCAGCGCCATCAACTCATGCTTGGTCATTATATGGTGGCGCTTAACAAATGCGTAGTAATAACAACAAAGACCTGTAAAGAACAATGGATTGTCACCTGTAGCAGATGCAGCGGCTGCAGCAGCAGCTGAAGACACCTTCCGTCCGTTCGTGACAATCGTGTCCGATATGTCTCCCGGTTCACTGAAACCGTGCTTATTTGCGGCGCTCACACGAAACACGTATTCCGTATTCGCGACGAGGTTGTTCACCTGATACGTTGTGTGCTACACAGTCAATCAATCGTTTGATGAGTTAGTCAATCAATTAATCAATCATTCAGTCACTCAATCAGTCACTTTCAATCAACCACTCAATCAGTTACCTAATCAGTCAGTCACTCAATCAGTCAGTCACTCAACCAGTCATTCAATCAGTCAGTCACTCAATCAGTCATTCAATCAGTCACCTAATCAGTCAGTCACTCAATCAGTCATCCAATCAGTCACCTAATCAGTCAGTCAGTCACTCAATCAGTCAGTCACTCAATCAGTCAATCAATCAGTCACCTAATCAGTCACTCAGCCACTCAGTCACTCAATCAACAAGTCATCAAATCAGTTAGTCACTCAATCCATGAATTGTTTGATCACTGATCATATAGCTAATTATTCAATCATTCACTCAATCAATCACTCAATCAATCAATCAGCCACTCAATCAATTAATTACTCGTTGTTATAATTCGAGATTACCTGGCAGTCGTCCGTAAGAACCTCCCAGCTATCCGTCTCGTGATGGGACATTTCGATCCGGTACCTAACGACTGAACATCCACCATCATAGCTCGATCCGGACCAGGACAGGACAACGGAACTGTCCAGGATGCTCGTCACCGCAGGACGTCCTACGGGAGGATCTGGCTTATCTATGATATTCAAACAGAAAGCAAATCAATCAGTCAATCAATAAGCAATCGGTTGATTGATCAGTTACAGAAACATCGACTCCTAAAATGCGCTATATAAATAGATATAAACATATATACACACATTAATATATATATACATACATATATACATATACATGCATACATACATATACACACATTGATACATACATAGGTACAGTACATACAAAAATAAACATACATAAATATACATACATACATATATACATACATACATACATACATACAGGGGCGTCTACACCATAGAAACCTTGGAGCAAATGTTCCATCCAAGAAATAGGGGGGAAAGATCTGTCAATGTGTGTGCCACCATTTTAGGCGGAAAGGAACGGAGGGGGGGAAGAAGAGGGGGAAAAGGGACGTTGCTCCAATGACTTAGGGGGGAGACGCCCCTGCATACATACATGCATACACATACATACATACAGTGGTTAAAGTGGTTTGGGTGAGCAGTGGGAACTCCAAATAAGAGTTTTATTGGAATGCATGCGTTAGCAGGGTTCTATTGCAGTGAGCAGTGGGAACGCAAGCAAAGAATTTCGAGAGCAGTGGGAACGCCGTTCCCACCCACTTTAAACACTGCATACATACATACATACACATACATGCATACATACATACACATACATTTATTTCCACATATTTCCAATGAATAGACTCCAGAGCAGATAATGGACTAATCCGAGAGCCCTGAATGCATGGCCAATGTATCGCAGGGCTTGCCGTGTACTTCCCATCTTACACCCGTAGCCTATTCTTCTGCTAGGTAACAGAGACACTTAACATGTACGCAAACAACTTGCCCAGGGTCGATACACGTTCGGAATCCGCACCCGCATGATCATCGACCAAGCGTACTGTCGATAAACCTCCGTATCGAACACTTTTTAGACACCTTTAAATCGGTGACAAATGATATTATATATTCGTCAAATGAGCGTTTGAGATCCCATATTACGATTCAGAACGCGTTCGGATTATGCTTCTTGATCATATTTATTAATTACTTATGTAATTATTTACAAGTGAAACCAGAATCTCATATCATAATTATATGTATAACGAATATTTATGCTGTATTAAAAGTAAAAAAAATTAAAAGTAATACATTAAGAACCCTAAGTGAAATCACAATGCTCTTTTATTATCAAATCTGTATCTTGTGATAGAGCAATGTCGTTTTCAGTTTGAATATAATTATGTCACTAATATTGTTTGACTGCATTGAATGATAATTACCTTGAAAGTTCAAAAGTAGAATAAGAATGTCACGTCATAATTACACATGTTGTAAACTTGTAATTGAGGCTGTTTTAAGGTTTTAATAACTAAATTAAGAATCTCATGTGCATTACGATTGTTCATCAATAATCTTTTTTACATTCAAAATTTCCCGTGTAAAATAATTGCTGCAAAATCTTGTTTAATTTGCATCAAATACCGTCTTATCACAATACATGTATCATAGACATTGTTAACTGTATTTTTTATGTAGTTAATCAATGAATACTACTGACATTGTAAAGTTCTATTTTGACACCTTTAAATTATATCTATCGAACACTATAAATTCATTTTCGTGCAAATCATGAATTTTCAAATTGTCGTCAATAACCTTTAATGTCATACGACGACGTTAAACTTTGGAATAAAAACACTAATTCCGACTGTAATACGTTGAAAACTAGAACATATTTACCTATCACGTCACAGGCCATTGATAACATAAAATTTCGTTATTGGATCCAATTAAGTTACTTGAGACACAATAATAATTATTTATCAAAAGGTTTATGTAAAATGGACACTATTGTCATTGTTGCGATCAGCTTAGACACCTTAATATCGCTTTTCACCGAAGCTATATAATAGTTTATTAAGTTATTTCATATCGCTTTTTAAGTTATTTTCAGTATATTTTTACACAATGTAATAGGGAGTAGGAGAGTGCGATCATCCAAACGCAGTGAGCCTTGTAACCAAAACACATATAAAGGTCAACGACTTTTAACATTATAAGATGCCGTTAAACTCTTGGATCCAGTACAGTTGATTGGGCGACAACAGCAATATAATTATAATACTATAGTGTTCCATTTTACATCAACCTTTCCTAAATTACATGGTTAATTATGTCAACAGTCAAAGGGCCGTAATCCCTTAGACACCTTAATATCACTCTTCACCGACGATATATAATCATCGTTTTCGTTACAACCGTTAGATTAAATTTACCAACGACTGGACCATCAAACAACAGCACTCCTGTAAATAAAATAGATAAAAAATAAAATATAAAAAATAAAAACCGCAGAAATAAAAAAATCCAAAAATATCCAACAGCAGCTAGGAATAGTGCTATTTTAAAATATCTGTACCACTGCTTCTGTTTGGGCTTGCTGTGCATGCTATATTGTGCGGGATTGGATATACCTTCCACAGTGACAGACGACACCTGCTTGTCCTCGCCAAATTCGTTGGTGATGACGAGTGTATAGGTCCCAGTGTCCGTTGGCTGGGCGTTCAAAATCGTCAACTCAGCAAATTGAGGTTTCGTTTCAAATCGAATTCTATCGTCTGAAAAAACACAGGAAAGCGATTAAATAAAATGTGCACATATTGAAACATTTCTAAACTTAACACTCATCTCTTTCATCGTAGCCTTTCAATCTCGCTTCTCCAATCGCTTATGAGATTCCATTGTGATTTCGCTTGAAGCAACCATTTATTGATGTATTTGGCACTATGGAAGTCATTAGTTTAGATTAGAGAAATTTGATTACTTAGCTATGACTATTATATGCCTCTCGTTACAAATAAAAAACTAATTTTTAAAATAAATTAAATAAAAGCTGCAATTAATTTTTTTTAAATAATAAAAAAATTAATATGAAAAGGATAAAAATAAATTAATGGATCTTACCTTGTGCCAAAAGTTCTGCGCCTTTAAGCCACTTCGTTTGTGGAAGCGGGTGACCATTAAACCGAGCGACGAGGTGGATTTCCGATCCGCAGCAGATGTGAATATTATCCGGTTGGAGATCCTCGATGAATGGTGGTTCGTCGACTGCTGAGGACAAAGCATCGTTCGAATCTGGCTCAAAAGCATCGTCATCCTCGTCGTCAATGGCAACCGATCCCACTTGCACTGTGGACGAATCGGTTTTCCCCGTCTCTGGAAATTCCGGCTGTGAATTGGTGAATACCGTGGATGGCTTTTCCGCAGATGTCTGCGAATCCTTCATCTGAGGGGAAGAGTTTAATGGGGATGCTGGAAGATTTCCTGGAATCCTACTGTCTCCGGTGGAAGATTTCTCCTCGTCTCCTTTACAAGTGTGTTCTTCCGATCCATTTGACCTTTTCGCGACCCCTGGGCTGTGATTAGTTTCTTCCTCATTGTCATTAGCGCTTGGAAGGCGATTCTCGCTAGGGAATTCGGTGGGGGAATTTTTAACATCATCTTGAAAGTCGTCGTTCACTAAAATATCGCCAACAGGATTTGAATCCTGGTCAGCCGGCTGTTTGGTGATTTCCTCTTCACGACTTGCTCCTAAAAGATTTTCAACAGTTTTAATTGTAATTGTAATTAATAACTTCTGTTGCGCTGGTGTCTAATGCACAAGGAATCAACCGACGGCGCACAAAAACCAAGTCGTAATCAGGTCAATATCCAGAAGATCAGTCCATAAGATGTAGTCCCCGGCGCCGCCGCCATCCGCCGCCGCCGCCGCCGTTAAGCCCTCAAGTCGAAACCAGTCGCTAAGCTATCGACTGCTAGCGACTTCGTTCACTTAATATTTTGCTTGTTGTTTTAATCGCGGTTTCCATGTAAACAAAGATAGAACAGTGCTTCTACTACTTAACAGCTGATAACATAAAATCAATCGTACGTCCATGGAAATAATGTCTATGTAGAAACTGAAACTGAAATTTTACAGTAACTGAAACGAACACGGAAATTATTTCAGAATTGAAACTGTAATGAAAACTGAAATTATTTCAGAACTGAAACCTGAACTGAAATTGAAATTACGAACCAAACTGAATTAAAACTGAAAATGTAATTATTTTCAAAACTGAAATATCACTGGCATGGATTTAGTGGTATGCTTTATTCCTTTAAAAAAACACACAGATGTGTCATAAATTCACATTAGCATTAATTTTCACAGTCATCGGGCATGCGCACATGAAGCAGATACCATGTAGGACCCAATTTCGGATATTCCCATATTGGACCCGTATTGAGTTCACATAGCCTAGGTCCCATCTAATGTCCACGGAAATGATGGCACGCTCAGTACAGTATGCGGTAAACTACATTTTATTGTAGGATGATCAGGTATATCCAATGGACACACCAGATTACATGAGAAGTCGATAGCAAGTCGCTAAGTCAGTCGATAAGTCTAAGCAACTTAGTCAGTCGATAAGCATGCGACTTAGTCGACTGAGTCGCTAAGTCAGTCGCTAACTCATCAAGTCAGTCGCTAACTCCTTAGCGACTGACTCCGGGTACTAATAAGATGCAGTTCAGACATTTTCTCTTGCAAGGCCAGTATTTTGTAAAGTAAATTTTAAAAATGAAAAAATTGGATAACCTGTTTTTCAAATTGCTAATCCATCACTAATCCATAAAATTGCTAATCCACTACTACCACTACCACTATCACTACTGCTGATGACAACTGATGATGATTATGATGATGATGATGATGATGATGATGATGATGATGATGATGATGATGATGATGATGATGATGATGATGATGATGACGACGACGATGATGATGATGATATAATAACAACAATACCTTAAATAAATAAGACTGCACATGTGTTTACATGCACCAAAGCAGATATGGGTCCCATTAAATGTTCAGGGACACCAGTGCAGAAGTTGGCACTAACCTCGAATGGAAAGTCTGCAAGTGGCGGAAGATTTTCCGAGTTCGTTTTCCACGTGACAGGTGTAGGTGCCACTGCTTCCAGCCTCCACAGGGTTCAGTTCCAATGTGGAAACACCCGCCAGACACGTGACTTTCACTGATTCTGAAGGCTGTAAAGCAAATTCCATACCTTGAACGCATTTCATCTTGAAAATCATACTTACTCTCTCTCTCTCCATGCCCTGACTTGGCATCTCCATACCTTGACACGGCATTAACTCTGCACACCTTGACCTTGCCCTACTCCAGAGGCTGACCTTACCCTTCTTTATACTTTGACCTGACCCTTCCTCATACTTTGACTTGACCCATATCCAAGCCTTGACCTACCCCTCTCCTCCCCTTGACCTGACCCTCTTCACACCTTGACTTATCTCTGTCAACACCTTGACCTCACCTCTGTCAGGCTTACACATCACGCTGAGAAATCACAAGATATTTCATTGAAATTTAATTCTCATTTACATTAAAAATCAATTGACGGTAAATTCCTAGTCTCATTTAATTTAATCGTAATCTCCAAATTTCTAATGCGCTACTTTAAAACCAAGCGCAAAGCAGCAACTTATTCACGAGAGCTGTGAATATTATCAATTCACATTAAACTTCATTTACATGTAACTTCCTTTTGCATTTAATTTCCCTTTAATTAAAATTTTTACATCCATTTACATTTTCACCAGAATTCACCTACTTCAACTAATTGCATTTCCTTGAACCACGCTATTTTTGGCTCCGGAATTCCCGCAATATCACAACTCATGGAGACAGCAGCGCCCTCTACGGCCGAGTAGTCCAACTGCCGGCAGGTGGCGGAAGGTTTTGTTCTAACGTCGGATTGTTGTTTCTTTAAGACGGATCGGAAGTCCGGACGATACACGTGGTCCATTGACTGTAGGTTGTAAGTCTTCAACTGCGTCCTGTAAACATTGTTATGGTCAAGTAATTTTAGCTTTAATTACACTATTACAGCCTTGCGTTATTACAATTTTACATTGTTCATTTTTATACTAATGTTTTAAGGTATTATGGTTTTACAGCATTATAGTTTTACATTTATTAGTTTAAAATGCTAACAATGTTACATCATTGAAACCTTGAATTTTCATGATTTTAGTATATTATAGGTTAACTTATTAAAATTTTACTAATACTAAGATTTCACATTATGTACTACAGTTTTATCGTAATATAGTTACACATTATTACAGCTTAATCATAGGTTATGGTATTAATTTTGACAATTTCAAATTTATATCACAGTTTTACATTGGTAGGCCTACAACTTAGGTTAAAACATTTAATATTATTACAGCTTTACAACATCATTACAAATTATTACTTTGTAACAGTTTTACATTAAGTTCTTATTACCGTTTTACTACAGTTTCACGCCATCATAGTTTACATGATATTCATTACACACTGCATCACTTCAGACCTGTTCTGAAGTGAGGACTTGAAGTCGAGCTGGCCGACCTTGGAACCGCGACCTTGACCTTTCTGCACCATTAGGCTGGCCATGCTTCGTGCTTCACCGACTTCGTTCCTGGCAATGCAGACGTATCGACCTGCATCATCCGCTGCAGTCTCTGCTATCTCGAGCGTAAATGTCTCACCGGAACTCGTCAGCTGAACATAAAAGTAAAGTCACTCATTGTGGTTTAGAATTTGAACAAAGCAGAAGCACTTGTTTGCAGTCTAGAGCCCTTTATCTTTTAATGGGTTTCCACGTCCTATACGGATATAGGTACATATATATAATACTGAAGCTTCTTCCATAGAGGCATGTAATCAAGTAAATGTAAACGTTGTTATATAGCGATCGTATGAGCTCGACCCTGTTCATTATCCAATGAATTGATCGGGTGAGATCCTTCTCCACTGCTGCCCGTTTGAATGGGTACCACGCCATTACTTTTAAGGTCTTTGCATAGGGACCGCGCTTGCCCAAGATTTACATTAGGCTTTGCAACAATCTTAAACAATCAATAGACGCCGTAAGCTTGTATTTATACAGCAGGTACAACTGTTAAAAGGGTGTGATTAAACACCGTTTAACGACACCTGACGTTAACGACATCTATTTATAGAGTTATAGACTTCAATCAGACGTTCGATAGCGTGTGGAAGCAGGGACTGTAGCAGGTTCTGAGAAACTATGGAATCCCGGAGGAATTAGTGGTGCTGTTAGCAAGTGGTGCTGTACAGCAAGTCGGAGAGTGCAGTAAGAGTAGATGGAGAATTAACGGAGTGGTTCCAGTCTTGTTGTCAAGACCTTAAACCTCAAGACCAAGACCAAGACCAAGACCTTGAACCTCAAGACCAAGACCAAGACCAAGACCTTGAACCTCAAGACCAAGACCAAGACCAAGACCTTGAACCTCAAGACCAAGACCAAGACCAAGACCAAGACCTTGAACCTCAAGACCAAGACCGAGACCAAGACCCATAAAAATCACAGTCGTATCTAGACTTCTATTCCTTACTAAAAATTGTCCAGTCGGACTGCTCGTTATTTTAATGAAAACATGAGTTTTTTCTTTTATTCAAGCAAAACAACTCTAAATGGAGACTGCAGAGAATTCCGAATTCCTATTTACAAAAGTCCTTCATGTTAAATATTATTCCAAATGCCTGTTGAATTGTATAAAAACCAATTTGCTCAGAATTTTATGTGGAGCCTCATAAAATTCTGCCATGTGAAAACACGGTCTACAAGTGCTGAAATCGCTAGCACACAAAGCAGCATTTCAAGAACCGGATGTAAATGTACAAATTAATCATGAGTCTGTTTTGAAATCATTCCATGGTAAATAACCGGAAGTCAAAATAAGTGTCCAAAACAACAGTGAAGCCTCATTCACACCGTGTAATTACTAAAGCAATAACTGTATGAGTAATTATTGGATAAATTTCTAAAATTCTTGCCGTTTGTTAAAATCAATGACTGTTCATATTGACAAAAGTCTTGGTCTTGGTCTTGCAAAACCAAGACCAAGACCTTGAACACCAAGACCAAGACCAAGACCAAGACCTTGAACCTCAAGACCAAGACCAAGACCTTTGGTCTCAAGACCAAGACCAAGACCAAGACTTTTAAAAATGAACTCGAGCGCACTCGAGACCAAGACCTTGGTCTCGAGGACAACAAGACTGAGTGGTTCAAGATCACAGTGGGGGTAAGGTCCGGCTGTCAGCGGACCTTTTCAACTTGCTCCTGGAGGCAGCGATGAGCCTTGCAATGAGATCTGTGGAGGCCGGAGTTACAATTAATGGACGGTTGCTCAACAATCTGCGTTTCGCTGACGCTATCGACCTGGTTGCAGAGTCACCAAAGCAACTACAAGAGTTGACAGACAGAGGAGATGACAACAGTAAAAGATGGGGACTTAAAATCAATGTGCAAAAAACCAAAACAATAACTATTGGAAAATAACATAAGAATCTGGAGATCAGACTGGAAAATAAAGCATTGGAACAGGTGACAGAGTCTGTTTATCTAGGAGGGCTGATAACAGAAGACGGCCGATGCACAATATCCTACATAAAACGTAGGATTGGTCTGGCGTCGACAAGATCATGTGGAGAACAAACAGCATATCGATAGGAACCAAGACGAAATTGTACAAAACTTTTGCATTACAGTGGTGCTATATGGATCCAAGTATTGGAGCCTGCGCAGAGAAGATGAGAAAAGATTGCTGGTGGCAGAAATGAGCTGGCTACGGAGAATACTGGACAGAATTAGAAGAGATAAGATCTGAAACGAAGTGACCAGAGAGGAGCTGGGGCAGAGGGAGACAATGGTGGACAGGATGAGGAAAAGAAGCCTCAGCGGTTCGGACACGTAACAAGAATGGACGACAAGACTCCCAGTTGCAGCCCTATATGGCCAGGTAGATGGAACACGAACCCGAAGAAGACAAACAAAGACATGGATGGATAATGTAAAGGAGGATTTAAGGGCACATGGCTTGAACATGAGGAATGCCATCGATAAAACCAGGGACAGAACAATGTGGAGACGTCATGTTGAAGTCTCATCTTCGGTGCACATCTAACAAAGGAGAGAGAGAGATGAAATCCATCATCGTAACCAATCAGTAGACGCCCTTAAGCTTCTATTTATAGAGCTAACACAACTGTTAAAACGGGTGTGAGTTTACACCGTTTAACGACACATGAGCAGTTTCAGTTTAGCGACGCTGTGTCATAACAAAGATGATCAGCGTCGCCCTCCTCCCCTATCCAGGCTTGGGACTGGCACTGTCAGCGCACGAACAGTGGCGGAGTTTGAAACGACACCTGACGTTAACGACATCTACTTATAGCGCAACCAATATTATTTAAACGGGTGTTACCTTTCCAAAGCTTAAAGACACCTTACGGCTGCCGTTGGCCTGATGTGGACCACCGCATCAGATAAACTGAGACGCAGTTGGGATTTTTAACGTTGACCATACTTCAAATCATGTCAAATGCATCTTATGGTGCTAATCTTAGCAGTTAATTCAATTAATGAAATCACTGATTAACGTGGAAGAGTTGTGAAGTTGTCTAATTTTATATTCTTATTGCAAACTTATTCAGTGTTTAGCCTTTACCCTTGCATATATAGGTGGTTTGGGGGGGCGTATACGGGGGGGCGTAGAGTAATGGATAACACACTGGCGTGAAGTGCAGAAGGTACCAAGATCGAATGCCGTAGCCCTCCATAAGGTTTACTCAGCCTTCTACTCGCTAGATGGCGGCGGTAGTTAAGTGAGTGTTAGACCGTGATTGGCGCCCTGAGTGGTTGCCGTTAAAAACAGTTGTATTCGACTCCTGTAAAACTGTTATCATGTGCTTCTACTGTATACATGTATGTAAGGCGCCCTGCGTGGCTGCCGTTTCTACTATATGCATGTTCACTGTACAGCGCAGTGCGGTTAGCAGGCGCTTAATTAAAGAAAAGATATATATGTTACAGGGAATGTGTATTTTCAGGGAATATGTATATTCCCTGAAAATTTCAGGGTATATGTATATTCCCTGATTCACTCAGGGAATGTATACATTCCCTGAAAAAACCAGGGTATATACATATTCCCTGAAATCTTCAAGTGATTTCTATACACATTCCCTGAAAGCTTTCAAAGACACAGCGACATAAAGTCAACAGTAGGCCTAGTGCTTAGCTAGGGTTATAATTGGTCGCTAATTGGAAGGTTCTATCACTGCATACCTCCTCTGATGCGCAAACGCCCATTGTTCAATAACTGTACGTAAATATAGGATCAAATCTTCAGAATAAACAACATCTCACTTCATAGAAGATGGGTTTTATTAGTAATCAGTGTTATCACTGTTGAAAAATGAAAATCCTAAGCTAGAACATTAAAATAACCAAAGAAAACCCTAGCCATCGGTTTCTACTCAAAACTGAAGTCTCACCTTTTCAAATACTCCTACTCTGACTCATCTGATACTCCGCCTTCCAATTATACTCGCCGTAAACGACACCCGCCTTGACAGCTGCTCTGCCTCTCCTGATCTGGTACCCTGGAAATCGGACATGGACCTCTTTTGGACTACTCTCTGGAAACCCCCTTTGATTTGGTTGTCCTCCTGGAAATCGGACCATGAAACTCAAAAAATAATTTCCTAAGTTTTGAAAAGGGCAACAGGTTACTTCCAGAAAACTTCCAAAACAGTTCAGTCTGAGTCTGCAGTCTCCTTTAGTCTTTCGACTAGTAATATTTTAAATATAAATAAACTAGCATAGCATGCATATTGCGCCATTTATTTATTGACCTCGACCATCCAGACCGTTTAAAAAATTGATTAAATGAATTTTAAAACAGGGTTCAAATAAAACAAGAAAAGCCAAAGAAAAAACCAAGGTCCAGGAAAAACCTCCATTTCCCAAGCTCGGATAAAAACTCAAGATCAATTATAACCCTAGCTAACCACTAGGCCTACTGTTGACTTTATGTCGCTGTGTCTTTGACAGCTTTCAGGGAATGTGTATAGAAATCACTTGAAGATTTCAGGGAATATGTATATACCCTGGTTTTTTCAGGGAATGTATACATTCCCTGAGTGAATCAGGGAATATACATATACCCTGAAATTTTCAGGGAATATACATATTCCCTGAAAATACACATTCCCTGTAACATATATATATATATATATATATATATATGCGTCTGAGGAATTTATATAGAGGCGTTTAAACAGTCCTATTTGGAATTCGGTTCCCGTCATCTGTACATAGACGAACGTTAGACAGAATGGTACCAGCAGCAGAAACGTCCTGAGACGATGTCACTACAACCACCAGCGCAGCTCAGCAGTACTTCGTGGTAGCCATTAAGTAGTTAACCTCTAACCTCAACCCTGAACACTGCACTCATTCGTGACCACGCATTACCCACAGCTGTATAGGATCCCCGCCGTCCCTCGATAGATTGCGTTAATTACACATTGGTTTGAACTGGTGAAACCCTGAAGGGCTATTAAGTCTTCTGATGTATTGGACAATGCGGGTCACATACTCTACCCTTCTTCCGCCTAAAAGGGCGATCCCCTCCCTACTCCCTGCCCCACGACCGAATCATCCCACCAGCAGACCATTTAATGAGTAAAACGTTCTTAATGAGAATGTTATATCTTATTAAATGCCTTTGATCGATTCCAAGAAACCACACATTAGCTCTAATATAGCCATAGCCACCGAGTTACATGTGTTTTGCGGAAACATACTGCACACAAGCTGTGAGTATGCGACAGTGTAGTGATTAGCGTGTTGGACTATCAACCGAGAGGTCGGGGTTCAAATCCCCGCAACGGCAGAAATTTGGTTCGAGATTTCTGCTCTAGCCAACTCAGCTATAATGAGTACACTGACCGTGGGAAGATGAGACGGCGAGGGAGAGGACTAGCCACCGTTTCTCGTATGCCGAGGCTAAGAAAATGAAGTCGCTAACACCTCATACCCAGGGCTGCCCCAAGGCTAACTTAAGGGCTGCTCTTCTTCTCTTCACAAAAGCTGTTCATATAGAAAGATCAATATTAAGTTATTTAGCAGTTGCAATTATTTCGGAGTTTGCTCAGCTGGCTTAGACTCACGATCGTTCGATTAAAGATTAAGTGCGTTACTGAATAGACTAATGTGAGAAAGACGAACACTCTGATCGACAAAGATAGAACGAGCGCCTTTCTATGGTCATCAAATATGCTATAAAATCATCATCATCATCATCATCATCGTCGTCGTCATCATCAGTTACCATCATCGTTTTATCATAATTGGGGCGTGGTGGCTCAGTGGTAAGTTCGGCGCCTTGTGACCGGAGGGTTGCAGGTTCCAATCCCACTCTAGTCGCTGCGTACGGACCTTGGGCAAGTCCTTCAATCGCAATTGCTCGTGGCGCTTCGGCGTGAAAATTCCAGCACAGTATCAAATGCTGTAGTCGGGAGCGCCTCTGAGTAGTAGTTGACTTCGAGAGGCGCTATAGAAATATCCGGAATAAATAAATAAATCATCATCATCTTCGTCGTCATCATCATCAGTTACCATCATCATCATCGTTTTATCATTATTAGTATTATTAATATTATTATAACCATCATCACCATCATTATTACTTTATTATTAGTAGTAATAGCAGTGAAGGCATTATTATTGTTACTATTTTAATATTTAACAAAGATTTATTATTATTAATGTTATTATTGTTATTATCATTATCATTATCATCATCATCAGCAGCAGCAGTAGTAGGCCTACTGTAGTAGTAGTAACGTTATTACTGTTATTATCATTATTATGATTAATATTATTACCATCAAAATGAGCATTAATGTAGGTTGCTAAGATTTAATATAAGCCTATTTTCCCACTATACGTCTAGAGCGATTACAAAGATGAAACTCCTCGAACGCATTTTGTGGAACTTATTATTGTATTAATCTAAAACCTTTAAAAGGTGTCTAAGAAGCGAAGATTTTTAAGTTACACATTCTACATAATGCTTACTGTTGTTGCTGTTCTTTGTTAATGGCATTATAATTTTATTATTAGTATTTATTATTAGTATTTATTATTATTAGTATTTATTATTAGCATTTATTATTATTATTATTTATTATTATTATTATTTAATATTATTGGTATTATAAGTATTATTAGTATTAGCTATTATTATATTATTGAAGCAAATGATTTATGTGGCCTTCAGACTGAAAGGTAGGTCTAAACCTTACCTTCTGCAACTGCAAGAACGCAAACAAGAACAGCAACAACAAGAACAACAACAACAACAAAGTAACTAGAACAGCAACGACCAACCTTGAATTTCTCTCCAGCCACCTGGCGGCCATCCTTCTCCCAGTGAACGCTTGGCATTGGTTGTCCTTTGACCTGACACGTAAACCTCGTGCACTGACCTTCTTCCACGCTCAGCGACTTCAACTTCTCCAGAAAATGCGGACGAGCATTCCGCTCAACGTCGTCCAAACGTCGATCCGTTTGCCCGCAAACGGGGTTCGAGTTGGAAGGCACCTGGATGGGTGTGACCTTTCCTCGTTGAGGAATTACAATAGTAGGTCTAGCGCACTGGACAACATCCGCAATCGAGTCATCTGTTTCAAAATAACAAAAACCGTTGCTGTACTCCGTCACTGCCAGTACTCTGGTAGTGCCAGTCTCAAGCCTGGAGTGAGGAGGGCGTCGCCAATCATCCCTGTTATCACACAGCATCGTTAAACAGCAACTAGCCAATGTTTCATCGAATGTTATATAAGCATGGGAAACAGTAGAGGATTTCTGAGCGCTCCCGTTAGACACCTTTAGAACGTAATTTATCTGAAGGTATATACATACGGCATGCGCTACGGAATTCCAATAGTGACAATGGTGATATTGTAAAGCTCTGTTTAACACCTTTAAACGGTGTCTCTCGGATGCTATAAGTATTTTGTTTTTTGCGAGTTGTACTTGTAAATTGTCGTCAACGGCCATTGATGTCAAAAGACGACGTTAAACTTTGGATTAGTAATTAATACGGAATTCCAGTGATCTCGTTAAACACCCTTAAAGCGCTATCAACTGATGCTATATAGTGATGGAACACAGCACTATCTCATGTAATGTTGACTGATAGTTCGAAAATTACGTGTGTCACCAATTCATAACCAAGTTCTTTCAAAATTTCAATAACGAAAGTAAGAACTCATGTCCATTAAGAATGTTAATCCAGAATCTTTTTCACATTTAGAAAAGTTCTTGTGTATGACAATTGCTGCAAAAAATATTCGTTAATTTGCATAAAATACCATCTTATCACAATGCATACATGTACCGTAGACAGTGTTACCTGCATTTTAATGTCGTTAAACAATTAATATTAACATTGTAAAGCTCTGTTTTAACACCATTAAATGCGACCTTCCTGACAAGCCGGGAGAAAGGAGGAAGGCGACGCTAATCATCTTTGTTTTTATGACACCGTGTGGTTAAACAGAAACTAACCAACCACTAAATTCATTTTCGCTGCACTGTAGGCCATATATGACTTATGCCATACGAACGGTGAGCACTGTTCAAAATAATTTCTGTCGAAATCAACGGCCTTTGATGCCATAAGATGTTGTTAAACTCTGGATCTTTAATCGGTATATGTCTTGAAATTGTCATCAACAGCCTTTGATGTAAAAGATCCAGTAAAATCATGACGCGAAAACCTCGAATAATTAAAAATTGGCTGCCGATTGACTTTCCTATGTATACTAATAAAATACTACTACTAATAATAAGTAATAATAATCAGCACCACAGGATCATATCGATTTCAGAATAAGGGTTGTGCAGCTTTTCACTTCAGTATCATTTATCAATATTCATTTTCTTATCTTAAAACAGATAACACAGGCTCATTTGTTTTGTGCAAAGGCTGGATACAAGCTACATCCTGCACGAACCAGATAATATCGAGCCTGGGGTAATAACGAGCCTAGGGTAATAACGAGCCCTGAGTAATAAGGAGCCTTGGGTAATATCTGTGACTTCAAAAGCCAGCAGTTACTCTGCTAAATAGAATATTCTATACTCGAAAAACCAAGCTTTTACACAAATACTACAGATTTTTAGAACATTCTATTTCTATACTCTGGAAATCCAGTTCCGACATTATGTTCTAAAGCATCCTAGAAACTTCTACCCTGTACAAAAGCGTAGTCATATACCTGCTCTAAAAGCACCTCTAGAATATTTCATGCGTTCAAAATGGTTCGATTTTTCTGCAGTGTATCATTATTCTACAATTCACTGGAAAACCAGTAATGGCATAAAACCCCTACAATCGGACACTAAAGAAGTTAAATATATGACGCGATAGCAATATATATAGCCCATAGCCGAACCGCTTTAAAGGTGTCTAATTAGATCATTTTAATCTGCAAAAAATACCTAGTCGCAATATAGTAAAACATCAACATGGAAAAAAACACTACTTCAGTTAGGCCTATAGAATTTAAACTCAACACACAGCCAGAATAAATTTTTTTTAAATGACAATTTTCTAAGATGTTGGACATTAAATTCCACAAATGTCAGCCTATAAAATTTGCCATGGTATTCCTTGATTTAAGAAGACTCAGTGAAATCTTTGTTTAAAACCTCCACCTCCTTAAATACACGAAAACTAGGCCATGCTGCAGAGACCAAAACATTCATTTAACCGATGAAACAATTGAAGTTCATAATCTTCTGACTGTAACAGCCAATAAGAAGGGATATTTATATGACCGAACCAATTATTCTGTGCGTTGTAGCCTACCCGGACGTTGTACTAGATCGCATTATCTGGCAATATTACCCACACTTAAAACTTATCAGCTATTAGAAGTAAAGACCTACATTCGCACAATTCATGTCTAGAAGCATCAGTAACTAGTGTGGCAACAACAGTTGGTACTCGAGAACATATTTTTTTAATTGAAACGAACACATTTTGTTATGTGAAACGATCGCTCTTCACAATGGCGAGCGGGGATAGATGAATGGTAACACTCATGGCCAGGAGACCATTAGATCGCGGTTCGATACCCATAATCCCCTCCCCCCTCTAGAGCGAGCGCCTTTCATGGCTGCCAAAACGAGTGTTAAATCAAAATCTTGATTGCACTGTTATGTTTCAATGTAATCTTACTGCGTAGGCCTACTTGTCAGTTTGAATTAATAAAGATTATTATTATTAATTAAATATGATTACGGCCTGGTTTACGTGCGCCATCGATTGATACCTTGTGTGTTAGGCAACATTACTAATTAACCTAATTAATCATTAATTGTGTGACATGATCGCCGATTGGCTACAGCGCTCGGCTTACGACGCAGAAAGTAGAGATTCGAGCTTACACTAAAGCGGTCAATGTGTAGTGTGTAGGGACATCGAGCAAGTCCTTCACTCACAATTGCTCAGCGCCATCGTGGGCACTTCTGAATTTTGAACAGGGGTGGGGGTAGAGAAATATTAAATACAGTTGTATTAAATTGCCTAACCTAGCATAATATTTTCACATGGTTGAACGATATCTTATGCTTACTATAAATTAAATGTCAAACTTAATATATATATATATATATATATATATATATATATTTGATTAAACCGTTTGGGAGAAATGCACCTTCACTGCCATTCAGTAGGATATAGTCCAAACCAGTGGGTTAGGACTTAGGACCGAAATGGACAAGAGCAGAATGAAAGATGATGATGGTGGTGGTGGTGGTGGTGGTGGTGGTGGTGGTGGTGGTGGTGGTGGTGGTGGTGGTGGTGGTGGTGGTGGTGGTGGTGGTGGTGGTGGTGCTGATGATGATGATGATGATGATGATGATGATGATGATGATGATGATGATGATGATGATGATGATGATGATGATGATGATGATGATGATGATGATGATGATGATGATGATGATGATGATGATGATGATGATGATGATGATGATGATGATGATGATGATGATGATGATGATGATGATGATGATGATGGTGATGATGATGGTGATGATGATTCGTAACAGCTCCTAGCGAAACTTTTTGTTTCCCGGGGATTACACTTATGGTACCTCGACTAAAAAACTAATAATAAGACGATTTATATAGCGCCGCAAAAACGGCTGGGGTCAACGAAAATGGTGCTGTACATGAGTTCAAAAATTCAACGACAGGCCTGTTCCTTCAATAGGGACAGTTACCCTCCCCACCTCTGAGAAATCGGATCCTGCACCGATCAAAGAACTGCTACTCGCACAAAATTAAAATACACAGAGCGCCCGTCAAGGGGTCCGTGAAAGTCGCATTCATACCTGGTCGATCAAGCTGAAGTATCGGCACCCCCAGCCCGGCCGGAGGTGTATAAGACTGCCCCGTCGGCGAAGGCGAGGCCCGCCTGGCCGTAAGCGTAACGGTCGTGACGCTAACGTGCTTCTGCGCATGCTCGTCGTCTGTCATAACATCCATTTTGTTGACGTGATCTGTAAAATCGGTGTTTACAATATAACTCGGCGAAGTTTCTCAATTTAACCCTTGAACGGTAACCTTTTTTTTACACCGGTCCTCGGTAACCTGGGGTTGTTTTATACCCCCGGGGGTAACTGCTGTTGTTTGTGAGGTAGGAACGAATTTTTCTAACGATACAGTACATCATAGGCCTAGTTTGATAATATTCTTTGTATTTAACACGATTAGGTATTCTATGCAGAGGACTGACGTCATTACGATGACGTCATTGCGTTATTGACATAAAACCAACTGTCGGTTTTGCTAATATTCATGTTATTGAATGTTTTTCTGTTATTATTACGATTACCGTTACTGCTAGCATAACTATTACTACTATAAATTTTCGGGGCATGGCTGCAAGACCCAGGCGGCTCAATTCAGCTCAAGCATTAGTTTCCATTCAGGAATGGATAGACGCGGAACGCCGCGACGATGATGACGAAGAGGCCGCAGACGTTTTGACCAGTGAGTCAGAATTTGACGCCGGTGAGGAAGTTGACAATGTAGAGTTGAACGACGCTACTTCGAGTTCTGCCGAAGATGAAACAACACACGATGAAGAACCAGACGAGTGCATTTCAAAAGACAAGACGCTAAGATGGAGTAGCATTCCACTGCAGCCGCCTAAAGGTCGTCGCGGTAAGCATAACATCGTCCGCGAACGTTGTTCAGTGACAATTGACAAGGCACTACTGGCAGATCCAAGGATGTGCGTCGAACATTTCCTGGATGAGAAGTTCATGACAACTGTTCTCCAACATACAAACGAAGAGTTAGAGCGCCGAAGACAAAAAAGAGCAGATCAACAGCTCGTATGTCATGAAGGTTGAAAACCAATGCATTGAATGTGAACAATTTGTTTGTCAGCAGCATGCTGAAAAGAAGCTAATATGTAAGAGCTGTAGGCCTACAATTGAAGATGTCTTAGCATAAGAGATAATATCACTTGAGCTTTTGTTTGTTATCTAGATGTAAAGATATCATATGTTATTTGTTTGGATGTGGACTAAGCATTTTAGATTCTCCTTTGCAATTAGGTTTTCTTCATAACATCTCGTTTTTTGCCGCCATAATTATTGAAAATATGTTGACAGTATCCCGGGGGGCCCTATGCATAATTTTTTTTCACTTAATTTGAAGGATGGTCAATATTAGGGAAAGTCACCAAAGCGATTGTAAAAATTTCTAATACTTCCTTTAATAGCTGCAGTTACAACAATCTGGGGGTAGAAATTACCCCCAGGTTACCGTTCAAGGGTTAAAGAAAGCGATTCGTCAAAACGTCACTTTAAACTCCAAAAAAAATATTTTCTTTCAACGCTTGGCCGATTGTGAATGCACAAATCATTTTATTAAAAACCGATTCGTCAAAACGTCGCCTAACGCCTTAAAAATATGTCTGACTAACGGTGTGTTTAAACGCATATCAATTGACTGCAAAACCGATTCGTCAAAACGTTTTCTCAAACCCTGAAAATATATTTCAAACACTTGGTCGATTGTGTAACTGCAAATTTTTGGACGACCGTACAATTCAAAAGGCTACGTCATACAGAGCAACTGTTGTGTTGTGCGAATATGCGATAAATCCTCAACGTTCGCTTAAACTAGTGAAAAGAACTCGTGTGAATATTGCAGTAACGTGATACAACTGTAATTATAGGACCCACATTTTACAGCAGGATAACGAAAATTCCGATATGTGGTTGGAAACAAGGAAATCACATTTAAGGATACTCGAACTCACATTTCAAACACTCGCATATTACAACTCAGACCCTACTCACAGAACTACTTGTAAAAGCGTGCAACTGAGCCACCAGTCAAAAACACAAATTATACGACCAATTAAAAGCAGGAAGTACTGCAGAACGTTTTCATTCGAATCAATTTCCAGTCATAAAATATAAACAAAAAGTAGCTCAGCTTGAACGATAGACCGGATTTGACATAAAACATTACCACCTACTTTGGAAACCAAAATGGAATATTCTTAAACATAATATGCATTCAGGAACTTTGCCAGCCAAGAGATTTACAGACCCGAATCTTTCAATCACTTCCAGGGTCATTCCCTTATGATAAGGGCTGCACAAATCACATGGTCTTGGTTGGGAATATCACAGTGGTGGATCTAAAGTTTAAGAAAAGGGCAACTGAGAATGGTCATACTACTTAGGGAAGAAGAAGAGCAATCCTTTAAGCAAGCCCAGAGAGGCAGTTATAGCGTTAGTGATTTTATTTTTCGTAGCCTCAGCATACGAGGATGGGTGACCAGTCCTCTCCCTCGCTGTCTTATAAGTATCTTCCCACCAACAGTGTACAGTCAGTGTACTCATTAAAGCTGAGTTTGCGATAGGGCACAGGTGGAGCCAAATTCTTAAAATTAATTTTTCTCTTTGTGGGGATGTGAATTCCCAACCTCTCAGTTGACAGTCCAGCATGTTAACCTCTAGACTATCGGACTCCCTCGTACTACTTACTCCTACCGATTTTATTAGGAATTTTTGGGCCTGGAAAAAATCATTGGCAGCACAACAGTCACACAGTTTGCAACACTCACTCTGTAAACCTGTTACCTCTGACATTTTCCAGCATAACCACATGCACTTTAAGGATTACCAGCTTTTTCAGTGGTTACCAGCTTACTATTTGACCATAGTGGGGCGTGGTGGCTCAGTGGTAAGTTCGGCGCCTTGTGACCGGAGGGTTGCAGGTTCGAATCCCACTCTAGCCGCTGCGTACGGACCTTGGGCAAGTCCTTCACTCGCGATTGCTCGTGGCGCTTCGGCGTGAAAATTCCGGCACAGTATCAAATGCTGTAGTCGGGAGCGCCTCTGAGTAGTAGTTGACTACGAGAGGCGCTATAGAAATATCCGGAATAAATAAAATAAATAAATAAAATAAATAGTTACATTGGCTTCCTGAAGGGTTACCCTCTCAAGCTTTCAGCTCAAGTTTCACCAGGGTTACCTCAGCTTTCTCTGTGGTTACCTAGAGCTGGCTTTCTCCAAAGCTTCACACTTATCTGTTTGCATTGATGTCCGGGGTTATCCAAGCTGTTTCAAAAAACCTTTTGCATTTCTGGTAATAATTATTTTGATCAGATTTCGTAGTATGAATCCATACATGTGAATAAGTAAGTAACTTACCAGCATTAACTATTTCCGTAGTATGTTCACTGGAAAGTATTCGTGTGTAGGAATTACCGCAGTCATCGATCCGCGCATTCTTTCCGTCTAGAATGCGACAATTGATCTGGTACATCTGAAGAAAACAAAGCCAACTTAAGAAAAATAGGTTAATAAAAATACATTAAAAATACAGAAATATGAAAGGCTTTGCTATTTAATATTCTGTTTGTTTTTCCTGGAACCATTCATTATGTATTCAAAAGGATGAAATGCTGTCAGACATGGTTGTCAAATCCAGAGGACACTCTGGTCCTTGATCTTTTAACTGAGATGTTTTGACTTCATTCCTGTCTATATTGTTGCATTTATCATCCACACAAAGTAGTCTGAAACACACTCAGCAAGAGCAAACTCGCAATCGTCGGATTATAGACCCAGCGCACTACCAAACAGCCCACTGTGACCTTGGGCCCAACAATCACATTCGAACTTTGCAAATGCAGTACCAATTTGGCCTCTCTGTACACATGTTTACTTGCATCATAATCATAATCATAAACTCCAAATGTCTAAAGCACTACTCTAAGGCTAAGTGCAAAGCACCAGCTTATTCACGAGCGCCTGTCCCATACGAAACCACAAGTCCATAAGGGTGGCCCGCTTTGCCCCACCCCAAAGTCGTCTTCTACCCCAGCAGGATAGCAAAACCAACCAAATTACCACCCTTAACCATTTTTTAACCAATACTGCTGAACAGTGAACACGGGTTTGAATAAATTTTTAATAAATTTTAACAACCGTACAGATTCCACTTTTGTCGAACAGACTCTGCCACAACCTTGGACAAGTTGTTTACATATATGAACTTACCTGGCATCTCAAAGTCAGACTTACTTTGTAAGTGTAATGAGCTCAAAAACACAAATACGAATAAACAAGTGGCTGGAGGCCAACCAAACTACATCAGCAAACTTAACAGGGCTACAAGAATTCCATTTCGTAAGACTGAAATGAATAAATCAAACGCAAAGTGTTTTCTTTATATACATTATACATACACGTATATAATGTATATATATATATACACTATACACTGTATATAATATATAAGGCCTATATATTTACATATACATTACATTATATAAATTAAATACATTCAATTCTTATTTATTGCGTTCAAGGGGTTCGTTAAATGCTCTTTATAAAAGTCCAGATGCTTATATTATACACACATACAAAGTGGGCCATAAATTTTTACGTGACTCGAGCGCACGCAAGTCTGGCACCGCTACTCGCATGTTCTTGTCACATAAACAAACTACACAACTACAGGCGTAACATCATGTCAGACGCAACTACAAAGGTCACATCAAGTCACACGAGGAAAGCACGTACTTGTAACATTACTTAAGATTGAATATGAACACAATCTGCCACAGTAACATTATAAAATTTTTATTCTTCACGACAGGCTGCACCTATTATCATCTATCTTCGGAGCCCACGGGTTACTTACACACATGAAACTAGACACACAAGATAATTACATACAGCTGTACAAAATTACTGCAAACATCTCGTCACAGCAATTAAGTACATATTTCGAGCAACCTTGACTAAGTCCTGCACAAGAGCTATTGATTCTCGACTACGTGTGCAAGCATATCTGAACTTCGGAAGTAGGCTACTTAGGGCAATATCAAATACAGTTGTATTACATTGTAGTCAGCCTCTGTGTGACTATGTCATGAGCTCTCGTGTATTGACGAGTCTTTCTTGAAGTGGTGCTATATAAATTTTCTGTTACAATTACAATACCTGTTTTGCTTTTGAGCCAGTTTAACGGCAGCCAAGTACGGTACAATACAAATGTTGTGTAGCACCATTATCAAATGCGCAGATCAGATGTATTTTAAAGATTTTCAAAATACCTTACGATGTTCTATGGAGTTGCTTTCAGTCCGGAATTGTCCGCCAATATCCAGAAGGGGTTGTTTCCAGATTGTTCGGGAGCCACAAACTGGATTCACGGGTGCCCGGGGCTCAGAAGTCTGAATTCTCTGTCATCTCTGAAAAAAACACGTAAAAACATCAGCTGATTTCTAGACAGGTTGAAGCCTATTTTCAAATAACATACAATGTACCAAGACACTCAACACAGGACATTTTAAGTAACTCATGCTAAAGCGTTGTACGCGTGCTAGCCTTAAGAAGTGGTGTTGAAATTAATTAAGAGGTAAAAAGGTTCATCTGTATGAAAACAATTTGCGGATAATTGGAAAAGTCAACGCTGACGATCCTACGCACGCACGCACGCACGCACACACACACACACACACACACAGCCAACGGAAGACCATCATGCAGTTGACACCATGTTCAAAATTCCTGAATGCATTGTCAACATTGCTGCTTACAATAATCAGGCTTGAGTTTACTCTTTCGCTATGTGCTGACAGGTTTTAAAGATGAAAACAAATAACTCTTCAAGATTCCTAAGAAATGTGTGTATAGACTTAAAACAGATATCATACTGACAACATTTAACACCTGTACACAAATCCAAGCTAAGAATTACATAACGCAATGTCAACGCTGTTTGACATTTTCCAATTTAAACCAACAATACAGGTATTTCACAAATGCTTAAAATACATCTGATCTGTGTATTAGATAATGGCTCTAACAAGACTGTTGGGTTAAGATTACTGTACTTTACTGTTTATTACCAGTAAGTCATTTACACCAGTCAAATTACAAGTTACATCAAGTCACATCAAGTTCTCACCAATTTCTTAAGATAAAACCAAAGGAAGTCCACTGTTCTGATTTTTTAAACACTTATAACTTATTGCAGTACAATAACAATCGTAAATTACAGTTCAGTCATTTACAATGTTCTGCTAGATATCAAAAGATGAAACCTTTGGAACAATCAAGTCTACTTCAGATTCAAGTTGACGATATCTAACAATTAGACATACAACCAAGCAGCTTTGCTACAAGCAAGTACCGACTGAAGGCACATACAACAGTTTCGGAAACATTAAATATATTGCCCCTTCATGGTAACAATTAACATTTAACACGAATATGAAATCACCCGTTACACTGTTAAGACAGTTGAATCATACGATATGAATCACTTTGCTACATGTATTTCTCAACCTGTATTTTTTTCTATACAAGGTTTTGTCATCCCGCTACCTCGACCCAAACCGTTGAGATCCTGGTCACGAACGGCAGTAAAACCTTATTACTATTTCTAATTAATTTGCAGCTTGTACCAATCACTTGTGATCCGTGAAGGCAGATGAAGCCTGCTGACGTGACCTAAACAAACATTGTAAAAACATAGGGATGGAATGCCACTGACTGGCTGATATAATTAGCATGCTGACTTATTGGCTTGGTGACTTTTTGACTGGCTAACTTATTAACTGGCTGGTTGGCTGACTAGACAGCTGACTGACTGACTAGCTGACTGACTGACTAGTAGGCTGAGTGACTGACTGACTGACTAGGTGGCTGACTGACTGACTGACTGACTGACTGACTGACTGACTGACTGACTGACTGACTGACTGACTGACTGACTGACTGACTGACTGACTGACTGACTAGGTGGCTGACTGACTGACTGACTGACTGACTGACTGACTGACTAGATGGCTGACTGACTGACTGACTGACTGACTGACTGACTGACTGACTGACTGACTAGATGACTGACTGACTGACTGACTGACTGACTGACTGACTAGATGGCTGACTGACTGACTGACTAGATGGCTGACTGACTGACTGACTAGATAGCTGACAGACTGACTTACTGACTAGATGGCTGACTGACTGACAGACAGACAGACTGACTGACTTACTGACTAGATGGCTGACTGACTGACTGACTGACTGACTGACTGACTGACTGACTGACTGACTGACTGACTGACTGACTGACTGACTGACTGACAGACAGATAGACAGACAGACTGACTGACTGACTGACTGACTTACTGACTAGATGGCTGACTGACTGACTGACTAGATAGCTGACAGACTGACTTACTGACTAGATGGCTGACTGACAGACAGACAGACAGACAGACAGACTGACTGACTGACTGACTGACTGACTGACTGACTGACTGACTGACTGACTGACTGACTGACTAGATGGCTGACTGACCTACCGACTGACCAACTGATCATATGGCAGCTTGAACGATTGGTAGGCAAACTGACTTACTGATTGGGTTGGATGTCGGAGTAGATAATCCACATAAACTAATGAATTTCTATTAAACATAAAAGCCCTACATTATGTATTGAAGTCCTATAGAAATTCAAATCAATGTTGACTAACTTAAAGTTGCCAAGCAACGAGGCCAAGCTGAGGGTCACAAAGTCAAATAAGGCATTTAAGTGAGGAGAGGATGCGCCTACATGGGGTGCCCAGTATACATCATTCATGTTCCCCTGGCCAGCTGAGCCATAGCACAGTTACATAGGCTGTACAGTGTATACTGTCGGTATATAGGAAGGTCAGGGATAGAGGACACGTATCCCAAGGCTAATAAAATCAACTCATTAACACCCCTTACTAGACATACGACGGCTCTCCCTCGTTGCCTTAACTATCATGGCTGTAGTGGTAAAATTAGAGTATAAGCTACTGGTTAGTCAAACAAATTCAACTCTTGACCCAGCTTGAAAGTGTCGTCCCACCTGTCAAACAAAATATACTATATTATATTCTTTTATATTCTTTAGTATTTCAAACCGACAGACGCAGTATGATTACATTGAAACACGAAAGTACAATCAATATCTTAATTAAACACGCGGTTTGGCAGCCATGCAAGGCGCCGCCCTAGAGCGGGGTTACGGGAGTCGATCCGCGTACCTTATGCTCTCCTGGCCACGAGTTTTACCACTACTCTATTCCCCCTCCCCATATCGCCGCCTCTGGCATGGGTGCGTTCCTGCTACAAAAGGTAGAGGCCCTAAAAACCGTTTAAAGCTAGGCCTATGTAACTTTTTAAAATTTTTTTGCAACTCGCTATGGGACAAGCAAACAGAAATAATTAAATTCCAAACTGAATTTTTCTTATATTATAGCACACTCCACAGCATTAAAAATATGTGAAAGCAGGTTCTGGAGGTGAGTAGGTCTACACTCTCCAGAGGTGATTATACTAAAAAAATGTGTTAGGTGAGTATACGGTCCCTAGAGGTGGCGCTTCGGCGTGTTTACTCCAGTTTACAGCCTTGAAGGGGCGCTATATAAATGTTCCTTAAATGAAATGAGAGGTAAAAACCCGCTGTATACCCGCGTATGCCCTCGTCTACAGCCCTGTTATCTACCCATTTTACAGTGAACTGTCAGTGTAGGCCTACTCGTCATAGCCGAGTCGGCTAAGGCATGGACTTCTTGATATAATATCCAGATGTTCATGATATATATCCAGATGTTCATGGCTAAGGCATGAACATCTAGATGCTAGTCAAGAAGTCCATGGCTAAGGGATGCAAGTGTTGCCCTGGGATTTGAACCCCAACCTCTGGATTAACAGCCCTGCACGCTAACCACCAGACTATTACGTAGCCCTTCAAAAAGATATATTAGAGGCCATAACAACACTTCAACGGTGAGAACTGTTGAGAATACCTTTGATGCCATAAGATGCCGTTGAACTTTAGATCCATCCCTCCAGTTCATCCCCAATACGTTTTATCAGGGCAAGAACAGATGAATCAACGTTACAACCCCTCTAGTTCACCCCAACCCCTTTTTATCAGACGATCCATCAAGTCATGACGAAAACAAAGACCTACTTAGCCAAACGTTACGACGTATGTCCGTTGTTCTCGAAATATCTGTCCGTATATCACTCTCAATCTATGCACGTCTCTCCGCGTATGTGTCTGTGTCTTGGTCTCTGTGTCTATCTGTCTCTCTGACTTTCTGTCTACTTGTCTATCCGATTGTCAATCTGCTTGCGTTTGCGTCTCGGCCATACAGTAATGTATTACGGGTAAACACACAAGCATACACACAAGCATACACACACACACACACACACACAGGCGCGCACACACACACAGGCGCGCATATATACAGTGATGTCGCGGGAACCAGCATATTCACAGGCGCTCAGTTTGGTGGGCCTCTGTTGGGCCCACCAGCTGGAATCTCCTTTGCGTCTGAACTAAACTATAGCAGTAGGCATTATGATTCTATGGTGTAACAAGTCGTCAGAGGTAGGAATAAAAAACAAAGGCAGACAGACTACGCTTGATAGACACTATAAATGAGGACATAACGTCACTTGAACTAACACTAAGAGGAGCCCTGGACTTGACAAATGACCGCGGACAATGGAGACACCCATTCGTACCCATCGCCGCCAAATGGCTGACGTCAGAAACGGATGATGATGATGATGATGATGATGATGATGATGATGATGTGTGTGTGTGTGTGTGTGTGTGCGCGCGCGCGCGCGCGCTGTTTTTTCTATTATTATGCGTATTGTTATTTGATACACTAATTTGCTACTGAACAATGATGTATAAGTTACAAATTGTAATTACAATCTGTGTTGTAATTGAATAGGTAAGTAAGTGAGTCACCTTTATCTGCATATGACAGGCACGTGTGATTATGTTGTGAACAACAATTACATACATGTTTCATATAGACTATAACAGGAACAGATCATATGTGTGTATATGTATGTGTGGTGTGTATGTGAGTGAGTGGCTGCTCTATAACCCATTTAATTAGAATTAGGCTTCCTGATCACATTAGTATCTCCTCTAACCAGTCATTACTTCAGTTTCAAGAGCTGTGGCCACGAAAGTAGGTGGTTGGGCCTACACTAAGGCGACTAAGCCATGCACTAATACGAGGCCTATGCCATCCATCCCACCCTTTCTATGTACACACAGGTACAACATATGACCCTATAAGGATTGACCACCCCTCCCATGAGCCTACGCAGACACCACAGTTATCAGCAGAGAACACATATCCATGTCACGAAGCCACACACACAACTCTCCCACCCATGCACACAATTAACCCCCCACCCGCCCTCATCGCCCTATTGATAGGCCACCCAGAAGTCAAAAAAATTAAATATACACCTACCTTTATATACCTACCTATATATGTATGTGTGTATGTTGTACCTGCCTGCGTGTATATATATATATATATATATATATATATATATATATATATATATATATATATATATATATATATATATATATATATATATATATATATATACATCCATACATACATACATACATACACAGGTGTAAATGTACGCATAGCTATATTTACAATAGCTAATTGTGCTATGATATAATTATGCTAGTTATAAATGCATAGGCTTACCTGTGTACTGACACTGAAATTAATAACCTAAATAATTGTCGTTTAAATAATTAACCATCTGTGTTATTGTTGAGTGGTTTTACATCTATAACCACATTTTCGGTGGTTATATATCTTCTTTCCCTTCAGACTCGAATTAATCCCTCTTTGGAGAGGGGTCAGCCACTCGGATCCTTGTACGGTGGTTATATATATAGCCACCTAAAAACTAGATAGATATGGCTCTATATCAATTCAAATCCACAACAGCCAGGTTGTTGGGGGTGCCAGGTCAGAACCCGGAGTGTGGGGGGTGTCAAGCCGAGGAGACAGCATGGTGATACGGAAGATATTGCTAGTGATGGTGATATTGATGGCCGTGGGACCAAGGACCGTGGGACCATGGACCGTGGGACCATTGGATGGTTCGTGAGTATAATAGGATAACATCACTTGAAAAGTTCGGCACAATACGTGCTTGCTATTCTTCATCATAGTATATGTGTGTGTGTGTGTGTGTGTGTGTGTGTGTGTGTGTGTGTATGTGTGTGTGTGTGTGTGTGTGTGTGTGCATGTATGTTTGTATATGTTATATGTGCATCATTGTTTTTGTATGTGTTTAACTGTTTATACGCTCGTGTGTGTGTGTGTGTGTGTGTGTGTGTGTGCGTGTGTGTGTGTGTATGTGATAAGTTTATATAAGATATAAGCGTGTGATGAGTGTGGCCTGGTGGCCGATTGGTTAGAGTGTTGGCTTGTAAAGCAGAGAATAAGGGTTCGAGTCTCGCCCAAGGCCAATTACTCTGCATGGACCTTAAGCAAGTCCTTCACTCAAAATTCCTCATCGCCATCGATGTTCTGTCGTATAGTCGTGTGTGCAATTATGCTGAACTTAGGGCAATATCAAATACAGTTGTATTGCATTGTAAACAAGTTATGTAAGGAATTTATTGCCATAGTCGGATGTCTTCTATGGAACCTTGCATAAGAATATCTGCTGCAGCATATTAATTGGCTCTTATGCTTAATAAAATACTTCTTATATGCAATACACTCATCGTACACATACACAGACTCTCAGACCAGACAATTTTTTGCATTATGTAATGTATTTATGTATATACATTTGTGTGTATGTGTATATATCCGAGTGTATGTATGTATGTATATATTTTGTAATCATAATCGTGCACTCCAAATTTCTAAAGCACTGCATTAAAGCCAAGCGCAAGTAAGTATGCACATATGTAGGTGTGTACTTAGGTAGGTGTGCATGTATGTATGTATGTATCTATGAATGTAATTCAGTGTGTATGTATGTATGTATTTTCAGTGGGTATGTATTAACTATAGGTATGTATGTATGTATCTATGAATGTATGCATTCATGCATATATGAATTGCATTTATTGGACATATTACATCATACATGTACTAAGAATGGTACAATATTATACAGTGTACCTTTGGGGCATCTAAGAAAACCCTATACATCATCACAAACAGGGCGACATAAATTGCCACATTGAGTTTCCTCCAATCCCTGGGGTTCATTTAACCCTATTACACAGCACAGCAGGACATACTATGAGAACTCCTACACAGACAATAGCACATATTCACATATACCTGTGCATCCAAAAGAAGCTCTGAAATTATAAATAGCTGCCGGCGTTGACAAGTCTATTACTAACGTTACGATAGGACTTTAAGTGTTGCGGACTGGGGGAACCTTTATAGCTTTCGTAGCACGCATCCGAGCTACAGTTAGACTCGTAGACCCTTGTCATGGTTCATTCAAAAGCCCGGTGCATATTGTGCGTTAAGGTTGCTGTCAAACTTGTCTCTTTAATGGTCTGTATGCGATTTGCCTGTCACAACGTACACAACAATTGGGTCACGCTGTATACATTAAAGTACCACAAGGTGATATTATTATTAAGGCAACTATTATTACTTGTATTATTTTATTATTAATTTTTTTCTCCAGAAGTAGTTATGATCGCTTAGGCTCTTAAAACAATGTCCAGAGACAATAGAATGAATGTCTGGAAAGGCTTACTATTATAATTGTATTATTACAATTTTATTATCATTACAATTGTTATTATGAGGAAAGGTTAGCTAATGAACATCACAGCAACGGTAACTATGGTAAAGCAATGTAAGATTATCCATGGTCTGCTAAGGTGTATTATAAGTTGGATGAGGTAACAGCAAGGGAAGAAAGGGCAATATTCAGTAAGGTAGGATCAAAGATTTCTACAGCGCCCAGAAAAGCGAAGTCGTGGGAACCAGCTTATTCACAGAAGCTTAGTCAAAACAAAATCGATAGGTGGGGGTTTAAAATCGGTTCCAGGTTAAGATCCAAAGGATCAGTCAGACGACTAAGGTAGGGTAGGGTAAGTTAGCCCTGGTGACTGTGCAATGTTTTGCTAACTGATGTTATAGTCTTGTTCTTACTCACATTGAACACCACATATAGGTAAATGCAGAGAGCACCTCCAATGTGTTTTGCTGTTGCAGGGCTACTATATAAATGACCAATCACTTAGGCCTACAACTTACAGAAGATAAGGTACGCTAAGGTCAGAGCTGAGAAGCCTGATGTACTACCCAAAATTACCAACTGTACAGTCTATATCTAGCGTTTTTATTTACCTCAACAGTTCCAGAACAATCGAAGTAAACACATTCCAGTCACACGGTTCAATTTGGAACAATAATTATCTAACGCCTTTTCAGTTCCTCTGCAATTCCAACGGTATACGATAACGGAGTAGATATACTCCACGGAGCCTATACTCTTGCGCTCTTTGACAGCTTACTGCGGTTGACAATCGCCGGCTTTTAATACAGACCAGGTTCAGACTTGGCCGAGATTGTCACGCGTAACAATGGAATGATTAACTGACGATTCTATCTACTAGTCTGCTCCGGACACGCACAGAGTAGACTCAGAGGCTTCCGAACGCTCGTCAGATGTAGCCCGAGTCGTTAGGTGTGTGTGCCCTAAGGCGATCGGAATGCGCTCGGGATATACTCGGCACGAATGACGGATGGAACACGCCTGTGAGAGGAACAGAAGTTCCGTTGCTTAGGGCAAAGTGACAGATTCGCCGTAGCAGAACTACGGCGTCACCAAGCCATGAGTCAGTGTAGGGTTATTCGTAACGCCAAAGATGAACACAAATGGAATTGTTTCGTCTATGTTTGAATCATTCTAAAGTAAGTCTGAAGAGCAGCGAATACTGGTCTAGAAACAACTAAACCTTATAATTTCCTGAATAAGAAAGTGCATGACTACAGAAAGTACCAAAATCTTAAAGTAAATGGATCGGAAAGTACCAAATCAGTACTTCCTACCCGAATCCATCCTATTTGCTACTCTAATCCATCCTAATTTCTACCCTAATCCATCCTAATTCCTACCCTAATCTATCCTAACTCCTACCCAAATCCATCCTAACTCCTACTCTAATCCATCCTATCTCCTACCCAGGCCTAATCCATCTGAATTCCTACCCTAATCCTTCCTAATTCTGACCCTAATCCATCCAATCCTCCCCTTCCAAGCTCTCTTTCCCTCAAAGTAACCCACCTTAGCAGCTCTTCTACCTAGTCTCTCTGGTCTCTCTGGCAACCAGACTCAGATCTTAACTTCGTATCTCTAGACTGTATACAACCCCTCTGACATGACTAGTACTCGTGGTCGCTCCACTCTCGGCTCGGCCGCCAGAGACCTTCTGGTTGTTCCCCGTGCTATACTGCTCCGTCTAGAAGTTTTGGCCCCTCTATAGTTGGAACCGTGTTTCGTAGGAACTGCGGCTTGAGCTCCTCATTCTCCCTCTGTTCCGGAAACGCCTGAAGACAATTTTATTTGTTAGTGACAGCACTGACTTGGGTCGGGACTCGGGAGACCCTCTGGATCGTTGAGTGGCGCTTTATAAATGTTCGATTATATGGCCTAATTGCAATACATAGTACCAGAATAAGAAATGGTACTTACACCGATAAAATATTTCAATGACAAAGTATTTGCAAAAGACAAAACCTTACTCCAAAACAGTAACTGCGTATCAATTTTCAATATTATTAGAATCTGTACCTAACAGCAAAAAATTTCAGAGCCATAGTATTTGAATCGTGATATAAACCGGCATCACAAAGCACCCGGAAAGGAACAGCTCAATCCAGATAACAAATATCTGGATATCCAGATAGTTTGGCTTACAAAAATAACAGCTAGTTAGAGCATTTCAACATATCCAGTCAATTTGCAAAGACAGGACAGTGACAAACCCCTATGCTTTAATTAAGGGAAACTTAATCCCCGCAAAATAACACCCTGAAGTGAGGGACAGCCCGATGTGGTATAGATTGCACAGTCAACAGGATTTTTAATGAATGTTTATTATTAAAACAAACAAACGGCTAATTAGTAATTAGGCAGCCTAATTGGCCAGTAAAACAAAACAGAGGAAATTAATGTTTTAGCTTCTGTCTGTAATTGTACCAAGTGGTGTGAGTTGCGATCTCATTTCTGGTGTATTGTTCATAATCCATTGTCTTAGAAACTCAACAGCGCCAATCTTACAATGCTCACGGTCGATGGTCGCTATTAAGAGAAATTGTTGTGCAAGCCAAATTCCAGGGCGAGTCTGGTCGTGCTTTATCTTAACTTGCCTCATGCCCCAATTATCTTAATTTGACTTACCTCGCCTTACCTCCTGCCCTAATTACCTTAATTTGACTTACCTTGCCTTATCTTAACTTACCTCATGCCTCAATTATCTTAATTTGACTTACCTTGCCTTACCTCATGCCCCAATTATCTTAATTTTTTTAATTTACCCTATTTTACCTTATCTTTACTTACCTCATGCCTCAATTATCTTAACTTGACTTACCTTGCCTTATCTTAACTTACCTCATGCCTCAATTATCTTAATTTGACTAAACTTGTCTTATCTTAACTTACCTCATGCCTCAATTATCTTAATTTGACTTACCTTGCCTTATCTTAACTTACCTCATGCCTCAATTATCCTAATTTGACTTACCTTGCCTTACCTCATGCCCCAATTATCTTAATTTTTTTAATTTACCCTAATTTACCTTATCTTTACTTACCTCATGCCCTAATTATCTTAATTAAACTTACCTTCTATTACCTTATCTTAACTTACCTCATGCCCTAATTATCTTAATTAAACTTACCATCTATTACCTTAACTTACCTCATGCCCTAAGTATTCTAATTAAACTTACCCTCTATTACCTTATCCTAAGTTACTTCATGCCCTAATTATCTTAATTTAACTTACGTATGATCCCTTATCTTATCTTACCTCATACTCCGTTGTCATAACCTACATATAGGCCCACCATACGTTATCTCAAATCTCTGCGCACTTAAGAGTAAAACAGAAGTGGCAAGCTGAGGTGGTCAACAGATGTGATAAGCTCAAGTGGTAAACTAAGGTGGCAAAAAGAGGTGGCAAACTGAAGTGGTAAACTGAGGTGACAAAATGAGGTGGTACACTGTAGTGGTAAAATGAGGTGGAAAAAACAAGGTGGTGAACACAGTTGATAAACTGAGGTGGTAAACAGAGATGGCAAAAGGAGGTGGTAAACTGAAGTGGTGAACAGAGATGGCAAAAAGAGGTGTTAAGCAGAGGCGATACACTAAGGTGGTAAACAGTGATGGTAAACTGAGGTGGTAAACTGAGGTGGTAAACAGAGATGGTAAACAGTGTGGGTTGTTATTTCTCAATCGACTGTTCAGTGTACCAAAGGCGTCTCTTCTACTGAATGTTTACTATTCGCCTCTGCCGATTGTTTTCGATCCTGTTATTATATTTATTGCCATGGCTATAAATAATAATTCTGCTCAAGGTACATATTATTATGATTCCTCAGGAACAAGAAAGTAAACAACGTCATTAATTCTATTCTGGAATCATTAGTCACTCATGATGTTGTCTTTGGTAGTAAAGGCACCGTGGGAAGATATCACACTAAAGCACTGGATGACCTTACTATTATCACGATCATCATCATTGTTGTTGTTATTATTATTATTATTTATGAATATCATTATTATTATTATTATTATTATTAATTATTATTATTATTATTATTAATTATTTATGAATATAATTATTATTATAATTACTATTGTCACCATTTATTATTATCATTATTACTACTACTATTACAATGATTATTATTATGATTAATATCATTATCATTATTTTAATTACTACTATTATGATTTTGATTTTAATGATGATGATGACGATTATTATTATCATTATTATTATTTTTTTTTGTCCCGAGGTAAACATAATCCCTCAGGCGTCACAAAATATTTTTTAAATTTATTATTATTATTATTATTATTATTATTATTATTATTATTATTATTATTATTATTATTATTATTATTATTATTATTATATCAAACAGGTTTACAAATAGAGTGTGACATGGTAAACCAGAATTTGAACCTGTGGATGGTGTGATATCCAGCAATGGTCACATACTCTATCAACATCACATATGCAAATAATCGGAAATAAAAAGAATTGGTTGGAATGCAGAGGAGGTTGGCACCGCTTATGACGGCCAGGGGAAGGCATCCCATCCTAAAGGACCTAAGCCAACACCGGAAGTTCCACTGGCGCCGTCTGGCGTTCGTTTCGTCCCCTCGCCTCAGCAACCTCATTCAGTGTAGTGTCCGGTAAACATTGTTCAGATTCCCTGGATGAGTTGGCGCATTGTGTGCATGTCTGGGTGTGTGTGTGTGTGTGTGTTTGTGTTCATTCATTCATTCGTTCATTCATTCATTCATTAAGACATTTATATAGCGCCTCTTCAAGAGGGCTACTCGGAGGCGCTCCCGACTTCAGCACACCTAAACAGCACAGTTTTTAATCTAGTATAAAATGCATATGTGTGTGTGTGTGTGTGTGTGCAGGCGTGTGTGTATAAGTGTAACGTAAGGTATGCATTGTAATTGGTTTACAGCAATCACGGTTGACGCAAAAGTTCAAAGGTTAATTGGTGCGGTACACAGAATCTCAAGAAGCAAGTACCACAGCTGTTGTCATCAACTGGTCTCGTCACTGGTTTTCTGGCTGGCTTAGTCAATGGTTTCTGGCTAGCTTATTCACTGTTTTTTCTCTTGCTGGCTTATAATAACAGGCTTTCAGGCTGGCTTAGTGACTGGTTTCTGGCTGGATAAGTGACTGATTTTTGCAACCGGCTTATTATCTGGTTTTCAGGCTGGCTAATTGACTGGTTTTCTCGCTGGTTAAATAACTCGTTTTCTGGCTGGCTTAGTAACTGACTTTCTGGCTGGTGAAGTGACAGGTTTTCTGGCTACTAGGCAAGTAAGTAAGTCGTTATTGTTGCAAACTCCAGCACCAGTCAACAATCTATAGAATGCGAGTAAAATAACTGCATATAACTTTAGAGTAGTTGTAGCAGATTCCACTGTTAAAGACATAACTGTTAAACGTTAACGACTTAACGATTGCTGGTCGAATTCTGAGTACATTAATACGAATGAACGCGATTGGCAATATATAGCTTGCAGTACACACACTTTAAAGGTGTGTAATTTAAGTTTTGGAATTTGATTTTTGTATTATTCAGTGTTTAACGACATCTTACGGTCGTCAGAGGCCGTTGATGTCGACCCTATCTTACCCATAGCTATGTTATTGGAGATTCATCATGTAACTTGCAATTGAACGCGATTTGGCCAATATATGGCTTATAGTATAAACATTTTGAAGGTGTCTAATTGGAGCTTTGGTATTTTATTTACTAGCATATTCAGTGTTTAACGACATCTTGCGGCCGCCAAACACCGATGACATCGACCTTACTCTAGATACGTAATCAGCTACTAGTAGGCGTCGCATGCAGGGTCCTAGAACTGGGGATTGGATTCAATAGTTTAACGACATTTTAAAGTTTCAAAGGCCGTTGAGGTCGATTGTACAGTTTTACTGTAGGATATATAGCTTAATATTAAGTACACATTTGGCTTAAACCAATTATTAACCATTTATTATTATTATTATTCCAAGATTTAACGTCGTCGTGTGACATCAAAGGCCGTTGAGGACAATTCCAAAATGTATACAATGCAATGAAAAACGAGAAATTGACAGCATCAGAAAAAAAGACATTTAAAAGAGTCAAAACAAAACTACAATGTCACTGTACGCTCTCAGGGTTTTGAGAAAGCATGATCTGCCCCGTCAGACTTTGCATGATGTAGCAATGGCTACCAGCCTACCATTGTTTCTCACCTTATGTAGGCCTATGCCTCTTCAGCCTGGTTCGGTTATACCAGCAAATAATTATAGGGACAGGTTAGAACGCATGTTACGTCGAACCATGCGCATAGTCCTCCTTCACAAGTTTAGATAACATGATTGATGCTGCCGATACTGGCTTATTTAAAAAATCTGTTGCCTACCTTATCATGTTTCTCGTGGTATTCGTCCTCCCCCACGACAAAATAAACGCGACTTACGGACAAGAACTCGCAATTTTACCCGTCCCACAAAAGATAAATGTAATTTCAATCCTTGTGTTTTGTTCAAAGACGAGTAGGCCTATTAATTAACACATCCCTCTATCAAAGCCACTCTAATATTATCGTGCTTCTGTAATCTGTTGCGTTATTGTCAACTGGATTTGTCGAATTAAATTAATATTGATTGATTGATTGATTGATTGACTAATATTCATTGTTTAACGAAATAACACAGTATAGTTGACGCTGTCTATGATACACATAATATTGTGATAAAATGGTTTGATGCAAATAAAGCAATATTTTGCAGTAATTGTCAATCACAAAAAATTGAAATATAAGGAACAATTTTCCGATGAACATTCTTAATGTACAAATGATTTTTAATCGAGTTATTCTAATTGTAAAGTAGTTAACGAAACACATGAACATATGATGAGCATTTTAAGCTAAACTGAACTATATATAGCGACTGAAACCCAATATAAAGGTGTCTAAAAACAAACCTTTATTATTGGTAGTCAGAGGCGTCTACACCTTAGAAACTGTGGAGCAAATGCTCCATCCACGAAATAGGAAGGAAGATCTGTCAGTGTGTGTGCCACCATTTTAGGGGGTAAGGAAAAAAGGAGGGGGGAAAAGAATAGAGAAGGGGAAGTTGCTTCAATGACTTAGGGGGATAGACGCCTCTGTTGGTAGTTTCCTCTGTTTAACGATATTTTGTGCCGTGTCAGAGCCGATTACGTTGACCTTACGTTACCTCAACATTTACATGTTAATCACTACCACTGAAAATGTAAATTTAATATAAACATCAATGCGAAATGTTGAAAAAATTCTCATTGCCACCAACCCTCCGCACGTGAGAGAACGAACTTGTACATCGTTAACGAGACACTTCGCAATTTGCATTACAGATAACGCTTACATTACTAATGATTAGGCCTAATTTTCGTTACGTTTACATTTACAATACGTCAAAAATCGGATTAACATGACATTTGCATGAGACTAAAAGTGTGCTCAGTGCAACGATGGTGGCAGTTTATTAGGTTAAAATGACAGCAGCCCTAGCGGATCAATTAGCGACGACCTGGGGTCATTGGAATGTGAGGAATTTGAGGAATTCGCCCTATTAAATGTATTACCTGCTATAACTGGAAACTAATGTTGCAATAATGTGGAATGCTGGTCTATTCTGTAGTGTACCGGGTCTGTAATCCAACGACTGAGGCTTCTTGCCTGCTTAACAGACTCTGTGGGACAAACCTGGAGAAACTGTTCCCTCATGTCTGTCTGTCTGTGTGCGTGCGTGCGTGCGTGTGTGTGTGTGTGTGTGTGTTGTGTGTGTGTGTGTGTGTGTGTGTTGAGCTCATGTGCATATAAGTTGGCCTTGATCGTTTAATAATTAACCAATTAAATAAATAAATTAAGAAATGTCTTAACAATGTCATTTGACATACACACCTACATGCACATGTAGGCCTACACATGTGAAATGTGTAATAATTAACTAATTAATTAACTAATGCATAATACCGTCCTATGACACCAGGCATTTCATGTATTATGGCCACATTAATTAATTAAAGTCTGATGCTTGCGAGCTACTATCGTCATAAAGAATGGAATGCTAGCAATGCCTCAGACGGGGGAGGGAGGCAATAAATGCACTGTTGGAATCCAAGTCAGCTGAGAATTTTTACGATAGAAAATATCTCATCCACATTCAGGCATCTGTTGGGTTTCTTCCAGTCCCGTTTCATCACCTTTCCTATCTTAGAAGGTCAAATGTATTTGCTGAGATAAGCAGTGACATGGATGGAAATTTTGCCATATGGGTCTCCTCTGATCCAGAGCATATCAGGAACTCCAACGGACTCAAAGGAATCTAGGAGTTGATGTACTTTTAAAAAGAAACACTTTATCAGTTGTTCAAACACCTTCTGTGACACTGGTTTCAGATTATAAAACAATGCAATACAATACGATACAGTACAAAGAAGTACAATAGAAAGCAGTCGAATACAATACAATACAATTGAATTTAATACAGTGGAATGCAATATAGTACAATAGAGACAGAAGAGGTAAGTTTTCAGTTGAGAGCAAAATATGGTCTTGGTAGGACTGTTGCAATAAGCAGGAGGACGAGGAGGAGGAGGAGAAGGAGGAGGAGGAGGAGAGTTCCCAAGGGTGGAACCAGCACCCACATACCTTAATTTCACATATCTTACCTTTATTTCACATATTATTTCACATACCTTGCATGCAAATTTAATATGATTTCACGTATACTCATCAATCACTATAGATCTTGTGATCAATAAATTATGGCTAAAGTCTTGCTCGTTGCACATATTTTAGTTGACTGACTAGCTAGTTCTTGCCTAACCAACAGTACACTGGCTCGTGCCTGCATGGAGAGATAACATGATTTCTAACGGCTAATTAGATGGAATGTTTGCCTGTGGCTAACCAGATAGCACATTGGCTTATGGCTTGCCAGATAGCACAATGGCTCATCATTACGGGTCTATAATGCGAGTGTCCATATCTTTAAGCATTTATGCTAACATAGCACAATGCAGTGTGATATGTGGCAGCTTTTTCTTACTGACACCAAATTCTATATTAATTTCATCAATTCTAATCCCACGGATTCCGTATGAAAATGGCTCTACAATACCAAGCTAACTGGCTTCTTTGCTCGTAATCGTAAACTCCAAACTTCTAAAGCGCCACTTGGAGGCCAAGCGCAGCCTATTCACGAGTGCTAGACAATATTGTAGGTGAGCAACTTGTCGAAAGTCGCTACGCAATGGCCTGAGGTAGATTCGAACCTGCGACCTCTCCCGTTACAAAGACACAGAACATGCCGCTATACCACCGCGTCCCGTGTTGCTGACTTGCTTTAAACTGGCCGAAATACAGGCTGGCGAAAATACATGGCATGCTTAACACCAAAGCATTGCATCATTATCGTCGCGGTAATCAGCTTATTCACAGGCGCTCAGTCAAAACAAAATCGATAGGCAGGTAAGATCAAAATCATTTCCGGGTCAAGATCCAAGGGTCAGTCAGACGGGTACGGTGGATGGTGTTTAGAACTGGAAAGAGGAAGAGGTGGCATCAAGGTGAAAAAGTATTGCAAAAAGGGGTGTTTTCAGATTTAAGCGTAAGGCTGGTGCAGGTATAACAAAAGAATCGCCATCATTTTACTTTGCACCGGTTTACATCGCTACAAAGAAAGACGAAAGTAACAACTTTTACCTTCAAAATGCAGAAGTCTGAAACTTTTAAATCCACAACAAACTCGTCGGGTTTCAAAAACAATCGCTCGAGTTAAAGCTTGATTTCGCAGACTTCAAAAGATTCGACCAAATTGTTGTTGTTCCGCCTCTTATAGAAAGTTTACCAAAACATCTACTAGATCTTGGAAGACTTCTTTGGTTGCCCTACGCGGCGGAAAGCAATCCCGGATTCCAATCCGTCGCACAGTTTTGATCCAGATAGAAAAATATTACAGACGATCGTGTCCTATTTCACCAGCAGAAATTCCTCTAACGGGGACTGTCCCACTAGATGGCAGGACTGTCTCGCTGCTAGCGGTGGGCTAGGTGTCTGTCAGTCACAGTTGGCTCCTCCCACTTGGGGGAGGAGCATTGACTAGACGTCCAGGCATTTCCGTATGGCTGTGTTTGCCCAGCTCTCTCGAGCGTTGCCCTGTCGCCTTCTCTGTCATTGTGTCTCCACCTGCCCATCTGCATGTATGCCTGTCTGCGTCTCACTCTAAATCTATTATTGTTCTGTTTCCTCTGTCTGTCTATCCGTCCGTCTGTCTGTCCGTCTGTTTGTCCGTCTGTCTGTCAGTGGTCAGGTAAGCATACATGTACATTGGACCAATAAAGTTTCTACACATTGGTTGGTTTCTTTTTCAGAGTAGGCTACTCAGCCTTCAGTCCCAAGATAATGTCTGACTCATTGTAGCTTCATAGATCTCTATTTTATCCGTGACAGACTAAGGGCATTAGAACGCAATAAAAGATTACAAGGCGCTACAAAATATCACCTCTCACATTGTTTAGTTAAAGCGTTATCTTTATTGTCAATTATATCTTGTCTCAAAAGCGTCGAAAAGCAATCTATAGTTTCCAAACACTGGCATCTGGGCTGTTAAGGAAGTAACAGTCCTAGGATACGATGACGACGACGACGATGATGAAGACGACGACGACGATGATGATGATGACGATGACGATGATGAAGATGACGACGATGATGTTTATGACGATGACGATGACGATGACGATGATGATGATGATGACGATGATGGTGATGATGATGATGATGATGATGATGATGATGATGATGATGATGATGATGATGATGATGATGATGATGATGATGATGATGATGATGATGACGATGATGATGATGATGATGATGAAGACGACGACGACGATGATGATGATATGATGTGAATCTGAAAAGAATATCCAATAAATAAATAAATTAAATAAAATTAGTTAACCATTTATAAATAAATAAATAAATTGACCATTTATTTATTTATTTTCAAAGTCGTCTGCTCCATCCGAGCCCGCTTCATCTGACGTCATAGGTTTGAATTTATGTAACGCCGTTGAGGACTCTCCCACTCCGATTCCTTTGTGTGCCTTGCACTTTGACCCCTAATTAGATCACCACCGAGGGTTTCATTTCGTTGAACCAAAGCCACGATTCATACCACCGAACGGGTTAATAAAAAAAGCGGCGTGATTGAACTTTGACCTAGCCGAATTTCCAAAGCGTCACGTGCGCCCTTTGACCTAAACCCAAATACAGCCCCTTCCCCACTCCCCAGCCCATTTCCCGTACTAGCTTTCTACGCGCCTGCCTTATGTAAGCTTACACCAAGAGAGTATAGGTGAAAGATGGGTTCTGTATCAGCGATCTTGTACTTTGGGGCAAGGTCAACGTTAACGGCTCTCGAAGCCGAAAAAGATATATGTAAACATGTCGCTCATATATAAAAACACCTTTAAATCATGAATCAGGCCCCTGTATATTTTTATTTATTTACCAATAGAGCTGTAATAGGGCCTATGCCAAAGTCGACGCTAACGGCCTTTGTTGCCATATTAAGGCAATAAAGCAATAAGGCAATTATAAAATGTCGTTAAACTTAAATCCATCCAAAACTCCGCCACTACGCTACATGCAGTAGTGCCAGTCCCAAGACTTGATAAAGGAGAAGGGTGACGATAATCATCTTCGTTATAACAGCGTCTTTAAACAGAAACTAACCAAATCATATTTATTTATTTCTTGTTATGAGATGTTAAAATCTGGATCCATCCATCCGGTAATTCCAACACTGCCCGTCTTCCAGTACTCTGGCAGTGCCAGTCCAAAACCTGGGGATAGGAGGAGGCGACGCTAATCGTCTTTGCTATGACACAGCTAACCATGTTCACATACCCAAAATATTATTATGGCAAAATATTATTAAAGATAGTAAAATGCCAAAATAATTTTTGCCGACGTCAACGGCCTTTGATGCCATAATGTCGTTAAACTATTGGAGTTTCATCCTATCGCTAGATGTCACCACACACTTTTATGTTACCGATATTTGTTGCACACCTTTATATCAAAGATTAACACATCTATTTATTAATAAAGTACGTGACGTATTTATGTGACTTATAAATATTGGCAAGTTACTTGGTAATGACCAACTTACAAATAGTTATAGAATAGTTACAGTAATATTCTGTGAGAGACGCTTTAAAAATTTCTAGACACGATACGATACGATGCAAAGTTCAGAAGTGCACATTCAAACCGAGCAAATATTAAGTGAAGAGGTTGACTGGAAGATGCGAGTTTTCAGTTTAGAGCGAAAGACAGTCTCGCTAAGAGAGTTGGGAACAAGAGGAGGTAGAGAGTTCCCGGTGGAGGGACTGGCAACTGTGAATGAACGCCGGCCAAAGACAAGACGTGTACGAGGAACAACATACTTTCCAACAGATGCTTGTCAAAGGAGGAGCGGTCTAAGGCCGTTTACGGCGATATGAAAATTGGGTTCAGTTGAACAGTTCTCACAAATGAAGATAGCCTAGTACGCTATTTGTTTTGGACTCTGTACATTCTTTGTTTTCACTGTATTGTACATACTTTTTAATTGTCGTCAACAGCCTTTGATGTCAGGTGACGACGATAAAAATATGGAATAAAAAATCTCAAATAATAATCGTGTTGGTTGACAATGTCACTGAGAAACCGCAGAAGTTTCATTGAAACAATTGAAACATGACTATGCAGTTACCAAGAACTTTATTAACATGCGTCTTCGCAGCCTGCAAGGCGCCCGGTCATTTTACTGCTGCCCCTAGGGAGTGGAAAGCTGAGTCGACCCAGAGGGGACTTTACGGGTATCGAACCGCGAATTTTCAAGATCTAATGCTCTTCAAGCTAGAGTGTTACCATTAATCTATCTGATGACTTTTGAAGATTGGCGTAGTGTGCAATTCGGACAGTGAGACAGTTCTAAAAAAAATTTTCTATCGACGTTAACGGCCTTAGTTTCCACCAGATGTCGCTGAAACGGCTTCAAAACCCACCAATCGCGAGATGTGATCACACACGCCCTCATCCTGATATTTCTTGGACACCTTTAAATTATGTGTTATGTGTTATATCCTTTCAATATAAACACGACAAGACGTCGTTGAATTATTACATTCATCTTATCGCTATAGATGACATAACACGCTTCGATTATTCAGATTGTTATTGGACACCTTTAAATCGGGATTTCACCCAATATATAAACCTTAGTTCTCTAAAATAAGATTAGATAGTACAATATAGGTTTATCTCTTTCACGAGGTGAGAACTGTTCAAAGCAGCTTTTCCTATCGATGTCGCCGAAACGGTTGTCAAAGCCACCAATCGCTAGATGTGATCACACACGCCCATATCGATTATATTATTTGGACACCTTTAGGCCTATATCAAGTGTTATCTTGGCTATATATAACATCATTTCGCAGAAATCTGTCACTTTGAACAATACGGACAGAGCAGATGGATGTATATTATGAAAATATGCGTACAATCTATGGTAAATCCATAATCTATCTTTTTTATAAAGTCCCTAACTGCCCATTTTCTGATAGTGCCAGTCCAAAGCCTGGAGAATCAGGAGGACCACGTTAATCATCTTTGTTATGGCACAGCGTCGTTAAACAGCAACTCACCAACCAACCAACCAGCAGAGCTGTATTATGCCATAGGAACATTGAGAACTGTTCAACCTAAGTCCTAATTTGTGTAATCTGTATCTTTTACTTACGTTTCCGTTACCTTCCCTTTTCGTTACCTTCGTTACCTTCCCTTGTCGTTTAATCGATATATATATATATATATATATATATATATATATACTTTTGGCAGCCGTAAGATGTCATTAAACAGGACCCAATTACATTAGATACAAACCCCAAATTACACACCTCTGAATTACAGCTAGTGGAAGATATAAGTAACCCAATGGCTTACGTCTCATCGTTAATCATCTTTGTTATGGCACAGCGTCGTTAAACAGCAACTCACCAACCAGCAGAGCTGTATTATGCCATAGGAACATTGAGAACTGTTCAACTTATAAGTCCTAATTTGTGTAATCTGTATCTTTTAGTTACGTTTCCGTTACCTTCCCTTTTCGTTACCTTCGTTACCTTCCCTTGTCGTTTAATCGATATATATATATATATATATATATATATATATATATATATATATATATATATATTGTTAGCTTGTTAGTCTAGAGGTGAAATGTGAGTTAGAATGATATGAGAAATGACAAGAAAAACAAAGACTTTCGCAATATTGATAAAACGTATATTTACACTATGTACATAATTGAAACGATACTCACACATACAAGACAAACGAAACGTCAAAAGACAGACTCTCCGAGAAGACGCCTGCACAAACTCCACAAAGGAAGATACAACTCGAGAACCGGCAATTAAACATGAGTAGCGACCACGTAGGGTACACGCTCTGAAAACGACCACAAGAGGGTACTTACAATGCGTGACACAACCAGTGCACGTCTTACGCCTTACTCAACTAAAACCGGTCTCCCTGTAGACACAAGAACACTGCTATATATAGTCAACGAGACCATCCTACATTTAGCTTCAAACGAGGTGCGTCTTAACTAAGGTTAGTAAGTGCACGTGAGGATGATAATGGCGGGATGGCAGAAGGCCACTCACAACAGACCCCCCGACAACGAAAAAGAGGAAACATTAAAAGTGTTTCCGACCATGCAGAAACCACAAGTGCCAACGAATTTAAACTATCTCCAAAGTTCATCAAAGCAACAGTCTAGTAGAAAAATCTATGAGTCCGTAGAGATATATGAAAAGTTCGTACATTTAAACTGAGGGGCGACTTAATATGTCTGGTAACACATTGTCTCGACCACGCCGATGCTTAATGTTCAAGGAATATTGTTGGAGTTCAAGACTCCATCGCAAAAGTTTCGCATTCGAAGGAGCCATGCGATTTATGAACTGTAGTGGACTATGGTCCGTATAAACAACCACTGGAGCGGAACCAAAGTACACGCTGAACGCGCGTACACCGACCACCAGCGCAAGTGCCTCCTTCTCAATGGTCGAATAGCGTACTTCCGCCAAACTCAACTTCCGACTCAGGTAGCAGACCGGATGTTCAATCTCGTACGTTATCTGAAATAGACAACCTCCCAAACAAAAGTACGAAGCATCCACAGCTAAATAAAAAGGTTTGTCAAAATCTGGCGGTTTAAGTATAGGCCGCGAAGCCATCCTAGACTTCAAATCAATGAATACATTCTCAGCCTCAGGAGACCAAGTAAACTGGTGACCTTTCTTAAGTAACAAAGTAAGAGGTAACGTTAACTGAGAGTAATGCGACAGGAACTTGCGGTAATAACCAGCCAAACCCAGAAAAGATTGAACCTGCTTCTTATTTTCAGGATCGGCTACCGTAAGCGCATTCAACTTACGAAAGTCTGTGCACAGCCGCAGAGACCCATCCGATTTAGGTACAAGTACAATAGGCGAAGCCCACGCACTTTCGGACTCCTCTACAATGCCTTCTTCAACTAGGCCTTTAATCTCTTTGTCTACCTGTGCCATACGTTCAGGATGCAACCGATAGGCTGTCTGCCGTACTGGTCGTGCATCAGGTATCAACTCAATACGGTGTGCAATAAGTGAAGTCTTGCCAGGTACATCGCTAAACACACCCTTAAACGTACTAGGCATACCCAGCAATTCATCCCGTTGCACAAAATCCAAAGGACTATTTGCGACCACCTCTTCTAATTTAGGCGACTCAGACACATTCACACTTGCAGGCACAACCAAACCGACATCAAGTGTAGGCGTACAATCAACACGCGACTCTACATTGGTTAAATCAGCATGCACTGCAGTAGACTCTTTGAATAAGGCACTCAAGTCTACGTCTAACTGCACATTTATATCAGCAGACTTATCTTCTACAGATTGAGTATGCGACACAGGTAAAGAGCCAGAATCGGTCAATTTAACTTGAGCGCGCGTTGTCACTCCCACATTTATCTCATCTTGTGGACTATCCAAGTCGTTACCAATTAGAACGTGAATGCCACGTGGCAAATGGTCTACCAACCCACATAAGATAGTGCCGTTAGCAAATTTAGACTCAACTCGAATTTCAACCAAAGGAACACGAAGCGTGACACCAGAAATACCTCTAATAAAGCGAACCTCACCGGTGTAACAGAACTCATTAGCATGCAATAATTCCTTGCTAGCCAAGCTTTGCAAGGAACCAGTATCTCTTAAGACAACAATATTGCGAGAAAGTCCAGTGGGCGTATACACATAGCCAGACGAACAGAATGACAAGTAGCCAGCGTCGACCATTTTAGTCGGCCCATCCTTCACTTGTACAGACATATCTACGCCCGTGACCAATCCTACATTCTTAGGACTGGTGTTCTGCTGAGCAGCGAAATCCCGTTTTGGCCTCAATTCTGGATGTAATTTGTAACATGAAGAAACCCCATGATTAGATTTACCGCAGTAAGTACAAACAATCTGGGACTCCCATGACTTGTGAAATTGGCCCTCTTTACGAAAATTTTTCGGCGACCAATGAGTTTTAGCTCCACGACCCGAATCACTACCAAATCCAAAATTTTCCCATTTTTCATCATTCGAATGCAAGACAGAAGCATGCACAGGGAAGGGCTTATATAGAATAGCAAATTCGTCTGCCAACTTCGCAGCGGCTGAAACTGTCGCGGGCTTTTTGTCAATTATCCATCTATGGATTTCAACAGGCAAGCAAGTCGCAAATTGCTCAAGTTTAAAGACTTCAAAGGCCTTAGTCAAGTCATTAAACGCATCTTCACCTTCCAGCCACCTTTGAAAAGGTAACGCTAAGCGGAAAGCGAAAGCAGAGTAAGTCTCCTGAGCACCCTTAACCAAAATTCTAAAACTCTTCCTATAAAATTCCGGCACCCTAGCAAATGCAGTCAACAAAGCCTGTTTTAGGGTGTCATAATTCTTACAGCCCTCCAGAGATAACTCCGAAAAAACCTGTTGAGCTTTACCAGTTAATTGAGGGTGTAAATAAGCAGTCCATTTATCTCTTGGAAATTTATGAATAGTCATAGCCTTCTCAAAGGAAACAAAATAATGTTCTATATTCGTCTCGTCAAATTTAGGGACCAATTTGATGGCAGAAGCTATGCGAAACACATCTTTGTCCTGTTCGGGACCTGGGTTCAAAACCTTAGCCTCGATGCGCTTTAGCTCTAACTCATATTGTCTCTGCCTCTCTTTGTCTTCACCCTCTGCTCTCCTCACTCGTTCTCCTTCCTCCATCTTCAATTTTTCCTGGAAGTTTCTGTCTTCAGCCTCTCGTTCTTGCTTTCTGTCTTCAGCCTCTCGTTCTCGCCTTCTGTCTTCCATTCTCAACTTCTCCAATTGAAATTCCCTGTCACTATCTAACTTCGTCAATTCAGTCTTTTCTACCGCTTGCCGAGACCCAATCTCCAGCGGTCTAACTCCAAAATCGAACACTTCCTTTTCCTGCGTTACAAATTTAGCAAGAATTTTCTGCATTTGAGTCTTACTCATGCCTCTAGTGTCCTGATCTAATTTCTCTAATTCAAGCCTTAATTCGTCAGCCGACATATCGATAATGTCGTCCAAACTCAAAGGCTTAGTCACCGGAGAATGAAGGACACTCCCAACCGGAGAAGCGGGTACCGAAGTTTCAGACCCAAAAGTAGCCATTGTACAAAGTCGTATGCACAAAAACGTGTACAACTTCAAGAAACCGTCAAATACGCAAATACGCAGACCCAATTTCCAATTTTGAAATTTCCAATTTTAACAAAACGGAAAACGGTGAATTTTAAGGACGACCTCAAATGTTAGACCGTCAAATACGCAATTCCAATTTCCAATTTTACAAAACTGAAAACAGTAAATTCTTAAGGACGAGCCCCCATATGTTAGCTTGTTAGTCTAGAGGTGAAATGTGAGTTAGAATGATATGAGAAATGACAAGAAAAACAAAGACTTTCGCAATATTGATAAAACGTATATTTACACTATGTACATAATTGAAACGATACTCACACATACAAGACAAACGAAACGTCAAAAGACAGACTCTCCGAGAAGACGCCTGCACAAACTCCACAAAGGAAGATACAACTCGAGAACCGGCAATTAAACATGAGTAGCGACCACGTAGGGTACACGCTCTGAAAACGACCACAAGAGGGTACTTACAATGCGTGACACAACCAGTGCACGTCTTACGCCTTACCTAACTAAAACCGGTCTCCCTGTAGACACAAGAACACTGCTATATATAGTCAACGAGACCATCCTACATTTAGCTTCAAACGAGGTGCGTCTTAACTATGGTTAGTAAGTGCACGTGAGGATGATAATGGCGGGATGGCAGAAGGCCACTCACAACAATATATATATATATATATATATATATATATATATATATATATATATATATAAATTTGGCAGCCGTAAGATGTCATTAAACAGGACCCAATTACATTAGATACAAACCCCAAATTACACACCTCTGAATTACAGCTAGTGGAAGATATAAGTAACCCAATGGCTTGCATCTCATTGTGTAGCGTGCTCGTCCCGCTCTTGCGAGTGCCCGCGCTGTTGTGAGAGAACATCTGAAGAGTATACAAGCCCTGGTTTTGAACCCAGCTTGCTGGCGCTGTGGGCCTGTTCTCTTCTCTCTATCTGCTGCAACCGCTGTCGCCTTTTCTTACTAGGCCGAGAGCGAGGCTTCACGTCCGGTTGCATTATACTAGGTCCCTGAGGCATTCTTCTACCATGGATGACGAGTGGCATGTCCGCGGCTTCCGTTGCTGGCGCAGCAGGGCTTAGTGTCAAGCCCTCACTAGGGTTCGGCGCTCTCACAACAGACTCAATTTCTTTCTTCTTCTCTCTTCTCTCAGGGACCCTATCTGATAACAGGCGCTCCATAAATACTCGTTGAGTTTCCATGAAGGTCTGTTGAGATTCGAATAATGAACGCATAAGAGTTTCCTGATTTGTCTGGCGCTCTACGAATCTACTTAATACAGATTCTTGAGTCGACAGGCGCTCTATAAATGCCCCTAGTATCGAGTCTTGATTTGTCTGGCGCTCTACAATCTTTTCCTGGGTTCCTACCACCCTTTCCAAAATGTCGCCTATTCGGCTAGTTTCGTGTTCAGATAAAATCTCTTCTTCCATTATAATTATTTATTGAACAGAAATGAAATTATCGACTTATACTATCGCCATATGTTCATTTACATTTATATAGCACAAGTGAATCTAAATTATCGACTTATCTATCGCTGTATGTTTCCTGACTAAGTTAACGGGTACATTTATATAGCACATGAACTTAACCTATCGCCTTATCGCTTCACAACATATCTAATCTATCTAAGTATCGCTGGAGATTTCAATATACGACTCAAAAGAATAAGGGGTTGTACTCCCTGAACTTCCAAGATATATATATTCTTCCCAATTGCCAATATTTGCGATTCCGGTCAAATCCAGTAAATATCAATCCACATCAAGGTTATCCAAGGTCACTGGAGTTTCGTTGCCCAAATTCGAAGAAACATCGAACGCCCGTCGATAAATTCGACGCCCGATCCTCTCGGATGTATTTACGAAGAAATATTGTCCCCAAGTTTCGACAATTTCTATCGTTTTAATCGTAAAATCCCTTATTGCGCAGTTAAGACCATTTCACGCTCAACTTAGCTCTAAGGACACCGATTCCTTCCTTCTTCGTTCACGTCTAGGCTGAAACTGCTTACAGGCCACACAAAATGGCGCAAAAGTTCGCACGTGATCACCTCTAGCCAATCACGAACCAGCACGGCCTACGTGACGTCTTCCCATTGGTTGACTCGCATGCCACAGCGCTACAGCTGCCTGCACTGTACTGCACTACCACAGTGGCCTCTAGCGAATAACATTAACTTCACAATCTTAGTGAAAGTAATATACTTAAGGCTTGTAACGATTCGTTACACCCTCCCCCACTTAGCTCAAATTTCCAGACACTCTGGAAATTTGCTGGGAACAATCCCAGAGTCATCCAGGAAATCTCCAGATTTTAGTACAATGTCCCTTAACTACAACATCGATACTAGCAAACAGCAAGGTTTCGTAAGCATCACTCAATCCTGCGAGAAGTCAACAATGTCTGCTCCCATTACATCAGAAGCAGAAGAGTTCCTACACAACTAATGTCAAGCTAAGGTAAGACTATTCTATTAAGCAAAGTACAATAGCTTAACCAATTTATACTAGCAATAAAGTAAACACCTATTCATCAAAATAAAACTAAGAGACATAGCATCTCGCTCCTTTCAACAATAGTCGCCATTAAGCGGCTCGGAACTAATCTTACAAAACTAAATCCTTATGAATGTCACATTATACCAAGTCTCTAGTGACAGGCACAGGGTAATGGCATTATTACAATACATCACTCTCAAATCTCCTTACCTTATCTCATACTTACACAGTGTAAACCTTACATGTACCTTACCGGTTTCTTAATTAACTCTAGACCTAGAGCGCCATATAAAAATTATGTTCCAACACACACTATTCACAATGCAAGAGATACAATTGCAATAAACAAAGCAACCATATTCATAAAGCAATGATTTCACAATAAGCAATTTAATTCCTTTATTTCTGTGTCGCAGTATACCTCCCTCGACAACGGCAGATGCAGAAGGCAGATGCGCATCCCATTCTCGTGGATTTTGAGAAGAACGCCACCCGGTTCTAGCATGTAAAAGCTCCATAGATTCTTTGAGTAGGTCGAGTATGTCTTTGAATCTGGATCGAGCGTTTTCTAATATCCATTTCACTTCGAACAGGCACTTTCACGTCGTTAGCCACTGCTATCCTCCGACAGGCTACATCTTGACGTCGACCTTGGATAGGGATGGTGTGACCTTGAACCTGAACCCATCTCGCTCCCAGGTTCCATAGAACACTATTTTTCTCCATCCAGTCCATTCCGATTATAAGCTCTGTAACTTGTTCAGTGGCCAAACACTTGACTTCAAAAGAGAAATTGTCCACCGTACAATTAAGAGTAACTTCGCCCAATACACGGATTTCGGAACCATTTGCCGTTCTCACGAACTGTCGAGATTCTCTCATATCCTCTTTACGTACCAACGATGCTGGAGTCAAGGACAATTCACTCCCTGTGTCCAATAATGCGAAGGTAGGCTTTCCATTCACATTCAACGAGAGATAGGCGTTGCTACATCCCTGAATATGTCGATTGCTTGCCGGTTCTTGTTGGTTCGGAGTTCCATCTACATCGGTCGGAACATTCTGTCGAAACGGACATGACCTGGCTAAGTGTCCGGGTTGATTGCACTCAAAGCAGAGCTTGGTAGACCGCCATGACTTTCGGTTGTCTTTCCTTTGTCCACTATCGAAATAACTGGTCGCACCTTCCATTCTCCAACGAGGCGGAACTTCTCGCTGAGCTTGCGGCTGAAAAGGAGGAGGAGGAATTCTAAAGGCTGACGAATTTTGCCAGGATTCCAATGCTTTCTCCATTTTCTCCAACCTCTTCTGTTGTGTTTCGATAAGTCGCTCCAACTGTTTCTGTTGTTCTAAAAACTGGCGCATCAACTCTGAATTCGGATCATTTTCCTTCACAGCCTTCACACGTGCCGGTCGATGTTCAAAATGGTCTGAACTGTCCTTGTCAACTCGAGAATAGCCTTCTAAACGCAAAGCAAGTTTGTACGCTTGATCAAGTGTCTCTGGCTCGCGTTCCCGTAGCTTCAAGGCTAATTCTTTATCTTTTAAGGCATCCACGAAAGCACGTATCGCAATAGTTTCACTATGTTGCGACGGTGGTCCAGGGTATGCCAAAGTTAGCAGTCTTCGAATGTCCTGAACTAAGCTTCCAAGATCCTCTCCATCTTTCTGTCTTCTTGTACTTAATTGAGTCTGATATAACGCAGCTTGCTCTGCACTTCCGTAACGAGATCGAAGTTTCTTAACCAAGTCCGACCAGGTAACCATAGTAGCAGAGTCGAATTCCCATAACAGCTGGTTTGCCGGTTCTGTTAAAGAACACGTTAACTGGTTTAATTTCTCTTCATCCGTCCAACCATTATTTCTCGAACACACCTCAAATTTTCGAAGAAAAGCTTCTATTGGGGTTCGACCATTGTAACCACCAAGCTTAATCCATTGTCTACTTCTCTCCGGTGTTACATTCGTCGAGGTAGACGTTAGAATTGCCTTCACCGTAGCTTCCGCAGTAGAAATAGTTTCTCCCGTTGCAGCTTGTTTAACTTTAGCCACAACCGGTTTATTCTCCATTGCGATTAAACAGTCATCAGGAACAACAGTTTGGGTTGCCACTGACGTCACTATTTTCTGAAGCATCATCTTCTGAAAGTTAGAGTCAGGTTTCACATCGCTCACTAGTTTAACATTTGCTTCTTGCTTTTCCATCGGACTAAGTTGCACATTCGACGGACCATAACATAACATCACCTGTTGAGGTTTTGGCTCCATGTTGCAAACAACTTCCGGTTTGGACATTGAGGCAGCTGTGGGTATCCGAGGCCCATTAATGTCTGGAGTATGAAAAGGCATAAGCATAAACATGTTGCTTGACTTATTCATTTCCCCTGCATCAACAATACTAACATACTGAGGAGGAAAAGACGCTGCGACTTTTGACGGCATCATCAAAGATTCGATTTGTCCACCAGTAGATCGAGGCATAGTCTGCGACGACGAAGGCAGATGCTGAGAAAGTGTTACTACTCTTGGCTCAGATGACATGGCGTAGACAGGAGTATTCGTCATTTGAAGTCGTTCATCTTGGCTCCAACTGACTTGTCCAACTGTAGGCCTTGTTTCTGTCCAAGTTCTAGGCAAGGTGGTCGCTCTCATGTCGACAGGTACATGACGACTGGGATGCGCATCTCTGCCTGTTCTTCCCCCTTGAGAGACTTGAGAAACCAAGTCTTCTCGTACTGTTGGCCGTCGAGAGTCTTCTCCCAAGCTTTGACCAACACCTGCAACTGAAAACTCCAGGTTAGTATATGATCGTATATTCTTTTGATCTACACCTACTGGGTTAACCTTAGTATCTACATTATGTGTTGACCTAGCATTACTAACATCAGAGTCTGTACTATTAGTTTCACTGAGACTCTCAATTGCATCCGCGTCTGAAGCAGAATTTAGTTCTATCTCTGTTTGTGTAGGCATAGCCCAGTTAAACATTTTATTTTCGAACTCTGCTGGTCCTAAGTCCATTAAGTTTGCCCTATCCATTCTATAGAAAGTTTCATTATCTTCTGTATAGTAGGCTGGCTTCGGTTCTTCTGTAGTTCTAACTAAATCTTCTCTAGTTCTAACCAAATCTTCTCTAGTTCTAACCCCACTTCTGGTACCAAGTGTAGCGTGCTCGTCCCGCTCTTGCGAGTGCCCGCGCTGTTGTGAGAGAACATCTGAAGAGTATACAAGCCCTGGTTTTGAACCCAGCTTGCTGGCGCTGTGGGCCTGTTCTCTTCTCTCTATCTGCTGCAACCGCTGTCGCCTTTTCTTACTAGGCCGAGAGCGAGGCTTCACGTCCGGTTGCATTATACTAGGTCCCTGAGGCATTCTTCTACCATGGATGACGAGTGGCATGTCCGCGGCTTCCGTTGCTGGCGCAGCAGGGCTTAGTGTCAAGCCCTCACTAGGGTTCGGCGCTCTCACAACAGACTCAATTTCTTTCTTCTTCTCTCTTCTCTCAGGGACCCTATCTGATAACAGGCGCTTCATAAATACTCGTTGAGTTTCCATGAAGGTCTGTTGAGATTCGAATAATGAACGCATAAGAGTTTCCTGATTTGTCTGGCGCTCTACAAATCTACTTAATACAGATTCTTGAGTCGACAGGCGCTCTATAAATGCCCCTAGTATCGAGTCTTGATTTGTCTGGCGCTCTACAATCTTTTCCTGGGTTCCTACCACCCTTTCCAAAATGTCGCCTATTCGGCTAGTTTCGTGTTCAGATAAAATCTCTTCTTCCATTATAATTATTTATTGAACAGAAATGAAATTATCGACTTATACTATCGCCATATGTTCATTTACATTTATATAGCACAAGTGAATCTAAATTATCGACTTATCTATCGCTGTATGTTTCCTGACTAAGTTAACGGGTACATTTATATAGCACATGAACTTAACCTATCGCCTTATCGCTTCACAACATATCTAATCTATCTAAGTATCGCTGGAGATTTCAATATACGACTCAAAAGAATAAGGGGTTGTACTCCCTGAACTTCCAAGATATATATATTCTTCCCAATTGCCAATATTTGCGATTCCGGTCAAATCCAGTAAATATCAATCCACATCAAGGTTATCCAAGGTCACTGGAGTTTCGTTGCCCAAATTCGAAGAAACATCGAACGCCCGTCGATAAATTCGACGCCCGATCCTCTCGGATGTAGTTACGAAGAAATATTGTCCCCAAGTTTCGACAATTTCTATCGTTTTAATCGTAAAATCCCTTATTGCGCAGTTAAGACCATTTCACGCTCAACTTAGCTCTAAGGACACCGATTCCTTCCTTCTTCGTTCACGTCTAGGCTGAAACTGCTTACAGGCCACACAAAATGGCGCAAAAGTTCGCACGTGATCACCTCTAGCCAATCACGAACCAGCACGGCCTACGTGACGTCTTCCCATTGGTTGACTCGCATGCCACAGCGCTACAGCTGCCTGCACTGTACTGCACTACCACAGTGGCCTCTAGCGAATAACATTAACTTCACAATCTTAGTGAAAGTAATATACTTAAGGCTTGTAACGATTCGTTACAATTGTAATGAATTAATAGCTGAAACAAACCTTGAAAAAGCAAATCTTTTAGCTAACACTTATGTAAATACTAGTAGTACCCAAAATTATAACGAAAAATTCTTAAATTATATCAAAGATAATAATTTACAAAATAACCCTAATAGGATTGACAGTAGTCCTGTTCATGAAATGGAAATCTTAAATGAGAGGTTTTATCTGAATGAATTGAAACAAGCAATTAGATCAGCTAAAAATAATAAGTCACCAGGTGATGACAAACTACCTTATGAATTATTAAAACATCTCCATAATAATGCTCTTAATACCCTATTAATATTTTATAATGAAATCTGGGAGGAAGGGAAATTGCCAATTGACTGGCATCATGCCATTATTCTACCATTATTAAAACCTAATAAAAACGCATCGATTCCAGAATCTTATCGACCTATATCACTGACTCCAACACTTCGTAAAGTTATGGAAACAATGGTAACAAAACGTCTTCAATGGTTTTTGGAAAAAAATAACCTTATTTCAAAAAATCAGTCTGGCTTTCGAAAATATAGAAGTACAAATGATCAAATTCTTAAACTTCAGGATACAATTCTTAAAAAAATAAAAAATAAAGAACATGTTTTAGCTATTTTTATTGACTTTGAAAGAGCATATGACATGTTACATGTACCTACCCTTTTAAATAAAATTCAGCATTTGGGAATAGTGGGTAATACATTTAACTGGATTGAAAACTTTCTTTCAAATAGAACTTTTCAAGTGAAAGTTGGGGCAGAACTTTCTGATAAATGTATGTAACGATCCAGTCGTTACAACGTTTCTGTATGTACTGTTTTCACTTAACTATATGCGCTATATGAAGAAACATTACGTAATGGCTATTTTTAGTTCATAGCTATTTTTAGATCGCTCCTGTGCGCAAAAGATCTGCGCAGAAGATGGTTTGGTTGCTGCCGTGCGTGTAGGACGAGAAGTCGATGCATGTTTTCGATTTAAGTTCTTATCTTAAGATAATCGAATATTCGTAGGCTTAGGTTGATCAAATGTCGGTTTGGTATCCTTACTACAATATGTCATATCTTTTGGCCGTAAATTATTGAGATAATTGCCAAGTTTAAATGCGTAAGTGAGGCCCCTGTCCCGTACCACGTATCTTGCCCATGAGAAGTAAGAGTCGCCATTTTGAGTCACTTGATGTTTTGTAAGATTTTAGGTTGAATATCGATGTAAAATCTTGTTTCGGAGCATAAGAATCGTCCGCTATTTGTGATCGCTTTCTGCCTAGATAAAGTGTTACCATAAGGAGATTAGAGCCCATAGGATTTGATCTTTGTCAAGTTTTGACCTTTGACCTCTGTCTTTAATGCTAGTTGATGTGTGTGTAATAGTGCCATTGTCTTTGGTATAGATGTAGATAGGATTTGCTGCATAGTAGAATAAGTTTAAATAGTTAATTGAACTTAATACTGGTAGTATAGAAGTTCTCTGGACTGTGAGGAGAAATTCTTTGTTTGAACTCTGAACTACACTGATATTTGTAATTTTAAGTCAAATCGACACTTTCTGTTTTATTGAAATATTGATTACATGGCGACACTGCCTAACTTTTCACTGGCATCTTTGCTGGATAGCACTGAGTTTAGATATAGTTTGCTCAGACATTTTCCTGAATTAGCTGATCGTAGTATTTTCCAGGATCTGGATAGAATTGAGGTAATCCAAAGTCCAAAGGCCCATTCACTTAGTCACCATAGCCCTCCACTACCAGAAGCGAGGTTTACCCTAGTAAATGAAGAAGAGGAGGTGGAAGAAGTAGAAGAAGTAGAAGAGGTAGAAGAAGAGGGTGGGGACACCATAGACCCTGAGTATAGGAGAAATCCTATGTTTGTTTCCTACTCGGAAACCACGGACACCCACAGGTCATGCCCTGGTGATGAAATAGAAATGATGACGTCATTGCCCTTAGAAGAACCGCCTAATGTCACTATGCCAAGACGTAGTAAGCGCCTGTCTGGGTTGCCACCCACCTATTATGGTCCTGAACACACAAGGGTTCGAATCCTCAGGAAATGCACGACCGGCAGTCCTCATCCCGGCGTTTGACGACCGCCGCCGCTAGGGGTCGCCCCGCCACATGTATACAACAGAATGGTACACCCCAGGGTTCGGTAATATCTCCTCTTTTATTCTTGCTAATGATAAATGATATTGCTGCAGGTGTGGATGGTGTAGAGATGTCACTGTTTGCTGATGATAGTGCTATTTATTTAGGACATAGAAATGTTAAAATATTACAAAATAAAATTCAATTATCGATCAATTTAATACAAAATTGGTGTAATAAAAATGGTTTTAAAATATCTATTAATAAAACGACTGGAGTCCTTTTCTCCAAAAGTAATAATTTATCAAGGATTACTATTAAAATTGATAAAGAACAAATTAAAATGGAAAATGAGGTCAAATTCTTGGGAGTAATTTTTGACAGTAAATTGAGTTGGAAACCACATATTGATTATATAATTGAAAAATGCAAAAAGAGGTTAAATCTCATAAGAGCAATCAGTGGTTATGGTTGGGGAGCTTGTAAGAAAACTCTCTTAACCATCTATAGAGCTTTAATTAGGTCTATTTTAGATTATGCGATGTTGCTTATTCATCTGCCTGTAAATCTTACCTGGATAAACTTTCCTGTATTCAAACTGAGGCACTTAGATTATGTTGTGGAACCCCTAGGGGTACTGCAGCCTCAGCACTTCAAAATGAATGTGGGGAGTTACCTCTTCATTTAAGACGACTCCAAAATTCAATAAAATGTGGGACTAAAATTTTGGGTAATAAATTTCACATAAATACAGCAACAATGGAAAATCACTGGACAAACATTTTTAGGACTCCTGAGAGTAAGGAGCATTCCATTTATACTCGTACTTTTGAATTTTTTTCATCACTTAATACATCATTCATTGGCCCTTCCTTCCCTTCTGAACCTCTTTGGTGTAACAAACAAGTAGAGGTTGATTTAACTCTGAGTAAGTTAATAAATAAGAAAATTGATCATCCAGAATTTTTAAAGCAATCTGCTTTAGAATTAGTTTCTAAATACGACTCTTACGTACATATCTATACTGATGGGTCAAAGGTAGATCATAGTGTTTCTGCTGCCTTTACAGTACCAAGTTTAAATATAGATAAAAAATTCAGATTATGTAACAACTCCAGTATTTATGCCGCAGAGTTGACTGCAATTATAGAAACTGTTACATGGATTTTAAACTCCGAATGTTATAAGAATTGTCAATTTGCTTTGTTTTCTGATTCATTGAGTGTTCTTACATCAATTAAAGAGTCTTATTCTCAGTCTAGACCTGCTTTATTGAATGATTTATTATCTCTCATTAACAAACTAAATTCTAATCAAATAAGATTTATTTGGATACCAAGTCACATTGACTTGACAGGCAATGATCGAGCAGATACTTTGGCTAAAGAAGCCCTGAATATTGATGTTAATTCTACTAATTATCTTGAACTTTCAGAAATTTTTACTTTAATTAAACTTTATATAGTAAATAAATGGCAATTAGAATATGTTAATGATAATAGAGGACATTTTTATAAATCTATATGTCCAATTGTAAGTACAGATATTAAATATTTGGAACCTTATAGACATAAAGAAGTCCAAATTTCTAGATTACGTCTGGGAGTGGCGAATACTAATCAAAGGTTGTTTATCATAAAACGACATTCTAGTGGTTTATGTGATACCTGTCAGGTCAAGGAGACTATTCACCACCTCCTACTTGAATGTAAAAACGAAGATATATCGAAGTTGTTGCGAGATAAATGTCAACTGTATAAAAGGGACATTTCTATTTCAACCCTTTTGACAGTAAATGTATTACAAAACGAAGTGTATAGGGTAGTTAAACAAATTACTAAAGGTCAAATTTTGTAATGATGTTCTTGTGTATTAACCTTAGTTATATCCATTACATATTGGTTATTTGAGAACCTATATAACCGTTTCTTTTCAATTGCAAGTATATAATGAGAGTGTGATGCTAGTAAGTTGCATATATAATACATTGATTAATGAGTATCAATATTACAACCATCCAACATTTGGTGCTTGGATGTCGCATATGGTTTGATTTGGTTTATGTATTGGAGTAAAATCAATATTATATTATATAGTGCTGTATTACTGTGTTGCAATAAAGGAAATATACATGTAATTGTAACTTGAATGCATTGAAATCAAACTTGAGACAATTATGCTCATATATGCTTTGTTAATTAATAAAACTTATAGTTGAATGTGTTAGATACCTGAACAATTTCTTTAAAAAAGGGAACTTGGTATAACCATATGTTTCATTTAATGTGCATGATGTATGTGAAATTTATTACTATTTCATTCATAATATGATTGTAGTGGCAGATATTGAACTGAGGAATAAGAAATAATCAATTAAATATTTCAAAGATAAAATAAGAATATAATGTAATAATTATAATTATATGTACTGTGCATCTGAAGTTGTTTAAATATTTCTTGCGAGTGACAATAGTTGGGAAGTACTGTTTAATTTGTATCAAAACAGTTTAGAGCTATGTGTTTTATAAATAACATTAGATATATTGCTTTAAATGATGTGACATTATTGATATTGTAAGCCTATGTTTGACACCTTTAAATGGTGTCTTTCGGACACTATAAGTTTATCGTTTTCTGTAAACTGTATTTCTAAATTGTCGTCAACGGCCTTTGGTGTCATAAGACGACGTTAAACTGTGGAATAATAATAATAAGTCTCATGATGCAATAAGATAGTCTTGTTGATAACGAACAAAAGAACGAAAGAGCATTCTCAAAGAAAAGAGAGCTTTGAAATATTATATATAAAACAATAAATGTAAAATACTATTTATAAAATATATAATAAAATAAAATACTGTATATAAGATATTATGTATATCACCTTGTCACCTTGTGCTGTCGATTCGTTGAATCCTAGCGACTGTCATGGTCAACCTTCTCCATGTGCTCCGATTTCTCGTTGCCTCTCTCAGCTCCGAGATGTTCATCTTCAATGCCTCCTGTATCTCGTCCATCCATCTCCTCCTTGGTCGTCCTCTCCTCCTTCTGCCCTCCCCACACGCCAACATCATCTCCTTTTCCAGCCCATCTGCACGCATCACGTGTCCAAAGTATATGTATATAGTTACTTGGAAATAAATAACTTAAAAGTGCTAAATTTAAAATCATTAGGTGTGTGTGTTAAGAGCATTATAATTAGGTCGATGTAAACGGCCCTGGCAGCCAAAAGATATCGTTAAACAATTTAAACTATATATATAAGTTTAACCTTTCCCGTCGTTTGACTTGTGACAAGTTGTGAGTAATGTAAGGTCTTCATAAACGGTTCTATCAGCCACAAGATGTCGCTAGACATATAGATAGCGTACTATGACACGATGTACAATTAGCGACCTTTAAAACGCATCCATTCTAAACAATATATTGGCAATCGCGTTCAATGGTAAAACGACTTGTTGCGAATTATGGTAAAGAGGTGGCTAACTAGATGTCTTTGGGCACTTCATTATAACAACGAACAATGTTGGGCTTGTTACAACACCTTTAAATCGCACACAGGTGGTGTTATAAAAGTTCAAATTTTACTTCATGGTCATTCTTTCACTCCAGACAGTCGAGTTGATTATATTTGACTATAAGTTATACAAAAAATATAATGTAGCCTAATTTCAAAACTTTATTTTCGCGATTTCTCTTTGGTTAACGAACGGAACAAGTTGCATCATGGTTGGCGGGCATGGGGGGGGGGGGGGGTAGAGTAATGGTAACACTCATGGCCAGGTGAGCATAAGGTACGCGGATCGATTCCCGTAACTCCCTCTAGGGCGGCGCCTTGCATGGCTGCCAAACCGTGTGTTTAATTAAGATCTTGATTGTACTTTCATGTTTCAATGTAATCATACTGCGTCTGTCAGTTTGAAATAATAAAGAATATTATTATTTATTATTATTATTATTATATCAGTTCAATGTCTCCTGCAACATCATGTTCAATTGATAAGTTAGCAAATCCAACAAGTCTTTCCTGCAGCATGGAGGTTCGCAAAATGGTTTTTTCTTTGGAGTCTCCATGATGCAGAGCTTGCTCGAGGTTCAAGCAATGCTCCATAATTTCCTTTCTTGGAACTGACGTCATATATGACATAGGCTAACCAAAACCCAGCTGCGGGTCTGTGAGTCTGTGACGTCATACGACTAACTTCACTGACATGCAGTATTGCCGTTTCTTATTTTCGTATAATTCATTTATTAATAAATGGTTTGCAAAACGGCGGCAAATGTTTAAAAATATATTTCTTTATGTAGCTTTTCTGCCGTCCCCAGAAATGTGCCGCCCTAGTTCGCCTAGTGGTTAAACCGGCCCTGGCTGCTAATAAAATTAGGCTCAGGTTAGAAACCTTTAAATCGTATCAGTTCCACGCTATATGAACATTAGGCCTAAATTTGATAGTTGCTCAGCCTTGAATTGTATTGTATTGTATTGTATCTAGAAATTTATAAAGCGCCTCTCGCAGAATAACTATTCAGAGGCGCTCTCAGCACAGAAGCCCCGGGGAAACAGAAATGCCTTTAGGGAACGCGACACCGATGAGGAAAGGCTAGTCATTAGTTTGGCCCTGAGCACAGAGGGAAGGTCATTCCAGATCGTGGGACCCAATACAGCAAACGCTGTTAACATCCGTTAGCAATCAACACAATCAAATGATATTTTATAAATATATACAAACAGTAAAAAAGACATTCTCTGTCATATACTCCAAACTTGATAATAAAAAAGAAACGCAACTTCACCCGATATTCTCAATCTATTGCTTTTAATTTTAATACCGCTTCATAGATATTGGCAACACATTTAATTACGACACGAGGTTCATAATTTATTTGTAAATGTTTACTTAATTAATTAATCAATGCAATTAAACAATATTATCGTAATATATACAAACGGTTAAAAAAGGAATAAAAGTTTTGTTTTTATTTTAACGAATAGATTAAGAATCCCATGTACTTTAAGAATATAATATAGTTCGATTAGCAGATATAAACGAGTTTCAAATTGGTTTATTCATGTTTCGCTATCATTACAAATTATTACCTAATAACTAGTAATAAGTTTGATGGTTTTTTTCAGGGAAATGCTGTGGATAATCATTACACTAGAACTTTGGTAAATTACTGCACTGATAGGCCCCTATTGCACATACTAGGACGATATTATTCTCGATAAAATGTTCTGGCCCTTCGATATGGATCAATCTTCCAAATTTTGTTACACATTTACCCACCCTTAACCTGTTTTAAAAAACCTTAAAGACTACCTCATCTCTGCGTGTTAAACTACTGTGTTTAAGAAAAAACTTAGTCTGTTTGATTACTGTGTTTGAAAACTTACACTATCAATCATGTTTTAGTCCGTTACAGTTTTTGTATTACCGACTCATTCAATAGGCCTACATTTGATTTCTGCGCTGATACTACTGCTAAGGGTTACCAGGAAAAGGGCCAACCCAACCTCAGTGGGTCAATACGACCAATTTGGATTGACCTTTTGACTCTTGCATCATTTACTAGAAGTCTTTGAGTTTGTACCCAATGCTGCAATTGTGATATTACCATAATTTGCAACAAATGGTTTTACGATTGAACGCGATTGCCAAATATATTGCAGAATGGATGCGTTTTAAAGGGCGCTAATTGTACTTCATTATGATAGTACGCGCTCTATGTCTAGCGACATCTTGTGGCTGATAGAACCTGGTACTAGCAATAGTTTCCATTGCTTAACGACATCTTGTGGTTAATAGAGCCTGGTACTAGTAATAATTTCCATTCTTTAACGACATCTTACATATCAGTTACTTAAGTCCAGTTTATATCGCCGTGGTTGGGCTGGGAGCGCTTCTGCGTATAGGTAACTTGAGGGGGCGCTTTATTAAATTTCAAAATGAATGAATGAATGAATGAATGAATGAATGAATGAATCTTGTAGAGTATAGACCATTTTACGAAGACTTTACAGTGCTCACAATTGAAACGAATTGAATGGTCACACTTAGTTTAAATTGTTTAAAGAGACATATACTGTAAAGCGAAGATTAATCAAAACAAACTTTTGAACAGTAATAACATAAGCCTTGCACTCAAAGCTAAGAAGTTTCACTTCTACCGCGCTTGGAGGGCACGCACACATTAATTTTTTGTTCCTTTTAATATGGGGCCCCTAGAATCGTGGGGCCCTGGCGACTGCCCAGCGTGCCCATGCATTAATACTTGCTATAGGGACTATTCTTCTTAACGTAGGTAAGATAAGGTCACCGTCAACAACCCTAGCAGCTTCAAGATGTCGCTAAATCACTGATGATATTTGGTTCTGTTTAAACACCTTAAAATCGGGTCTCAAAAGCTATATATATATTTTACTCAAGCAGTGTTAATAGATTATTCCTTAGAAACGTCAAAAACGAAGTCAACGTCAGTGGTTCGTGGCAGCCAAAAGATACTATTAAATAGTGTAAAACTACAGTAGTTTAACGTGTATCTGGGTCACAGCCCGTAATCTGTTAGTGCCAGTCCCAAGCCTGGATGAAGGAGGAAGGAAATGTCAACGTCCATGGGAGCCACAGGATAGCGTTAAACACTGAAGCAACTGCTATTAAGGTAAGTATTTTCATTATTGCATTCTGGTGCAGTGGGAAAACACAGATAATTTTAAATCAGATGTCACTGACACCTATTATGTTCTTGTCCGTTTAAGAATAGAACCTAAGCTGGAAAACTAAATGACACACACTGTAATTGTAATCGTATTCTTAAGACTTCAACAGCGCCCAAATCATTAAAAATCGCGAGAATCGAAAACATTTGGCAGGTTACGTGAAATTTGACATAGTAACGTTGAGATTTTATACAGTTGCAGAAACCACCTTATGCACAGGCGCTCAGTCAAGACAAAATCGACAGGTAGATAAGGTAAGAATCGATTCCAGGTCAAGATCCACAGGGTCAGGCAGGAAAGGAGGCAGTTAGACACCTACGGTGGATGGTGTATATAGAAATGGAGCGTCGAAATTGGCAAGGTATACAAGGTATACAAGGTATACATATAAGGAGGAGGAATCAGACATACATACAAACATACACATATATATATATATATATATATATATATATTTATCTATATTCATTATTTTAATTACCTGTTATACTGCAATTAACATATACAAAGTGAAGCTGAATATTTTCCCAATATATTTTTCTACATTGTAACTTTTAATTAAGCTGTCTGGGTATTATATATATATATATAAATATATATAATATATATATAATGTATATATAATACCCAGACAGCTTTATTAAAAGTTACAATGTAGAAAAATATTTTGGGAAAATATTCAGCTTCACTTTGTAAAATTTAATGCTAATTGCGGTATAGCAGGTAATTAAAATAATGAAATGAAACAGAGCTGTAATGACATAATATTACAATAATATTGCACTATTTAAAATGACTAAAAATTATTTATATCATATAGGCCTATAATACATGTGAATATTTACAGAATTATGGATCTAGATCCAGAGCTGAAGCTAACGATTCAATGTCGCTAAGATTTCGTTCTGAATTGCATATTTTATGTGGAAATCCCAAGAGGTGAAACTTTGGGGAGGTGAAAGCCTCTGGAACCCTTTACAATACTACATATAAAATATTATATATAAAATACTATATATAAAATACTATGCATACTTTTAGCAGCCATGAGATGTCGTTAAACTGGACGCTAATTACATTAGATTCTGTGGCTGGCACCAGGACTCCGATGACGTTCCGATTCTACGAGCGACTCCGTCGGGTTACTCTTCTCGTGACTGCCCTCGTCCACCTCATCCTGATGGTCGTCCGGCTCGTGGTGGTGGCATCGTGACCTTCTTCCGGTCATCTCTACGGGTCACGCAAGTCTCACTCGACACGTCGCCAACCACGTTTGAAGCTTTGTGTCTGAGCATCGCCTTGCCTCGCGGCTCAGTTACCCTCCTCACGGTTTATAGACCTGGATCGGCTACCGTTACTCCTCAGTTCTTCGAAGAATTCTCCTCCGTCCTTGAGTTTCTTGTCACTCGCAATACTCAACTCCTCATTCTCGGCGACTTCAATCTACACCTGGAGGACCCTACCATTCCTACTTCGTTACGATTCCTCGAACTTCTCACTCAGTTTGGCCTCCGCCAGCACGTCAATCAAGCCACGCATCGACTTGGTGGATGGCTTGATCTCGTCATTACCTCTGATGACGACCAAGTTACGGACCTTCTCATCCTTCCTCCTACGATCTCCGATCATTCGTATCTCAAATTTACTCTACCATCAGTTCACCTACAGCCAATCCACTCCATTCGGAAGATGCGAGGATGGAAATCGTTTGACTCTCAGGCTTTCAGCGTCGCTATCAGAGACTCTCTCCTCTCGTCACCGGGTCCTGCACTTGACATTCTCACGGTTCCTCAATTATTTGATCTCTACACCTCCACCGTTACCAGTCTGCTGGATTCCATGCTTCCATGTCGTCAAGTAAAGACCCGTCATCGACCATTGGCCGTCTGGTTCGACGCCGACTGTCATAAACTTCGCCGTCGCACCCGTTGCTTGGAGCGACGCTCTCGCCGGACCAAGGATCCTAATGACCGATTGGCTTGGATTACCCAGCTTCGTGCCCTTCATCGTCTCTACCATCGCAAGGAGGCTGCTCACTGGGAGAAGCTGGTCTCACGCAATCTCAAAAACCCAAGACGCCTTTGGTCTTCAATCTTGGGTCTACTGGGCCGGCCTTCTCGTCCTTCAGAAATTCCTGCCTTCTCCGCAAATGAATTCTTGACTATGCTCACGGAAAAGACTGACCGACTCAGAGCCTCCACATCAGATGCTCCTCCACCGACGTTTACCACAACGTCTTCTGCTTTTGACGATTTTCCGACCCATATTGGACTCGGACCTTCGTACAGTTCTTTCATCAGTTAATTTAAATTCTTGTGAATTAGATCCTCTTCCCCCTTTCATTCTTAGTGACATTTTAGATGATTTTGCTCCATTTCTGCTTTATCTCTTTAATAGGTCCCTCTCTGAAGGTTGTGTCCCCGCCTCGCAAAAGCGGGCCATTGTTTTCCCCTCACTCAAGAAGCCCAATCTTGACACAAACCTCTGCCAAAACTACCGTCCAATCTCTAATCTATCATTTCTATCTAAAACCCTTGAACGCCTTGTCTCTCTTCAACTTCTTCCCTATCTGGAACAATCTGGGCTTCTACCTCCCTTTCAGTCAGGTTTTAGGGCTCACCACTCCACTGAAACTGCCCTCCTTTCCTTGCTTTCTGAAATTTATTCAGCTGTTGATAGGTCCGAACTCACCCTTCTGGCACTATATGATGTCTCTGCAGCCTTTGACATGGTGGACCACACCATTCTTCTACAGCGTCTTGAGACCTCTTGTGGTCTGAAGGGCCCCCCTCTCCAGTGGTTCCGGTCATACCTGTCTGATCGCACTCAGATGGTTATCTCTGGTGAATCTAGAACTCTGTGGGTCCCTATTAAACTCGGTGTTCCGCAGGGCTCTGTTCTGGGCCCTCTCCTCTTTATTTTGTACACGGCTGGTATCCCCTCTCTCTTCCCCATCCATGGGGCTTCAGGCCATCTCTTTGCTGACGATGTCCAGGCTTATGTCCATGGGCCTCCTTCCTCTCAACTTCTTCTTGTTCAGCGCATCGAAGCTCTTTCTCGTGATCTTCATACCTGGATGTCTTGCAATCGCCTCTCCCTCAATTCGTCAAAAACCCAGTTTATCTGGTTTGGCACTCCTCAGCAACTTAAAAAACTCGACTTTGCTGTGCTGTCTCAAAGGTTTCCGCTTTTCACTTTCTCGTCTAGCGTTCGTGATCTAGGAGTGACCCTTGACAATTCTCTCACCTTTACTGAACACATTTCCAAACTCACTCGCACTTCCTATTTTCACCTAAGGCGCCTTAGAGCTATCCGTCGCTCTCTGTCATCTCCAATTTTCACTTCAATTGTCCATGCATTTGTCTGCTCTAGACTTGACTACTGCAATTCCCTCCTCATTGGTCTTCCCAAAGTCCGTCTTGCTCCTCTTCAGTCCGTTCTCAATGCTGCTGCTAGATTAATTGCCCGTCTTCCTCGATTCTCTCATATCACCACCTTTATGGCAGAAGAACTCCACTGGCTCCCGCTTTCTGCCCGCATCCAATTTAAGGTCCTCATCCTTGTCTCTAAGGCTCAGCTTGGTTTCGCTCCAAAATATTTATGTGACTTATTTCATCGCCCTCACTCTGCGGCTTCTCTTCGTCCTCTTCGTTCATCTGACCGTTTGGACCTCCTCGTTCCCCGTGTCAGGACTTCACTGGCTCAATCTAGGTCGTTTGCTTCCATTGGCCCTGCTCTTTGGAATGGGCTTCCTCCGTTTGTTCGTTCTTCTATTCTCTCAGGTAGCGTCTCTTCCTCTTTTACCTTTCTTAAAACTTGCTTTTTCTCTCGGGGTCTATCGCACTGGGAGCGCTTCTGAATGGCCCTCCCGCTAGAAGCGCTTTATAAATATCCGAATACAATACAATACAATATTAGATTCAAACCTCAAATTAGACACCTTTAAATATTTTCACAAGAAGATTATATATTTTCAAAGGCCTTTCTCATATCAATTGCAGGATGTGCCATTCCGATGACGTACAAATAAATAAAAGAGAACTTTAAAATGCTATATATCAATTATATAGTTAAATAAAATTGTAATTGTAATTGTAATTGTAATAATATTGTAATCGAGAATTTATATAGCGCCACTCATAATCAGAGGCGCTCCCGACCCGGGTCAGTGTCTTCACTGACAAAGAGAAATGTTTTCAGGCGCTTGCGAAACTGGGCAGGAGAGAGAGAGAGAGAGAGAGAGAGAGAGAGAGAGAGAGAGAGAGAGAGAGAGAGAGAGAGAGAGAGAGAGAGAGAGAGAGAGAGAGAGAGAGAGAGAGAGAGAGAGAGAGAGAGAGAGAGAGAGAGAGAGAGAGAGAGAGAGAGAGAGAGAGAGAGAGAGAGAGAGAGAGAGGAGGACAAGCCTAAGGCCTAAATACTACAGTTACATGGAAATAAATGGTTTAAAAGTACACAATTGAAAATCATTAGGTATGTGGAGAACATTAGGTGTACGTCAACGGTTCTGACATTCACAAGATCTCGTTAAACAATTTATACTAAGTTAGTCCGTTCAAGTCGTTTCTCTTGTATGCATTGTAAAGTCTTCGTAAAATGCTCTATCAGCCACAAGATGTCGTTAAAGAATGGAAATTATTAATAGTTCCAGGCTCAATCAGCCACAAGATGTCGCTAGACATGGATAGCGTAGTATCACATGAAATGCAATTAGCGACCTTTAAAACTCATCTATTCTAAACAATATAATTGGCAATCGCGTTCAATCATAAAACTATTTGTCATAAATATGGTATGGCGGTGGATAACGGTACTCTCAGACATTAGATTTTTCTAGGCACTAATTATTATAACGAGCATCGTTGAGCTTCCTGTAACACCTTTAAATTGGATGCATGAGAGGTTATAAAAGTCAAATTTGTTCGTCCGTCATTATCGCTGATTACTTTTCGAGGAACGAACGTATTTCGACTGTTTTTGTCTCTACCGAATCTGAAACATATGCATGCAAACCAGCGGCGACTTGGTAAGAATGATCTGCAATCAAGAAAATGAACTAATATACAATTATTTCTTCAAGACGTCGAGGGTGATAGCAGTCATAAGATGTCGCTAAGTTTTTGGAAATGTAATGTAAATGTAAATCTCCGAAATTTCTCTGCGCCACACAAAAGCCACGCCAGGGAGACCAGCTTATTCACCGGCTCTATACCAAATCAAGTCCACAATAGCCATGCCCGCCTAGTCCGTTCCGGTGCCAGGTCAGAGTCCGTGGAGGTCAAGCCGAGGAGACAGCAGGGTGCTACGGTGGTAATCGGCGATGATGGCGGTTTTGTGGTGGAGCAGGAATGGAATCAGGATAGGATATCTTGAAGAGGTCGGTTTTCAGTCGTGAGTGGAAAGCAGCGGAGGACAGTGCAAGCGGAGGAGAGGTGATGGAACAGCAACGTTATTCTCGTTGGCGTGACTGACAATTCCTGCTATGAATAATATTGATCTGTTTAAACGCATTTAAACCGTACGTTTCAGACAATTACATCCCACTATCGTGAAATTTTTATACAGCCAACTCCACGACTACCTGGAGTGCCAGTAGTGTCAGTCCTAACCATGGAAATAAGGAGGAGGACGGCAGTTGCACCATCTGGTGCAGAGTTTAATCCTGAGCGAATCGATTACTGCAATGTCGCCTGTGCTGGCTTTGCAACAGCGCAGTATCATTCGGCTTCATGCGGTCATCAAAGCTGCTGCTCGTCTGGTCATGAGACTAAAAAGTTCGACCACATTACAACCGCGATCCAAGATCTTCAGTGGCTCAGAATAGGCGATCGGATCAAATACAAACTTTGCTTCGTGGTGCACAAATGTCTGAACAACTGCGCTCCACGTTACCTCGAAGACATCAGGCCGCTATCAGACGACCCTAATAGGTCGAGGCTGCCAGCAGTAAATTCCGCTGACGTCTTTGTATCAGCAACAAAAAGTAACTAAAACGGACGATCGGGCCTTTTGGGTCACTGGCCCATGTACACTTTATACTGGGGTATAGACCCGCGATTAACCGAAATCGAGGACTATAAAGGATCCGAATACCATAATATAAAGGTGTTTACAAAAACTAAAATATTTGCTACTTCTTGCTACCTCTTTAACACTGTAACGACGCGAGTGTATTAAAATCGATTGAGAAGCAATGCAGCTCCTTGTTATCGTGTTAACGACATCTTACGGCTACGCAGAAGGCAGGCAGAAAGGCGGGCGGGAGGTTCAGAAGTACGTTTACATTTACGAAATATTTTATTAAGTGTGATCCGTACCTCTCCATTGTAGAGTAGAAGTAGTTATAAAATGGTATAGGCAACTTAGCAGTAAACACAAATAAATTGTAACAGTTTCAGTAAATTTAGCAACTATAACCAGAGGCTTTTAACAGGTGTGATACCCAGTCAAACGATTTTAGTACAAGTTGAAATCGCCTATTCAAACAATTAGTTGGTTAGTTGTTGTTTAACGACGCCAGGTTTACGACAGAGATGATTGTCGTCGCCCTCCTCCGTTACTGGCACCACCCAAAAAGATGGTGGCCATTTCCATTTCTTAACGACACCTGGTGGCTTCAGTAGCCGTTCAGTGTTCACGTCCTTCTTCTGCGCTAGAGATGTCATGCCGATAATAGAGTAACTAACTGATAATGAGATTTAAAATTATATAGCTATGAGTATCATATTTAAAGGTGTTTAAACAGCGACTGACCGTAGCGTCATGTTTAACTATACATTGTGGCTATATGGAACTGTATCTGGTCGTTGGTTGCATTTGTGCCACTTTTTGAAATATTTTGCGACTAAATGTGATTAATTTATACTAGATATGTGAGGATTGAAGTGTTTTAGAACGTAGTTTTGTTTTGTAATGACGTCTGGTGGCTGGCGTGTAACTCGATCTTAGCCTAGACACAAGTGATTTTACTTCATAGCTATGTTATTTACTGCTTAGTAGTGGTTGCTGCTTAACGATACTCTGTCATATGAAAGATTATTATCGTCGCCCTCCTCTTTTACCCAGGATTGGCACTGGCACTAACTGGCAAAATTTGCGCTACGGTTTTTTCTGTAGACCTAATTGCAGAAAAGTGATTTGTTTTACCTTGTTTTGCAATAGATCCAACAGTTTAACGACATTACTTTTTATGGAATCAAAGGTCTCCCACGTCGCTTGTAAGAAAATTGTTTGAACAGTTCTCACAATGCAACCTTAAGTCAACGCATTGAATTAAGAGTGAACTCCTGTGTTTAACGGACATCTTATGGCTGCCAGGGCCGTACACACCGCCCTCCTCCTTTCTCCAGGCTTGGGACTGGTACTTCAGAAATACGGCCAGCTACGGTTTTAAAAATCCAATTTTAAAATTTATTATAGTGTAAGGTGTGAGCGGTTAAAACGTGTCTAACTTTTTGGGTAGTAGTTGTCACAAAGTGACCGAAAATTAAGTCGTCGCTAGACAATCTTTTATTTGTGTTATACTCATGATATGGGTGTGTCATTGCACTTAACATGCATTGACCATCGCAATAGAATATCATATATAATTTATAATGGACATGTTTAAAAGGTGTCTAATTTTGTTTGTATACTTCTGGCTTCGCAATCGCTCAAACGGACAGTGTAGGCCTAGCCTATATTTCATGTTTTGCTGACATTAACAACGTCTTTAGTAGAGAATACGTTTTTTTCGTTTATTCTTCAGTCTAACATTATCTTATGACAACATCAGCCCTTTAAATATTAATCAAATACTAACAACTACACAAACAGCATGCACATTAAACTACACAGATAGCTTAAGTGGTGAAGGATATCACCCGATTAATTCGTTGAAAGTAATGTGGGTAGAGGACCAAACGCTAGTCATAGAAGTATGTTTACATTTACATAACATTGTAGTAAGTGTAATCCTTGCTTCTCCGTTGTAGAGTAGGAATAGTAATAAATTGGCATCGGTAGCAGTAAACACTAATAATTTGTACCAGTTTTAGTCAATGTTTTAACTATACACAGAGGTTATTGTCAACGTACACGAGGCCTTATATGGCCTTATACGATTTTATTACAAGTTGAAACAATTGTTGGTTAGTTGTTGTTTAAGGACGCTGCCTCATATTAGAGATGATTATCGTCCCCTCATCCGTTACTGGCACCTCTCGAAAAAGAATTGGCGATTTAAATTATATAACAACTTCTCTTGGCTTCAGAAGCCGTTGGGGTCAATTTGCAGTTGACTTATAAAGTAGTTCCGAATACATCAAGCAACTAACTGAAATGAGGTTTTCTTATACGGTCAACAAAATAATATTTAAAGGTGTCTAAACATAGACTGTAAACTTCATTAGTCCTTCTCTGAACTATACTTTGTGGCTACTACAGAACCTGTTGACGACTTTATGCCACTTTTAGAAATATTTAGCGACTGAATGCGATAAACTAAATCTAGATGTGTGAGAATGGAAGTGTTTTAAATCGTGGTTCCTAATTCTTTTATAACGACATCTTGTGGCTGGCGTGTACGTTGATCTTAACCCACACAAAAGTGATTTTACCTCATAGGTAGACTGTCTACCGCTTAGTAGCAGTTTCTGGGTGAATACGCCGTATCACCTCAGTCCCTCTGGTTATATCGGAGGCAGAGCGAGTAGATGCAACCCGAGTCCTGGGAATAACCTTGCGTTCGGACCTCAGAATGTCTACTCATGTGGACTCGATATTATCTGCCTGTTCGTCATGTATGCTTTGGGGGTATTAAGATCCCACGGTCTACCGTCTATGTCCTTGCATGTAGTGGCCAAATTGACAACCATTGCACAACTAATGTGTGCCTCACCGGCCTGGTGGGGATACACGAATGTTTAAGACAGGGCTAGAATCGAACAACTGATGGCTAGGATGAAGCGTAGGGGTCGTATTAGCCCAGACTCGCCGACTGCGGCAAAACTGGCTGACGGGACGGATGACCGACTGTTGCAGAAGTAAGAACAAACGAAATGCATGTCCTTCATAGACAATCCCCCCATGCCGCCTCCATTCCCGGTATGAGCTAAGACCAAGACCGCATGATTTCCTCCTCCGCCTTAAAGATAATCGTAATTTCATATCTCGTGTATTATTTAAAAACATCTAGCGAACAATGTACCTATAATTCCTATTCTAGCCTTACCTCAAATTATATTATATTGCCTACATTCATAATTCGTTACTACTTACGTACTATCACTTATGATAATTAGTTGTAGTCTGTTACAAGTTGCGACCTTGTCAACTTGCTTTTGAGAATAAACGAAATTGATTGATTGATTGATTGATTGATTGATTGATTGATTGATTGATTGATTGATTGATTGGCAAAAAACGCACTTAAAAGGAGTTAATTTCACCACAAAAGCCTAATTGTAATCGAAGATATAACAACAATGCAACCAGTATATCTGTCGACCGCCCCCTTTCAATCTGACCTCCCCCCTTAACGGTGCTCACCTACAGATGTAACCCACGCGTGAGGCCGATTGGAGACGCTTCTGCCTTATTCCCCAGTCTATTCGTCATACTCGTCTCTTCTTCATTAGCCCTCTCGGAGCTGAATTAATTTTCTACAGTGAGAAATTACTTTATCACTGGTTTCGGCATTGAATACGCGCTGCGTAATGGTTTCAGGTAGACTTTAAAAAAATTTGGTACTCCTTTGGGGTGTCCACTGGAACGGACATTGGGACACAGGGGACAAATTGACAACGGGAAATGCAATATGAACAGAATGTGACTAATGTTTAATGTCTGCTGGTAGGAGCTGGTTGACGCCGAAAGATTTCCACGTGTTCTGGCTGATACCTGTAGCGACGGTCGGATGGTCTACACGTCAGTTCTCGAATAAGTCGTGGTCTTGGCCATGACAACTATTTCCATGTAAACTTTGTTAGTAAATAAAAACTAAGTACGAATAACTTAACTGCTAGTTGGCGTAGAGTCGTAACAATGCCACTTAAAGCTACCTGTATAGTTTAATCTGCATGCTCTTTGTGCAGTTGCTAAAGTATACGATTGGTCTTAAATGGCCGATGTTGTCAACAGGTTATGCTAAACTGAAGAATAAACGAAACGACGTCAACGTAAGAAGTCATGCCTAGCAAAGACGTCGTTAACGTCAACAAAACATAAAATACGCGGCTTCACTTAGACACCCTTAAAACCCTAACAGCAAGAGATATATAAATATATAATAAGTCAACGCGTTAAAATTACGTAATTTAATATAATAGCACATAATATGATATTATTAATTAACAAAGATATCACATGAAAAACTTAGTAAGAATTTCATATCAGTTTAATCAAATGTATCACATATTGGTCACAGAGCGATTCAGATTCTGGAAAGTTTATATAAATTTTTCATAGTGTTTAAACTGCACATTATGTACACAGTATGTTTAAAGCATTAGTATTGAGGGTTTCAATAATTGTAGGTTTTGTCTGTTTAATCTAAACATGGAAAGTTCATATATGCTTGATTCTTGTTTGTTTATTTTGTAAAACATGAGGAAAACTCAGGAAAAACACACAGGGCCTATAAAGAAAAAGAAAACATGAAAAAATTATATAATATAAAATAATCTAAATAGGAAAGAAGGGAAGAAAAACACATGTAGGCCTATACATGAGACAAATATACACAAAAGATCCTATAATGGACATGAGAAGAACCTTAGGACCAACATGAACACAGAAGAGACATTGAGGAGACAGAGGAGCTATTATATTAGCTCCAAGAAAAGCCTTTTGGAAATTTTAGAACTATTGTAGAGAAAATGTAATTGAAAGAATCTTTGCACCAATTGACTCCTTGTAGGAACTTGAGAACAAAGCAGCTGAAGAAACAAAACTAATTCTGAAAGACTTTTTCTCAGCAAAATAAGGACATTTTCAGTTGGATGACGAACAAATGAACAAAGAAACATTCTCGAAGAAAACAGAACTTTGGAAAACTATATATATAAAATACTATATATCTACTAGTGTATTTGCCCGTCATAATTATGGCATGACGACAGTGTATCATTATAGGCTTATATGTATCGTTGGTTAAAATGCTCTGATCGCCGTCGTCAAGACGGCAGTACTGACGTCACAAACGGTTTCACAATAGAACAGAAGCCGTTTGTGACGTAGCGTCATTCGACGGACAAATTTGCATATAAGGAAACTATTCTTGTTTGTTTACATCCTAGGTCTTCCTCTGGTACCTTCTATGACCACCTGAAAACTGCTCTTTTTCGCCGTGCTGGAGTCGGGAGCGCCTCTGAGTAGTTCCCTTGAAGTGGCGCTATATAAATTTACGAATGAATGTATAGATACATATAGTTTCCTTATATGCAAATTTGTCCGTCGCAGGACTCTACGTCACAAACGGCTTCTGTTCTATTGTGAAACCGTTTGTAACGTCAGTACTACCGTACGACGGCTGTCTGTCGCGTGAGGAGATCGACAACAACGACGAGATGGCATCATCATTATGATGTAAGCGTCGTTGCTGGTCGAGATAGGATGATGACGGACGAAAGCCAGCCTCCACTTGGGCAACAATGAAGGCCGCGAGGCCCAGGTGTAATCGGACACCACACAGCCAAGGTGTAATAGGACACCTCGCGGCTATGGTGTAACCAGACACCGCCCGCGCTGCAGGCGAGCGACGACCCGCGTATCGAGGAGCAATCTGACACTAATTGACGATAGCTTGACGTGGGGAGGGGGGCTGACTGATGCACGCTGGAGTTCCTACTTAACAGAAGGGAACGGAGAACACGAGACTTGTACTGCTGACGAACGCGACGTGTGAACATCGGTCGAGCGATCAACATCGGGAGGAACGACCAGAGGCGGCGGCAGAGTATAGTCCGTCAGATTCAGAGACTGACGCGAAAGAACGATCTGTAGTTAGGCTGTACGAAGCAACATTTGAGATAATCCGATTTAATATCTAAACGCTTTAATACTACGTGGAAGTTCCCGTAGAGTTAGTGTATATATATTTGTTTCTTTAATTAAATTCATTTATTAATTAAACAAAGCTCGTCGTGAATCTTCTATAGAAAAGTTAGGCACGTTAAATAAAAGTGCAAGTAAAAGAACAAGCAATCGAGGGTCGACATCAACACACGGCAAACAATCGACTGGAAACCTCCGATTGCGACATTGGCGCAGTCGACAGGATTTTTTCAACTGAAGACGTCACGACGAAAAGCGGAACCGGAAACGGAAAAGAGGAATCTCAACAGATCGGGACCAGCGGCGAATACAACCCTTCGCAACTGGAGAAATCGAGTGCCGGACTCCGAAGACGAAGGACTCGAAGGAACCGACAGCAACAGGCAAGGACGAGGAACAAGAGCGCCAACGGACGACCGACCATCGCTAGCAACGACGGACGGGAGTGGCAACGGAGGAGAGCGGATCAGCCAAGATACCAAAAGACGGAACACGCTCGACGTATCAGAGGGTAAGTCCTTACTGGTAGTCGTGGTAATCTGTGAGGTTGCGGTTGAGGTCTGGATGAGGATTGGTGTGCGAATAGCCGAGGCTTTTGCGTAGCTCCTTTTGCTCAGTTCTGTTCTTGTTGTATTTGTGGTAGAATTTTAGGACGTTGTTTTCTTTGATTTCTGACCAACGGTGACTCTCCTCTAACTTACTTATCTTTTTCTATTAGTGAGCGGACTGTTGGGAGATGGATAAGTTGTCGGTAGGGAGAAGAGTGAGGGTGCAGAACATGCCCCGTCACAGACTAGTCGCATATCTGATAAAGATGGGACTAGGAGAGGAGGAATTGGGTTCCATGAGTACGGGCCAACTCCAAGAGGCGAGTGCTGAAATAATTGTGTCTGGACGGGAAACCCCGCCAGAAGTAAGTGAGGAAGTAAGCACGGGTAGCATAGAAAGCAGTATCGATTCGGCAGCGCAAACGCAGATATACGAATTAAAACGCTTAAAATACGAGAGAGAGGAAGCCGCAAGGCTGAGAGAGGAAGCGGAGAGAAGAGAGAGAAGAGAGGAAGAGAAAGAGAGGAGAAGAGAAGAGAAAGAAGAAAGACTGAGGAGAGAAGAAAAAGAGGAAGCGGAGAAGCAGCGAAGAGAAGAGAAAGAGGAAGCAGAGAAGCTCAGACTGCTTGAGGAGAAGCGGGCTGAGAAGCAGCGAAGAGAACAAAAGGAGGAAGCTGAGAGGCTGAGAAGAGAAGCGAGAGAGGAAGCAGAAGGAGTAAGGCTTCGTGAGGAGAAGCAGAGAAGGGAAGAGAGAGAGGAAGCCGAGAGGCTGAGAAGAGAAGCAAGAGAGGAAGCAGAAGGAGTAAGGCTTCGTGAGGAGAAGCAGAGAAGGGAAGAGAGAGAGGGAGCTGAGAAGCTCAGGCTTCAGGAGGAGAAGCGGAGAAGGGAAGAGAGAGAGGAAGCTGAGAAGCTCAGGCTTCAGCAGGAGAAGCAGAGGAGAGAAGAGAAGGAGGAGGCAGAGAAGAGAGAGAAGGAGGTCCGAGAGGAAAGGGACGCAGAGAGGAGACTCAGAGACGAAAGGGACTACAACTTGAGGCATTCGGTCGTAGGACGAATGAAAACGTATAGTGAAAGCTTGCGAGGACTCTTACCGAGATTCCCCAGCGACCATGCGCAAATCCCTGGTTTCTTTGTGCATTGCGAAAGGTTATTCGACTCTTGCGCTGTCCCGGACGACCTTCGAAGCAGATTACTCTTGACCTGTCTAGATAATCAGGCCAGAGCATTGACGGCCAGACTCACACAAGAGGAGCTTGATAACTACGGGAAGCTAAAAACCTTCTTGTTGAAAGAGTTCAAAGTGAGCGCAGTCTCTTTACGAGAGCGATTCACGAACGCAAAAAAGGCGGTAGATGAATCATACACAACATTAGCTTCGAGATTGCATAACTTACTTTCTTACTATTTGCAAGATCGCAAGGCAATGACGTTTGATGAGGTTACGAGCCTTCTGATTGCGGATAAAATGAAAGAAATGTTGCCCAGAGGATGTTTGAATTTCATCCTCAGTCAAGAGCAGCAGAAGTGGTTAGGGCACAAAGAGTTAGCCGAAGCGGCTGACACTTATACTGCTACACACCCTTGGGAAAATGACTATGCGAAGCATAGTCTAGGCACGGGTAAGACGGAGGCACGCTACGCGAAAGCGCCAGCACCTCCTCAGACGACAGCTAAACAGACGGACACGTGGACTGACCGACCGGGAGGGACACAGACAAATAACAGGACAGACGGACGTCCAACCCCCGACGAGATTAGAAAGCGTGGCCTTTGTTTCCTATGCTTTTCTCCAGACCACAGAGCTAAACTGTGTTCGAAGAACAAACAAACTAAAAGCAAACAGGTGAGCGCGTGTGCGGTCCAGCCAACCGTGACCAGAGCTCAAGGCAGACAGGCAGACAGACAAAGCGAGACGCGACAAGACGGACCGCCATTGATACAAGAGATAGACCAGCATGCATTACCGACAAGCCCGGATTGCATTGACGTGGAGGAGACTTATGTAAGAGAGTACATGAAAGTGTATATTACGGGGCTCCCTGTGACATCGTCTCTAATAGATAGCGGGGCCGAATACAATTGTGCGCGAGCAGAACTAATCAGGCCGCTCAACCTACCTGTGGTCAAGCAGATAGAGGTGAAGGGGCTGAACGGTCAATCAATGATTGTGGACGTGGTGCGGCTGAGACTAAAGGGGTCTCAGGCCGGCGAGGACAGGGAGGGGGAGGTAAATTACGCCCCTGATGTTCGGATATGGGCGGCACTCATTAAAGACCTTAATGAACCGTTAATTATCACGCCCACTACAGCCGACTTGCTGCGCGAGACAGCGTTGTATTCGAGTCACGCGGCCAGCGCTCCTGAAATAGACCAAATTTCAGAAGCGCAGGCGGTCGCAAGGACTGAGACGAGTGAGGAAGAGGAGAGAGGGGAGGAGGTAGAGGGACTTAGGACGCTGATAGGCGAGGATTACTTCACGGTCGCTCAAGCAGACAGTGGGAGTGCAGGAGAAATCAGCCCCGAAGAAACGGATAATGAAGAGCTATTCTTCAATCCTGAGATACCACCCCCACCCAAGGAAGACACAATAGTAGGCAGAAGCAAGATGGCGGCCGAACAAGCACAATGTTCGACACTAGCACCATTCTTGGCCCACGGGAAAATTGGGGCGAAGAGCTTCTTCACTGAAGACAATTTGCCCTTTCATAAAGACAAAATAGCTGGGCATTCTGTAAAACAACTGTGCTTGCCTAAAGAGAGAATAGACAAAGTCATCATCCAATCACCGGAAGCGCGAGGAGCAAAGAAGGAGGGCCAATGGCAAGGCCCGGCCATCATCGCTCAGGTGAAATCGCCCTACACATACATCGTGGAAATAGAGGGCAAAAGCCGCTTATTACATGCAAATCGTATTCGCAAATATAACGAAAGAATACAGCAAGCATTGATTAACAATTGCTCCATTCTGTTCGAGAAGGACGAAGACTTCGGTCACGTGGAAGCAGTGGGTAGTTTCGTCACGAGTCAGACACGGCCCAGTGAACAAGTAGACCCTATTGCCGTTGCACACTTAACGGTACCCGAGCGGAAACAGCTGTTTAGTCTGTTAGACAGATTTCCAGATGTGTTCTCGGACAAACCAGGTTTCTGTCCCGTCCTAGAACACATAATCAATGTTAGCGCGGAGTTCAGGCCGAAGAGTTTGCGAGCCTATAAGGTGCCGGAACTGCTCAAACCGGAGATGGAGAAGCAGATCCGCGAACTTTTGGCCCTAGGAATCATCACTCCCTCACATAGTGAAATGGCTAGTCCCGTTGTGTGCGTTGTGAAAAAGGGAGGTCAAGGCGGTTTAAGACTGGCCATTGACTACCGGTATGTGAACAAGTTCTCGGCGGATGACGCATACCCCACCCCCGACATCCAGGAAGTGTTACAGAAGGTAGGAAGTGCAAACTTCATATCCTGCTTTGACGCACGTCAAGGATACTACCAGATTGGACTCCACAAGGACTCTCGTTGGTTATCAGCCTTCGTATGTGACGCTGGCCTATTTGAGTTCGTACGACTGCCCTTTGGTTTAAAGTCAGCCTCAAATTCTTTTATCCGATGCATGTCAAAGGTCCTTCATCCCATTCGCGACTTCACTGAGACGTTTGTGGATGACATGGCAGTACACTCGATGACGTGGCCGGATCACATGAAACACCTAGAGAAATACTTAATGACTATTCAACAGTCGGGTCTGACCCTTAACATTAAGAAGAGTTCGTTTGCTAGGCGACAAACAACGTTTGTAGGTCACCTGATCGGATCAGGGAGCATTGAACCGGATCCTATGAAAATCGCAGGGCTAGGGAAAATCCCTCAACCCGAGTCCAAAAAGGACATACGGAGATTAATTGGCTTCTTCAGTTATTTTAGGAACTTCATCCCTAACCTGGCTGAGACAGCCAGAATTCTCACTGACTTGACCCAGAAATCGGTGCCTGCTAAGATACCCTGGCGAATTGAGCATCAAAATGCGCTAGATAAACTTACGCACGATTTGAATAACGCTGTTTGTTTGCAGACAATTGACTACGGCAGAGAGTTTGGTTTATCGACTGACGCTTCAGACAAAGCAGTCGGTTGCTGCTTATTCCAAATTCAAGACGATGGAACAGAGCGGCCAATATGTTTCGCCAGTTCTAAATTAGATGCTACGCAAGCGCGTTGGTCCACTGCGGAACGCGAAGCGTATGCTGTAATCTTTGCGTTGAAGAAGTTTAGGAATTGGATTTTTATGTCAAGGACCACCCTCTATTCTGATCACAATCCCTTGACTTTCCTAACTGCTTCTACGCCCACAAGTGCTAAACTTGCGAGGTGGGCTCTGGCACTCCAGGACTTTGATATCGCTTTTAAATATCGTCCTGGGGCGCTGAATATTCCCGCTGATCTTTTGTCCAGACTATGATTGAGGAAGAAGGCGGACTACCATGTAAGGCACCGCGACAACTGTAAATATATTTCTAACTGTGCTGATATTTTGTATTTTTCATGGGAACGACGAGGACATGGTCTGGAGGAAATCGAGGGAGGGAACGACATCATTCTCAGCCGGGAGGCGAACCAATGACTGGCTTTGTCCTCCCCCGGGAAGGGAGGTGTCGCGTGAGGAGATCGACAACAACGACGAGATGGCATCATCATTATGATGTAAGCGTCGTTGCTGGTCGAGATAGGATGATGACGGACGAAAGCCAGCCTCCACTTGGGCAACAATGAAGGCCGCGAGGCCCAGGTGTAATCGGACACCACACAGCCAAGGTGTAATAGGACACCTCGCGGCTATGGTGTAACCAGACACCGCCCGCGCTGCAGGCGAGCGACGACCCGCGTATCGAGGAGCAATCTGACACTAATTGACGATAGCTTGACGTGGGGAGGGGGGCTGACTGATGCACGCTGGAGTTCCTACTTAACAGAAGGGAACGGAGAACACGAGACTTGTACTGCTGACGAACGCGACGTGTGAACATCGGTCGAGCGATCAACATCGGGAGGAACGACCAGAGGCGGCGGCAGAGTATAGTCCGTCAGATTCAGAGACTGACGCGAAAGAACGATCTGTAGTTAGGCTGTACGAAGCAACATTTGAGATAATCCGATTTAATATCTAAACGCTTTAATACTACGTGGAAGTTCCCGTAGAGTTAGTGTATATATATTTGTTTCTTTAATTAAATTCATTTATTAATTAAACAAAGCTCGTCGTGAATCTTCTATAGAAAAGTTAGGCACGTTAAATAAAAGTGCAAGTAAAAGAACAAGCAATCGAGGGTCGACATCAACACACGGCAAACAATCGACAGGGAAACCTTTGATTGCGACACTGTCTTGACGACGGCCTTGACGACGGCGATCAACGACCAACGATATACACTGCCGTCATAATCATGACGGGGAAATACACTAGGATAATTATATACTTTTACCAGCCGTAAGATGTCGTTAAACTTGACCCAATTACATTAGATTCAAACCCCAATTAGACACCTCTAAACACTTGCTCCAGGAGGTATAAGTTTCCAAACAGCAATTCTAATAGCATATAGAATACATCGAGCCATTACATTGTAAAGACGAACTTGTAAATGAACGAAGAAGCAATCTCAACAAAAGTCAACTTTAAAGTAACCTATATAAATATATTATTAAATAAAATACTATTACAGTACACTATGTATATAATTACTTGTTGATAATTAGTTTAAAAGTACAAAATTTAACATCTTTAGGTGGGTGGAGAACATTAGGTGGACGTCAACGATCCTGACATCCTCAAGATATGGTTAAAAATTTAAACTGTGTGATCGTTTGAGTCGCTTCACTTGTGAACATTGTAAAGCCTTCGTAAAATGCTATATCATCCACAAGATGTCGTTAAACAATGGAAAATATTACTAGTACCAGATTCTATCAACCACAAGATGTCGCTAGACATACAGATAGCGTACTATCATATGAAGTACAATTATTAGCACCCTTTAAAACGCATCCATTCTGCAATAAAGTTGGCAATCGCGTTCAATCATAAAATATTTTCTGGCAAATAATGTTAAAGTGGTGTCTTATGCACTTCGTTATAATCACGAACATCGTTGGCCTTGTTACAACACCTTGAAATCGTTAAAAAGTTCAAATATTACTTCAAAGCGATCTCGTCCTGACAACTCAATTGAGCTGTAATATGCTAAACTAATTTCTGTCGACGTCAACAGCCTTTGTTGCTATAAGATGTCGTTAAACTATAGATCCATCCTGACAACTCCAGATTCTGATGAAACTTTCGTTGACTGAAAATTCCTGCAATGAATAATAATTATTGATTTGTTTAAACACGTTTAAACCGTACGTTTCCGACGATATAATCCTCATTATCGTGAAATTTGTTTAAAGCCAACTCTATCACCAGGGGCGTCTACACCATAGAAACCTTGGAGCAAATGCTCCATCCAAGAAATAGGGGGGGGGAAGATTTGTCCATGTGTTTGCCACCATTTTAGGGGGGGGGAAGGACCGGGGAGGGGGGAAGAAGCGGGGAAAATGGACGTTGCTCCAATGACTTAGGGGGGGATAGACGCCCCTGTCTATCACTACCCGGAGTGCCAAGTAGTGCCAGTCCCAAATCTGAAAAAAGGGGCAGGACGACGTCAACGGACCTGGTAGCATAAGATGTCGTTAAACATTGGAAACTCTACTGTTGTTAGTCACAACTCTACCACACCCGTTTTCGGATGGTGCCAGTCCCAAAGCTGGATAATGCTGGAAGGCGAATTTAAGCATCATTGTTTTGACTTTGCTAAACTGAGACTACCACTAGGTAACTGCTGATCCCATAAGAAATAGCAATTATATTAACTACAGTAACTAAACTATAGTAACCGTTGGAAGAGATAAGAAGAGGAGGAGCAGTCCCTTAAGCTAGCCATGAGGCAGCCATGGGCATGAAGTGCTTCTTCTTTATGTTCTCTGCCCATTGGCAGGTTCGTATGACCAATGACGCCATCGTTCTCTGTCTTGTGCTCTTCTCTTCAGTCCACTGTATCCTTCTTCTTTTGTCATCATCCAGTCTAGCAGCATTGCCCTCGGTCTTCCTCGCGTCTTTCTCCCCTCCATCCTTCCCTCCATGATGTCTCTTAGCAGTGTCTCACTCCTTAGGATGTGCCCGATCCATTTCCTTTGTCGTCCGCGTATAGTACTTATGAGTGATCTTTGTTCTTCTACCATTTGCAGGATTTCCTCGTTCGTCCTCCGTTCCACCCAGCTAACTCTCTCCATTCTGCGCCACACCCACATCTCGAAGGCCTCCAATCTTTTTATGTCGTCCTTCCTCATTGTCCATGTCTCGGAGCCGTACAGCACCACACTCCACACCAGTGTCTTCACCATTCTCTTCTTTAGATTCTTGCTTAAGGTTCCTCTCATCAGCTCTCCTCTTTTGTAAAATGCATCTTTTCCCATGGATATTCTTCTTTTTATTTCCTCGTGGCATCTTGCATCTTCTGTGATCACACTTCCTAGATAGCAAAACTTCTCCACCTGTTCTATTTCTTGTCCGTTTAGTGTGATCTTTATTGTTTGTGGTATTATACCGCTTCTCTTGTTTATCTTCATTACAATTATCATTACATTTCATTATCTCAAAACAAAATTATGAAGTGCTGGCGACTTCATTTTTTTTAGCCTCGGCATATGATGGCGGGTGGCCAGTAAATTCCCTCACCGTTTCATCTTTCGATCGACAGTGTACAGTCAGTGCACTAATTATACTTTATTTGCTTAGGGGGCGCTGGTGGAGCTGAAATCTCAAAACAAAATTATGCCGTGGCGGGGATTTGAACCCTCGACCTCTCGATTGATAGTCCAGCACGCTAACCACTACGTGCGCCCCCCACCCCCCGTTAAGCAGTAATAGACTGTAAGTTTCCTGTTGATGTCAACGCCTCTGATATCAAAAGATGCCACCAGACTGGAATTCATTCATCAATCGCTAGTACAATCGAACAATTAACTCACTCGTGTTAAGTTAATTGGCCTAACTCGTTTAAGGCGAGATAGACATTAACACTTCTAGAAGTCACAGAATTACTTCAGGGACGTGATTTCAGCATTTATCACGGGAGTGACATCATTTAAGTATTTAAATCCAGCACTGTTTACCTTTATATCATATGCCTATAAGCCAGTTTGCTATTACCTGCATGGCAGGCTTACACCTATGAAATGACGTCCCTGAATCTGAGTATCATTTTTTCTCTTTTACCCTATCTTTTTCCTCCTTTTCTTATTCCATCTTTTTTCCTTTTTTTTCAAAAATCAAGGGAGCAAATATCGCCCTGCTTCGCAAATGATGTCCCGGATTCCTTTAAACAATGACCCGAATCACCCGACGCTAATAAACTTAGACACCTTTGAATCCTTTTTTCCAACACTATATGAAAATTATTTTACATTCGCTTACTGATCCTTCCAACACACTCTAGGGTTTTCGTAGTACGATGAGATGATAAGGAAGATGTGTGATCACATGACCTCATATGCCCAGACTAAGAAATTGAAGTCGCTAAGCTCTCGGAGTTAGCTTAATGGAATGCTCTTTGTCTTCATAAGCCTCGTTTCTTGACACTGGAAAACGCATTAGCCTGCTGTATTAAAAAAATATCTACGCGTATGTCCCTTACGTACGTAAGTTTCTAGAAAGATAATATGACTTCTTTTCAGTACCTCAGATAATTAGAGGAGTTACCACAGGTGAGCTCCCGCAGACACGGAGCGCCAACTGATTAATTCCCAAACAGAGCTGATAACAGACACGGTCTTCGGTGTTCCTGCACTTTTCCTCAGCTATCCAAAAGAGCCTAAAAACATTTCTGATCGATCGCGGTGTTTTCAGGTCCGGTAGTAGCGCTAAGTAAATTAGCGATCGTGATTACAAAGTACTGTAAGTACTCGAGAATTCATAAATTTCTGATCATCTGAACCACACGAGGTTTAATTTACATTCAGACGGAAACAAAATTGTTTGTATTTAGACACCTTCTTCTAGGAATTCAGCAAATGGTAATAATGAAATCGTTTAAATAAAAATGTTGTTAGCCTAGTAGCTAACATGCTGGACTGTCAATTGAGAGGTCGGGCGTTCAATTCCCCCAAGGGCAGAAATTTGTTTCGAGATTTCTGTTCCATCGGCACCCCGTAGCCAACTCGGTTATAATGAGTACAATGACCTACAGTGTCGGTGAGAAAATGAGACCGCGAGGGAGAGGACCCGCCCTCATATGCCAAGGCTAAGAAAATGAAGTCGCTAACACTTCTTACCCATGACTGCCTCTGAGGCTAGCTATAGGAACTACTCTTCTTAACATAGGTAGGATAAGGTCACCGTCAACGACCGTAGCAGTCTTAAAATGTCGCTAAATCACCGATATTTGGTTCTGTTTCGACACCTTAATAATGGGTTTCACGACGCTATATATATAAATTTACTCGTGCGGAGTTACTGTAACAATCTCTAGCGTTTACACTGCGGCAAAGATATTAAGTCGACTTCATTGGCTCGTGGGAACCAAAAGATGCTCTTAAACACTGTAAAACTATATCGGCAACAGCCCGCACTCTGTTAATTCCAGTCCCAAGACTGGATGAAGGAGGAGGGCGACGCTAACCATCTTTGTTATGACAGTGTCTATTAAACAGCACCTAACCAACCATAATATGAATTTATTTATTTACTAATTTATCATTTTTTACCAATATATCAAGGTTGATTATGCCTTACGAACGGTGTGAACTGTTCAAACTAATTTCTGTCGACATCAACGACTTCGCTGCCATAAGATACAGTTCAACTCTGGATCCATCCAAAATAACGCCCGTACGTACACTGGCAGTGCCAGTTCAAAACCTGGATAGAGAAGGAAGGCGATAATTATTAGCATCGAATTCCTTCTCTACAGTGTCGTGAAACAGGAACTAAACAACCAAAATATCATTATGCAAAATATACTATTAAAAGTATTATTATGCCAAAATAATTTTTCACACGGCAGCGGCCTTTGATGCCATAAAACATGTTTAAGCTATTGGATTAACCCTATCGCTAGATGTCATCACACACTTTGATGTTACCTACAATATTTGGACCCCTTTCAATGAGTGATTACCACGACTATATATTACTTAATGCCGTAAGCTCGCTAGATGTGAACTTATCAATAGGTGTCGTATCATGCAATTCGAACGGTGACAACGCTATTAGAAGAGCAATAATTTACTATCGACATCAAAGACGTTTATTACTAAACGATGTCGTTGATCTATTGAAAACACCTTATCGCTGTAGATAGCATCACAAACGTCTATGATACAGATTGCGGTTGGACACCTTTGAAAAGGGATTTGAACCTGCTATATAAACCACTATACCTTAGCTTTAAAATTGGTAGTGCTGTAATATGCCAAACTAATTTCTGTCGACGTCAACAGCCTTTGTTGCTATAAGATGTCGTTAAACCCTGGATCCTTTAAAATTGGTAGATGAAAGCAAGAAAAATTCCAAGGTTACATTTATGTCAAACGAACGATAAGAAAAGTTCAAACCAATTTTCCTATCGACGTAAACGGCTGGAGATGCCATGAGATGTCGTTGAAACAGTTGTAAAAAACTACTAATCGCTGAATGGGATCGCACTCTTTGATATGGCCGATGTTATTTTGGACACCTTTAAATCGATTGTTAACCTCGCTATATAAGGATAGTTTCGCTATACGATACTTAAATGAGAAATTAGATTTTATTAATCCTCAGAGCTGCATTATTAGTCCATTCGTGTTGACTGTATTATGCCATACGAAACATTGAAAACTGTTTCGGACGCCATTGTCTTTTTCATTGATTGTTTAAATTTGTAAATTATTGTTAACGGCCTACGACGACGTTAAACTTTGGAATAACAATGATGAACAGTGCTCAATATTATTATTTGGTCCAGAGTGCATGTTCCAGATTATTACTACACTGGTGTATTTGCCCGTCATAATTATTATGACGGCAGTGTATATCGTTGGTTAAAATGCTCTGATCGCCGTCGTCAAGACCGTCGTCAAGACCAACGTCGTCAAGACGGCAGTACTGACGTCACAAATGGTTTCACAATAGAACAGAAACCGATTGTGACGAAGCATCCTACGACGGACACATTAAAGGAAACTATATGTATAGATTGCGCGCTGAGAACTGCCGTTCTTTTCGGCGTCAACGGCCTTTAATTTACAATACAGAACGCTATCATTGTTTTCATTGTTTGAAGAGCCATCTCAGCATAGCTCAGAGTGCGGTGGCAATGTCTGGGAGGCAGATGGCGTTCCCGCGCTGAGAAGCAGACGAAATGCACTGGAACAAGTACAGTATGAGGTCTACAGTAGATTGTGGGTTACATCCGTTATTACATATTTAGACACCTTTAAAACGGTGTCAATCGATGCTATAATAATGTCATACGATGGATAGCAAATTAGGTAAACCTTTCTCTCTCTTCTATGTATGGGTTTTACTACGTCATTCGAACGGTGAGAACTGTTCAGAATAATATTATGTTGACGTTAACGGTCTTTGTTGCCATGAGATGTCGTTACACTCTATCCACCCAATTGGCTCGAGCGCTCCTCTTGTATTGCTAAGAGTACAAGCCCCTCACCTCAAATGGTTATATATATATATATATATATATATATATATATATATATATATATATATATATATATATATATATATTCTTGTCATTCTCAACTCGGCCATCAACTTTCTGCTGATGTTCTTCTTCGGAAAGAAGTTCCGTCGTGTGAGCCTCGCGGAAACAGAAAAATCTTTAAACGACGAACAACATAGAGGGAAAACCTAGTAAGTAGATCCCACGCAGTACCAAAGGAAGGGAGTTCCATAGGGATGGGCCCACGACAGCGAAAGAGCGAGACTGAGCTATAGCAGACCTCACCCGGGGAACAAACAGATCGAGCCGATTCAGAGAACGTAGGGGTCGATGAGAAGAAGAAGAGAGAGGTTTGCGCATCAGGTCACAAAGGTAGGCTGGAGCTAAGCCCTGTTGCGCCTTAGAGACATGTGTTATGATCTTGAAGTGGATACGAGCGGAGACAGGAAGCCAATGCAAGACATCAGTCATGTTAGTAGAGATGGAGGAGAATCGAGAACGATGAGCAATGAGGCGAGCAGCCGCGTACCGATTCAAGGGCAGAAAGACGGACTTTATGTCTTAAACATGTTTCCGACTCTGCCTCCACTTTTTTGGCGTCTGGCGGCGCCACTGTCGTAAAATGCTCTAGCATCCACAAAATGTCTTTAAAGAATGGATACTGTTACCAGTTCCAGGTTCTATCAACCACAAGATGTCGCCAGACATAGATAGCGTAGTATAACATGAAATGCAATTAGCGCCATTTAAAACGCATCCATTCTAAACAATATATTTGGCAATCGCATTCAATCATAAAACCATTTGTTATAAATTATCATGGTTATTGTGGTGGCTAACGAGATGTCTTTAGGCGCTTCATTATAATCACGAACAATGTTGGGGTTGTTACAACACCTTTAAATCGCCTACATACGATGTTATAAAGGTTTCAATTTACTTCAGGGCAGTGGTTAAATTGCTCGTTCAGAGGTGGTGGGTCTCTAAATATTTGCAAATCCCAAAAAACAACGGCTAATCCTAAATTACAACAGGGACGTCATTTCAGCTTTTTCCAGGGGGAGGCAAAAAAGAGGTTAAAAAATTTTCAGCACTGACGGGCGAACATTTTTTCACCTTTTTTGGTGTTTCTTTTAAAATGCTTTGTAATTAGTCTACATGTGCAAAACTGTAAGCCAATGCTGCAAATGAGTCTCTTTTTTCTTTTTAACCCCTTTCCTCTTCCTCCTTTTCTTTTTTACATAATTTTTTCTTTTTTCCAAAAATCAAAGGGGGGCAAATGCCCCCACACCCCCCCAAATGACGTCCCTGAATTACAACATGCATGAAACACGACACATCACCGATAATTGAAAGCAAAAACATTAACAACTAAGATTGAAACATAATATTACTTTACATAACATGTTACAGAAGATAGACTTTGATCGACATGTCAATGCAATAACTTACAAAGCGCATAATGAACAAATACCAAAATTAATATGCAGACTACTTCAAATTGAAGAGCCCAGGACGTAAAGCAGTCTGCAGACTATAGCCCTAGATCATAACAGATGTAAACCCAGTGAAAGCTGAAAATTAAACAGGAGATTCAATACTGTAATATTCTGTCAATGCCACAATATGCTGACTTAGAAACATTTCCATACTGCCCTGCATGCTTCTGTGGCTGTGGACGTTTTCGGTGCTTTGCACTTGCATAAATCTGTTGCACGCTATCCACTACACTATCTAACCCGGTAGGGCAGAAATTTGGTTCGAGGTTTCTGCTCCACTTGTGCCCCCTAGCCAACTCAGCTATAATGAGTACACCGACAGTCCACTGTCGGTGGGAAGACGAGACGGCGACGGAGAGGACTGGCCACCCGCACTCATATGCCAAGGCTAAATGAAGTCGCCAACACTTCATACCCGTGGCTGTCTGATCAGGGCTAGATTAATAGCTTGATTTAAGGCAGCGATTCTCAACCTTTTTAGACTCGAGGACCACTTTTAAATTTTGTGTCTCGGTCGCGGACCACCACCAAAAATTGTGCCAAAAGCAAATTAATACAAAATAATTTTTTGCCATAAATCCTCGCATTATTAGGCTCATGCTGCCATCTAGCCGATTCTAGCGATTGAAATGAAACAGAAATTTTAAAAATTGACAAAATTTGTCTGTTTACATGCTTTTAATTGTAAAAGAATCTAAATTGTAGACCTTGCTCGCGGACCACCAGGCAGATGTACGCGGACCACCAGTGGTCCGCGGACCAGAGGTTGAGAACCACTGATTTAAGGGACTGCAAATCTGTTGCAGCATGACGACCCTTAGTAATCCATCCACGTACGATAGCTTTCTTTGCACGCTGGCCAACTTTCTTTTCGACATAATCTGCAGACTGCAATAATTACAACTAATCAGACGACGCGCTATTCCAGATTTTCAAACGATTCCAGCTCAGCCTTCCGAAATTCCGCAAACGAGTAATTAATGTAGCAAACTACTGTGTTATCGCTCGGATGTAGGCCAAAATCTACTTTTGCTGCCACAGCCTTGGGTTACTACCCTTCGGCAGCGATCATAAAACAGCAGGCGATTTAAGTAAACACATAGGCCCAAGTAGTTTTCTATGATGCTAGTGAATATTGAACCGCACTGTGAGGCTGACGAATGCTAATCTGATCTTAGGTGGTGGATCTCCATATTGAGGTGACGGGTCTCCCTGTTGAGGTGATGGGTCTCCCTTTTTAGGTGGCGGATCTCATAATTTGGGTGGTGGGTCTCACAATGCAGGTGGTGGATTTCAAATCAGAGGTGCCGGATCTCAGATCCGGCGGGATCCGGCTGCATTTAACCACTGCTTCAGGGTCATTCTCCTTTCAGCTCTTTCATGCAACTGTCGTCGACTGAAAATACCTGCTGCGAATAATGTTGATTTATTTAAACACGTTGAAAACATACGTTTCCTATGATATATTCTCATTATCGCCTAATTTTATTTAGCCTACTCCATCACTACCCGGAGTGTCAATAGTAGGACTGTACCGAATATTCGCTTCGGGGCTGAATAGTGGGCCAAATAGCTACTAGGTATTCGGCCGAATAGTAGCGGTCGGACCGAAAAGTAATTCGAAGAGTGGTCAGGTGACATCTGTTTCTGCTTATGCGGCTGCTATAGCGAGTGCACTGAAGTAACTCTCTCATTAACATAATATGTGCTGTGGTTGCAGTCACCCTCGCCGGGATATGCGAGCCCAGAGACAAGGAGTCGGAAGGACGGACGATGAAAAGCATCGACGCTTGGAGATGGTGTCTCCTTAAAAACACCGAGAGGAAGGCAACGGGAAACCACCTCTCTACATTCCCAAGACAAACATGAAAATGACGAATTAGAGGGGAGATTGGAGGGAAGGAGAAGGAGAGGAAGACCGCGACAGATGATGCTGGGATGGATGATGACCGAAGGATACAGCGGATTGAAGAGAAAAGCACAGCGAAGAGAAGAATGGCGTCATTGGAAGTGGAAACCTGCCGAAGGGCAGAGAACTTAAAGAAGAAGGTTGCAGTCAGGCTTTGCCTACTGCCTGGACCGCGGTATCACAGTGTCAGTAGACTCATTCTTTGTGTACAGTGAGTGAACGTTAACGTATTTTTGAATGTTGTCGTTAGACCTATTTTGTACACTATTCGTATTCATATTCGGCCTAATAGTTGGTCCAATTATTCGTATTCGGCCGAATAGTGATAATCACCTATTCTGTACAGCCCAGTCAATAGTGCTAAGTAGTGCCAGTTAAAAACCTGGAAAAATGAGGAGGGCGACGTCAACGGACCTGGAAGCCAAAGATGTCATTAAACATTGGAACTCTACTATTGTAAGTCATAACTCTACCACTCCTGTTTTCGGGTGGTGCCAGTCCGAAAGCTGGATAAAGCAGGAGGGCGAAGTTAATCGCCTTTGCTATGACTTTGCTATATTGAGTCTACCTGCTTAACTGATGGGGACCATCCATGTAAATATAGTAATTGTATTAACTATGGTAACTAAACCATAGTAACCTTTAAAACAGAGAAGAAGAGGAAGAAGAGCAGTCCACTGAGCTAGCCCTGAAACAGCCATTGGTATGAAGTGCTAGCGACTTCATTTTCTTAGCCTCGGCATATGACGTCGGGTGGCCAGTCCTCTCCTCTCCTTCGCAGTCTCATATTCCCACAAAGTGTGTGGTCAGTGTACTCATTATAGCTGAGTTGACTAGGGGGTGCAGGTGTACCAGAAATCTCGACGCATATTTCTGCCCTAGCGGGGATTTGAACCCGAACCTCTCCATTGACAGTTCATCATCATCATCATCATCATCATCATCATCATCATCATCATCATCATCATCATCATCATCATCATCATCATCATCAATTCATCATCATCATCATCATCATCATCATCATCATCATCATCATCATCATCATCATCATCATCATCATCACTCTTTTTATACAGAACGCAATCATTGTCGTTATTGTCTGAAACGCCATATCAGCACAGCTCAGAGATTCCGGAGAGGCAGATGGCTTTCCCCCGCTGAACATCCGCCGAAATCCGCTCGATCAAATAATTATGAGGTCTTCAGTGAATCGTGGTTTGCGTTCGTTATTATTATTATTATTATTATTATTATTATTATTATTATTATTATTATTATTATTATTATTATTATTATTATTATTATTATTATTATTATTATTATTATTATTATTATTATATTTTTGGACACCTTTAAAATTTTCTCACCCGATGCTAGATAGTCATGGGAATCGGTTGAAACTTTACACTCAGGTTTCATAGGAACGGTGAAAATTGTTCAGAATAGTTAATGTCAACGTCAACGGCCTTTGTTGCCATAAGATGAACACTTTTTTCAACAGTCTACCTGAACCCATTACACAGTGTGCATTCAATGCCTAAACCAGTGGGAAGACATTTTTCACTGTAGAAAATGAATTTAGGTCTGAAAGGGTTAATGAAGTAGAGACATGTATGATGAATGGACTGGGGGACAAGACTGTCGAATCGGCATCCACGGGTACATGTCAGAACCGTTAAGGGGGAGGGATAAGGAATACTAGAGATGGTTGCATTATTTTTGTATCTTCGATTACAACGCTAAACTGTGGAGTAGTTAACTTATCCTTTCGAATTAGAGGAAACTTGTGTCGTTTACAGATATAACGATTAAACGACAAGAGAAAGTAACGAAGGTATGCCATTTTCCAAAGCTGGACAAAGTTTTGGATCATTATGCTCCGACTAAGTTATTTCAGAATTTTGGTCTAATGTAACGCACTTTAAAGAGTTTCTCGCAAAATGTATTACTTTTCCTACCATTTTCAGTCTATTTTCGATAATGAATTTATCAAGCGCTAATGACCAACAATCAAGCGATCGGTTTGAGCAATTGTGAGTGAAGGATTTGCTTATGGTCCCTTCACGGTAACACTCTATGGGAAAAGTCACGTACTCTTAACATTACAGGACAAGCTCTCGAACCAATTAGGTGGATGGAGCAACCAGAGTTTAAGGACATCTTATACCGTGTGAGAATAGTAGAAAAAGACTTGAAGCGTTAGACTTTGATCCATGTGGAGTTGAATATTTTATCCGTATTTTGCAAACTTATATCAACGAAATTTGAAAGCAGCAGTTTTCGCCACTAGCACTTTTGCAAGTCAGACTCGAATCAAAATCAATTCCTTTGTTGAGGCAATTCAAAAATGCATACATGATACACCATGAAAAAGTCTTTTTTCAGAGACTCAGAGTCAAATAATGCTAAATCACATTAGCACAGCTGAGGGAGTTGGAAACGACCCCTCCTGGGGTGTGCAATGAAGACTTACTCATCTGTGGGTCATAAGAAAGACTAGGAGTTGAACCCCCTACCCACCGACAGTTCCAACCATGTTTGGCAGTCGTAAGATGTCGTTAAACTGGACCCCAATTACATTAGATTTAAGCCCCAATTAGACACCTCTAAAATACACCCACTAGAAGACATAAGTTTCCAAACGGCATATTTATGTTAGGTTACGAAGATATCCTCCTATCCCTGACGAACAAATGAACGAAGGAGCATTCTACAATAAAAGAGAACTATATAATATAAAATATATAATTAAATAAACGAATAATACCATATAGAAAATACTACATTCATTCATTTTCATTCATTTGAGAATTTACATCGCGCCCCTTCAAGGAGGCTACTCAGAGGCGCTCCCGACTCTAGCACGGATATATACAGAACTACATGGAGGGCGACGTCAACGGACCTAATAGCATGGGATGTCGATAAACATTGGAAACTTGTTAGTCGTAACTCTACCACTCCCGTTTTCGGATGGTGCCAGTCCCAAAGCTGGATAAAGCTAATCATCTTTGTTATGACTTTGTTAAACTGAGACTACCTGTTTAATTGTTGTTCTCAGATAAATATAGAAACTATATTAACCGTAGTGACTAAAACTATTATAACTGTTAGAAAGGAGAAGAAGAGGAAGAGTAGTCCCTTAAGCAAGCTCTGAGCAGCCATTGGTATGAAGTGCTGACGACTTCATTTTCTTAGGATCGGCATACGAGGGTGGGTGGTCAATCCTCTCCCTTGCCATCTCATCTTACCATCGAGAGTGTACATGTACGTTCGGTGTACTAATTATAGCTTAGTTGACTAGGGGGCGCAGGTGGGGCTGAAATCTCGAAACAAATTATGCTGTGGCGTGGATTTGAACCCCGACCTCTCGATTGACAGTCCAGCACGCTAACCACTACGTGTACCTCCCTGCGCACCCCGTAAAACAGTAATAGATTGTAAGTTTTTCCTCTTGATGTCAACGTCTCCGATGTCAAAAGATGTCGCTAAACTAGAATTCATTGATTAATCGCTCGTAGAATCGAACAATTAATTCACTCGTGTTTAATTAGGAGGCCTAATTCGTTTAAGGCGAGGTAGACATAGTCACCTCTAGAAGTCTCAAAAGACCAACCCAATGCTAATAAAATTAAGCTCTGGTTAGATACCGGTACCTTTAAATCTGATGTTCCCATGCTATATGATTATTATATCATATTTCAACCACGGATCGACAATCATGCTCCTAGGGCCTACTTAATGCTCGTTGAAATTCATCAGTCGCTTGTCTTATCCTTAATCGAACAATTAAGTCAATCGCGTTTAATTAATAGGCCTACCTCGTTTATGGTTAGGCGTACATAAACAGATGTCGAAGTCAGAAAAATTCCCTTGGACAATGACCTATTGATAATAAAATTAGGCTTTGGTTAGACACCTTTAAATCGTATATTTCCCACGCTATATGGTCATTATACCATTATATTCAGTTAATGCTCCTGGAACTTCCTTGAGCTGTAATATGCCAAAAATAATTGCTGTCGACGTCAACAGCCTTTGTTGCTATAAGATGTCGTTAAACTCTGGATCCATCCATCCATCCATCCATCCTTGAACTTCATCAGTCATCACAATAAATTCAGTAGACTGTTCGTATACAGTAAGATCAGACAATAGTGAAGAGGTCTGATCACGTGACCTCATATGCCGAGGCTAAGAAATTGAAATCGCTAACTCTCGGAGGTAGCTTAAGAGACTGCTCTCTGCGCATTCCAAAGCCTCGCTTCTTGATTATCGGAAACCACTTTAGCCTGACTCTATTAAAGAAATATCGACGCCTATTTCCCTTACGTACGTAAGTATCCAGATACTTAATATGACGTCTTTTCAGTACCTCAGATAATTAGAGGAATTACCACAAGTGAGCTCCCACAGACAACTGATTACTTTCCACCCAGAACTGATAACACTTTACCTGAGCTTTCCGTAAGAGCTTAAAGCCATTTCAGGTCGGTCGCGGTGTTTTCAAGTCCGGTAATAGCGCTATATAAATTAGCGAGTACGATTATACAGTACCGTAAGTAGGCCTACTCTACAATTCATAAATTTCTGATCAACTACGTCACAGGAAGATTTAATTTACATTCAGACTGAAACAAAATTGCTTATATTTAAACACCTTCTTAAAGGACTTCAGCAACTGGTAATAAACAAAATGGTTCATAATGAGATGAGCTGTAATATGCCCAACAAATTTCTGTCGACGTCAACAGCCTTTGTTGCTATAAGATGTCGTTAAACTCTGGATCCATCCATTACAACAGTGAAACTACTCGTAGCCTTAGAGTGGAAGCTGGCATGGTGGATTGTCAATGGAGAGGTCGGGGGTTCAAATCCGAGCCAGGGCAGAAATTTGTTTCGAGATTTCTGCTCCACCTGCACCCCTAACAGCGTCGGACTGGCTTGCCAAAGCGGCCCGGGAAATTTGGTCGTGGGCGGCCCACATTATCGAGCGCCGGACTTTGCGGCCGAAGGCACGAAACCTCTTAGGATAAAGGACCTGGGTGGTGCCTGCCAATGCTTTTTGTAGCATTTAAAACGGAGGAACTTTTAGCTATTAATAGGTCAAATGGCATAATATTGTTAAATGAATATTAAAAGATTAAGAAATTAACACATAGGCCTATGCGTTTTAATTTGTCATGTGTCGTAAATTCGTAATTAGGCCTATGTTTGGAACCAACTTTTACATTATGTAGCGCACTGTGAACAGTTTAGTTTGTTTCAAAAACTGATTAGGGTCTATCAGGATACAATTAGTAGGCACAACTTCACACAAGCACTTAGTGTAGCAGTTTTTTCATCGTATCACAAGTTGACGCCAAAACGCCAACGATTATTCATTCTGAGAAGAAGATCCTTTTCGCAAGCCATCAGCATGAAAGACTAAATTTCATTGACTTAGCAAATTTCTTAATCTGTTCAAAATGTATTTCAATTTCAAAAATCATAAGCAACTTGTGATGTCAAAACAAATTTTTAAGTCAAAAACAAATTTGAAAAAGCCATGAGCTATGCACATTGAATTTAATGGAGAACGCGGTAACAACAAACAATACATTTTCGGCAAGATTTGCTGTGCCTGTTTTCTGCTATTAATAAATCCTTTTGCAGGCGCAGCTGCTCTTTTGTTACACCGCAATAAAATTTTTCCGAGCAACTCACTCAGATGCTATGCGTAGTCCAGCACTGGAAATCCTTATCGAAATTTCTGCAAAATTGTATGGATATAAACAAGACAAATCAGCATAAAGATTACCGTGCTCAGAGAATCTCTGTTTCAAACTACTAATAACTTGATCTATTACAGTGTTGCGAGCATTTACTCGAAATTTATCTTCGCATTTTCATTTGGCAGGTCTTTAGCAGATTCTCCTGACAATTTCTCTTTCGATCCTATTCTTTTCTGTTTAAATGTCGAGATTTCTTTTATCTAGTTCACTGTTAGCAAGTTCTGAAAAATGTGTAGCTGCTTCAAGAATGACATAAAAGTTCGATGTATTTGGCTTAATTCGTTGATTGTATCTTGAACCATCTAGTAGGCTCGTAGGATGTCCATGCCGTTTATTTGCAAATATTGAGATAACGGAGTTTTGTGTTCAAACACTTTAAAAAACAATATATATAGTGCTGTCAAAATGAATTAAAAACTTGTCAAGAAGCCCAAGAGAGTTTCGCTCTGTTCCGGACTTCATTATTAAATTTGATTGATTCAGAAATATCATGAAATGTTGTAGCATGTCTATGTACAAGAAATCGATAACTTCTGTTTCTTTAATTAACGGTAAGTTAAAGTGAATATTGGCACGTAGCCACACGTTTCACGTTGCAGTGCAAGTTTCTTGGTAACAACCATGAACGGCCAATATTTCATTATTTGTGACACTATAGAATTAAGAATTAGAATATATTTGTTAATCATATATTTCCGTTTTTGGAGCGGCCGGACCAGTCCAAGCCTGGACGATCGGCCCACCGGGAATTTCCCGGTGTCCCGGTGGACCAGTCCAAGCCTGACCCCTAACACTCGGCTGCAATGAATACAATGACCGCTCACTTGTCGGTGAGACGATGAGACGGCGAGGTAGAGGACTGGCCACCCGCTCTCATATGCCGAGGCTAAGAAAATGAAGTCGCTAACACTTCATACCCACAGCTACCTCTCAGGCTAGCTATATGGACTAATCTTCTTAACATAGGTAAGATAAGATCACCGTCAACGACCTTAGCAGTCTTAAAATGTCGCAAAATCACTGACAATATTTGGTTCTGTTTAGACACCTTAAAATCGGGTCTCCAGGCGCTATATATTACTCAAGCAACCTTAACGTGACCATTTGTTTTTTTGTTAACATTTTTAGTTTTATCTTCAATTTTCTTTACATTATCTTCATCTGCATTCTCTGACATAGATTTAGATACAGAATTTTGATTTCTATGTACTGATTTGTATTTGTTAATAGAATCATTTATAGGATGCATCTTCTGTTTCTTCTTTGGTTGACAAATATGAATGTTCCTACCAACCAATTTGTTGTCTGCATGATCATTTATTCTTTTTATTTAATTAGGTTATTTTTCTATCTAATATAGTATTAAATGAAGAGGTCTTGATAGAACCTAATAGTAGTATGCATATGTGGAAATTTAAAAAAGCTGATTGGAAAAAGTATAAGGAAAATAGTCAGAACTATATAAGTGATAGCATACTAGATGAAAACATAAATGATACTTTTAAAAATATAGTTGAATCTCTCACCTCGTTAGGTAATAATTCTTTACACTGTCAGAGAAATTGTCAAAGTAATAATAAAAGAAATAGAAAATATAAACCACTTCCTTTCTGGAATAATAATTGCTCTGAAATAATATATAAAAGAAATAAAGCTAGGAATAGGGCTTTAAAATCTAAAGAACTTAAAGACTTTGTTGAATACAAACATCAAGAAGCAGTTGTTAAGAGAACTTTGAAAACAGAGGCAAAGGCTGGTTGGGAATCTTATTGCTCAGAACTTACTGGTCAAACTAAACTGAGAACGGTGTGGGGGATGGCACGGCGCATGAATGGAGTGGCTCCATATAGTTCCATACCAACATTAATTTGCAATGATAAAATTGCTGATACTAATACAGAAAAGGCTACTTTGTTAGCACAAGTGTATGCAAATACTAGCAGTACCACAAATTATAATACTAAATTTCTAGATTATATAAAAGAACCTAAAATTAGACATGATATTAGTCCTGCTATAACTTATCAAGACCCTGAAATTGAAGCTTTAAATGAACATTTTTCATTTAGTGAATTAAAGGATGCTATTAGAAATTCTAAAAATAATACATCTCCAGGTAATGATAAAATTCCTTATGAATTAATTAAGCATTTACATAAAAATGCCCTTAAAATTCTCCTGGTATTCTATAATCATATATGGAAAGAAAATAAATTACCAGATGATTGGCATCATGCTATCATCTTACCTATTTTGAAACCAAATAAAACTGCATCAAGTCCTGATTCTTACAGGCCAATTTCATTAACATCTACTATATGCAAAATTATGGAAAAATTAATAACCAATAGATTACAATGGTTTCTTGAAAAGAATCAAATTCTGTCAAAAAATCAATCAGGATTTAGAAAGAATAAAAGTACTATTGACCAAATTCTCAAATTACAAGATACTATTCTGAAAAAATTAAAAAATAAAGATTCTGTTTTGGCTGTTTTCATTGATTTTGAACGTGCCTATGACATGTTACATATACCTACATTACTAATAAAATTGAAAAATATAGGATTAAAAGGCCACATTTATTACTGGATAGAAAATTTCTTGTCTAACAGAACTTTCCAGGTTAAAGTTGGGGACTCACTATCTAATAAATTCTTACTAGAAAACGGAACACCCCAGGGATCAATTATTTCTCCTTTACTTTTCCTTATTATGATTAATGATATACCCTCTGGTTTGGATAATAGCGTTGAAATGACACTGTTTGCAGATGATAGCTCCATATATGTGGGGCATCGCAGTATTAAACAGTTAGAAAAGAAAATACAAAATTCCTTAAATACTATTGATAAATGGTGTAATAAGAATGGTTTTAAAATTTCAATTAGTAAGACTGTAGGAGTAATCTTTACTAAAAAAACTAATGTACCAAAAATAAACATTAAAATAGGAAGAGCAAATATCAATATTGAAAAAACTGCTAAGTTTCTTGGAGTTATATTTGATAATAAATTATCTTGGAAGCCACATATAGAATATATCGTAAATAAATGCAAACAGCGTATGAATCTTATGAGAGCAGTTTCTGGAGTATATTGGGGAGCTTCAAAGAAAGCTCTACTCAACATATATAGAGCCCTGATTCGATCTGTGATAGAATACGCAGATGTAGCCTATGCTTCTGCCTCTAAAACACACTTGAATAAATTAGCATCTATTCAGACTGAGGCGCTAAGACTCTGCTGTGGCGCTGCTAAAGGAACTGCCGCTTTGGCGCTTCAGAATGAATGTGGTGAACCTCCATTACACTTAAGAAACTTACAAAACTCACTTAAAATAGGATCAAAAGTCATTGGAAACCCAGGTCACTCAATGACAAAAATTTTTCAACCACACTGGACTAATGAATTTAAAACTAGAGATAACAAAAGTCTGTCTACATATCAACGTACATTTGACTTCTTTTCTTCCCTAGATATTATTTATAAGGCTCCTTCTTTTCCTTCAGATCCTCCTTGGCTCAATAAAGACATTCATGTAGATATTAGCCTACATAAATCTATTAGTAAAAAAGATGATAATCCAGAAATTCTAAAACTCCTTACCCTGGAACACATAAGTAAATATGAGTCCTTCACTCATATATACACAGATGGTTCTAAAGCAGATAATTTAGTTTCCGCTGCCTATACTGTACCAAGCTTGAACATAGAAAAAAAGTTACGCCTTTGCGCTAATTCCAGTATTTATGCTGCTGAAATGACTGCAATAAAAGAAGCACTTACCTGGATAGTAGATAATGAAAATCAGGGCCTTAGACATTTTGCTATATTTTCTGATTCTTTAAGTGTGCTTACTTCGCTTAAGAGGTCTTTTTCTGACTCTAGACCCACTTTATTACAAGATACAATAAAAATATTTAATCAAATAAATATAAGTGAAATATGTTTTATTTGGATTCCTAGTCATGTAGGTATTCTAGGTAATGAAAGAGCTGATTCCTTAGCAAAGCAATCATTAGAACTACCCACAGTTAACTCCACAGGTTATCTAGAGCTACAAGAAGTATTTTCAATCATTAAATTTCATATCATCTCTAAATGGCAGAAGGAATACGATAGTGATATCAAAGGTCTACATTATAAGAGCATTTGCCCTGTAGTGAATACAAATAGTAAATTTATGGATCCTTCTAGGAAAAGGGAAGTGCAAATCGTCAGACTTAGATTGGGGAAAGTTAACCTTAATGAAAACCTTCTCCTAATGAAAAAACATGCTAATGGTTTGTGCAACACTTGTCAAGTCAAAGAAAATATAGATCATTTGTTATTACATTGCAGAAAAGAAAACATATCCAATATATTAAGAGACAAATGTAAATTATTTAAATTAGAATTTAATATTAAGAACCTGCTTGGTGTGGGCTGCATACAAAGTGAAGTATTCAGACTGGTCAATCTTATCAATAAAGGAAAGGTTTTGTAGCTTTAAATATTTATATGTTGGCCTGGTGTTGTCTGTGGACTTTGATAGGTAGTTTAAATTTGTTTAGATTTCAGGTGTTGTGCTAAAACGTGTACAAACTACATATATGTTACAGGTGTTTTAAATTTTTTATTTTTTTTTATTTTTTTTTAATTTTTAGTCATTTGTATATATTATGTTAATATTACTTGTTTGTTTTGATTACTTATGTAAAAAATTTTAACTGAAATAAGAATCTATGTCAAAATTCCCTAGATGATAAATAATCAATAAGGTGTATTAAAAAATTAAAAGTAATAGATTAAAATCTCCGATCATATCATAGTTCTGTATTATTTTCATTTGAATCTATAACAAAGTTTGCATTAATATATAATATTGTTTAATTGCTTTGAATGAAAAAAAATGTTGAAAATTCAATAAATTAAATTTTGCAAAAATCTCATGTCATAATAATATGTATTGTACATTTGATAATAAGGCTGTTTTATAATTGAATAACTATATTACAAATCTCATGCACATTATGAATATTCATCAAACATTCATTGAACATATTTTATATTTAAAATTCTTGTGTATAACAATTAATGCAAAATGTTGTTTAATCTGCACTAAAGTATGTCTTTTCATAATACAGGTATCATTGACATTGTTAACTGTATGTATGTATATGTATATATATTATATATATATATAATTTATGATGTTAAACAAATGACTATTAGAAACATAGTAAAGGTGCTGTTTTGACACCTCTAAATGCTGTCTGTTGGACTCTGTAAATTCTGTTTTAAATGTATTGTACATACTATTGAATTGTCGTCAACGACCTGTGATGTCATATGATGACGTTAAACTTTTGAATAAAAAAAAAAAACGTGACCATCTTTTTGAATGTGGCAATGATGAAATCGACTTCGTTGGCTTGTGGCAGCCAAAAGATGCAATTTAAACCGTAAAACGATCTCGGTCACAGCCCGTACTCTGGTAGTTCAAGTCCCAAGACTGGACGAAGGAGGAGGGCGATGTTGTCCCTGCGAGCCACAGGATGTCGTTAAACACTGAAGCAACTAATTTTAAGGTAAGTTTCCGCATTATTGCTTTCTGGAGCAGTGGGAACTGGAAAGAGGATTCTAAATAAGATATCGGTAAAACATATCATGTTCTTATCCATTTAAGAATGGAACCTAAGCTGAAAAAACAAATGACGCGCAATCATCGTATTCTTAAGATTCAAACTGCGCCCAAAACATCCAAATCGCGAGAATTGAAAACATTTGACAGGTTACATGAAATCAGAATATACACAGGCGCTCAATCAAGAGAAAATCGACAGATAGATAAGGATGGAATCGGTTCCAGGTCAAGATCCACAGGGATAGGCAGCCAGGCAGTTAGACGTCCACGGTGGAAGGTTTACAGAAATGGAGCGGCCAGATATATAGGCAAGGTAAAGAGGAGGAATCAGAGAGAGAGAGAGAGAGACAGAGAGAGAGAGACAGAGACAGAGACAGAGACAGAGACAGAGACAGAGACAGAGACAGAGAGAGAGAGAGAGAGAGAGAGAGAGAGAGAGAGAGAGAGAGAGAGAGAGAGAGAGAGAGAGAGAGAGAGAGAGAGAGAGAGAGACAGAGAGACAGAGAGAGAGAGAGACAGAGACAGAGACAGAGACAGAGACAGAGACAGAGACAGAGACAGAGACAGACATAGACAGACAGAGAGGCAGGCAGACAGACAGACAGACAGAGAAAGAAGGGGAAGAGCTGAATAAATAACCAATATTAATACAAACTTAGTTAATACCAATATCAAACATTAAATATTAAATTAGACTGAATATTAAGATATTAGGAGATTACAGGTACAACTGGTAATCTAAGCCACGCGGTTTTCTGAGAAAGGAAATAATAAAAGTATATAATTATACATGTATACATATTATATGTGTGTGTGTATGTTTGTGTACACACACATACACACACACAAATATATAATATATATGTATGTATATATGTGTATATCCCTATATTGATGATACACAAGCTTTTGGCCAAGGTGCACCAGCGGCTGATCAACTTTCCACTGACGTACTTGGCCACGACTTGCACCTTTGGATGTCAGCAAACCGACTTTGCTTAAATTCCACCAAGACTCAATTGATTTGGATTGGGGCTACGCAACAGCTGAATAAGCTTGACTATTCACTGCTGCACTCAAGTTTCCCTCTTATACGTACCTACTTCTCCAGAGTGCGCGATTTGGGTGTCACTCTGGACGCTTCTCTCACCTTTGTGGAACACATCTCGACTGACTCGCTCCTGCTTCTTCCAACTGCATGATTCGACTGAGAGGTATCAGTCGATCCACTATACCTACGTTCTTTACCTCCATTGCACATGCATTCATTTTCTCTTGGGTCGACAACTGTAACGCGCTCTCCTCATGCTACGCCTCTCCCCTCCAGTCAGTCCTAAATGCTGCTGCTCTTCTTCGCTTTGTTCATATCTCCACATATATGATTGAAGTCCTACACTGGCTTCCGATTATTTCACGTATCCAGTATTAAGATCCTCCTTCTGGTTTCCAACTCCCAGCTGGCCCCTAAATACCTCTCTGACCTTATAAGGCAACCTCTCTGCACCATCAATCCGACTTTCTGCTCGTCCTTTGACCTCTACTGGCCGTCTTGATCTCTTTGGCCATCGTACTGGAGCTTTTGCTCTGACATGACAGGTCCCTTTGTCTCACACATGTATGTATGTGTGTATTTATGTATATATATATATATATATATTATATATATATATATGCATATATATTAACCAATATTGATTCGGTGCATCTCTGAGAAACAGAAACTTCAAGATTAATTTATTATTAAATCATCTCATTTCCTGCTAATCAATCTGCAGTTCACATTTCTTTCGAATGTCTGCATTTTCATATTCTACTTCATAGTTCTAATGAGATTTACATGACAGTTTAACTTTATGTATGTATGTATGTATGTATGTATGTATGTATGTATGTATGTATGTATGTATGTATGTATGTATGTATGTATGTATGTATGTATGTATGTATGTATTCACTATTTATGTATATATGTATGTTTTTTATGTGTGTATGTATGTATGTATGTTTTTGTATGTGTGTTTGTATGTGATAATAATAATAATAATAATAATAATATTTATTCTTTAATTAAGCGCCTGCAAACGCACTGCGCTGTACATGTACATGTTATGCGATAAATCTTAATTACTAACAGAACAGACAGCCTGCAATACACGGCGCAAATTGCAGCCTACAAAGCATGTCCGCCTATGGGACTCGATCTCTGTACCTCTCGCACTCTACGCCAGATCTTATCCAATGCGCTATCGATGTATGTATGTATATATGCATGTATGTATGTATGTATGCATATGAAGGTATGCACGCATGAATGTATGCATGTATGTATGCATGTATGTTTTTCTGCATGCATGTATGTATTTATGTATGTATGTATATATCTATATACAAGTATATACAAAGTTTCCATCAGTCGTTGACATCATCCACTTTCGTTAGTTATATCTGAGTCCTGTCCTTCGCTCCTCGGTCCACAGATGTGCTTCAGCAGAATCTCGTTTTCGATCTCGTTCAGAGATCCCTTGACGTAGGGAGTGGCAGAGTGTCGTCTTCCATTCGTGGCCCCGCCGGTGCCCTTGGTGCGTCGGGCGCCCCTGGCAAGGGGTTCGGCCGCTGCCGCAGTGTAGGCCGTGAGCCCTGAGCAGGTCGACGGACGGCTGCCTACCCCGCCGGTGGTAACTCGCAGGCTGTTCACTGAAGGTACGCATCGGAGGAAGGAGACGCAGTTCAAGGACCTCCAGAATCTCAGCCACTGGAACCTAGAACGAATTTCAATTTATTTATATTTATATTATTATTATTATTATTATTATTATTATTATTATTATTATTATTATTATTATTATTATTATTATTATTATTATTATTATTATTTTATTATTCAATCGATGGCGCTAAGCAATTGTGAGTGAATGACTTGGTCAAGATCTGTATACACAGTAACTCTCTCTCTCTCTCACTTTCAGTGAAGGCTCTTCCTGCCAAGTTGTGGCAACAAAGACCCAAATCAGTATGCCGCGAGAGTGCCAGAGGAGTGCCGCAAATTTTGATAGTAAAAATATCTGCTTCTTCTTCTTCTTCTTTATGGCTTTGGCGATGCCCCAGCACGCAATAGCCGCTCATTTATGGTGAGTCTCCACTTCTCCCTGTCCTGTGCTCTCTGTGTAGCCTCCTGCACGGATTGGCCCATCTCCTTGCAGTCCTCTCGAATCCCATCAATCCATCGCAACCTTGGTCTCCCTCTCCTCCGCTCTCCGTGTACGTATCCGTGTAGTGCTATATTCGGGTATCTTTCATTTCGCATTCTTCATGTATGGCAGAAATAACCCAGTATCCTGATCCTTATCCTGTCCACGATGTCCTGCTGTAAAAAATGTCCTGCTGTAATGATGGTTAATGTCCTGCTGTAAAAAATATATTCGTCTAAAATGACTAAATTACAAGTGACTTATGTATAGGTAGCAATGGTTTATTTTGCTCCAAGTGCTGATCTAAAGCGCCACCAATGGACTGTAAAAAATGTATTGTAACGTGATTTGAATACAGTGAATGCAGCGCACGAGGTTATAAATTATAAATTTACTATTAATTACACGAGATTCCAGCATTAAGATCGTAGATGCCTACTTTAAAGGAAGTTTAGAACCACTCTGATATAGCACTGCTTAATGTCATTTTAAAGGTGTCTTTATTGCGAACACTTTAACCCAAGCGCATTTCCGGTCACAGGAACCTAGAGTTAAAATTTGTATAGGCTTATATTTTGTTATTCATTTTTCAATTGTTTATTACTATTATTATTATTATTATTATTATTATTATTATTATTATTATTATTATTATTATTATTATTATTATTATTATTATTATTATTATTATTATTATTATTATTATTATTATTATTATTATTATTATTATTATTATTATTATTATTATTATTATTATTATTATTATTATTCTTTTTCCCGAGATATCAGTGATCCCTCAGGATTTGGAAAAAATTATTTAGGAGCAGATTAATTGTAGTAATAATAATTGTTGTAATAATAATAATAATAATAATAATAATAATAATAATAATAATAATAATAATTATTATTATTATTATTATTATTACTATTATTATTATTGTCAGGAAAAAACAGCACTAAAAAGCGTTCTTCTACAGTAATTTTCGCTGAAAATTCCGAATTTAGTCAATTTTACAGCCATTTTGGTCGAAATGTAAAACATATGCTTTCACATCTGCATATATCACCTTTATACTTTTTTAAGTAGCCTTTTTCTGGAAATTCACAATAAAATTTCGGAAACGAACTTAGTAATAAAGTGGAGCAACGTTCGCTTACAGCGTGGGAATATCTTATTGATGCAGAAATGTTGTTCATTTTTACGTAAAAGTAACCATAATTTGGCAATCAAGTGGTTCAATTTTGCGCAAAACTGTGGAGCATCGTTGCCAAAAGAAAGACGTATTCACGCTGAAAGCCAAGAACTGCATTACTTAGTAAGTGGAGCTAAACTTCCGCTTACAATTTCTGTGAGTTCTGAGAATTCCTGTAGGACGTCATTTCAAACTATAATTGTTTGTGAAATGAGAGAAACATCAATCAGGAATCCTCGGATGAGAGGTATCTTTACATGTCGCATATCGTCAAAGAGCGGCATCCTCTTTGAACATTTCCGCACAAGTCGGCTTCTCAAAGCGCGGCTTCCGGTAAAAGCAAGCTCGAAATAGCGCACCAGAAAAGAATAACAATCGAAGCGGAAACAGCTTAATGTCATCTCAAGATGTTTTCCATTCAGTTGCTTGCTTGACGCTAATATAATGCACATACGTATATATATATATATGTATATATATATATATGTGTGTATAGATTGGATTGTAGGTCTATGTATATAAGTATATATGTATATGCTATTGTGTATATGTATACATATTGTGTATATGTATACATAGATATGTATATGTATATGTATAAATGAATATATATGTATAAATATGCACTTATAAATATACATGAATATATACGAATATATATATGCCAAGTTACTAAGCTTGCATGTATACGGGGGCCTACGTACGCATAGGAATATGTATCTATCTTTGAATGTATCTATCTTCGTATATGTATGTATGCATATATATACATATAGTCCCTTCAAGAAACGTCTCTCCCCAGCGCTTCGCTTGCATCTTAGAGTAACTTATATATTAGGGTGGTCCTTATTTTTGAAAGTCTGATTTCACAATGAGGCACCCTGTGCTTTTGTTTCTACTGATGAAGAAAAAATTCATAAAAAATTTGAAGAGGATCTGACAATATTTAGAGGTTGCTACCAGATGTTAAAGTTTAAGCCTATGACACGAGGAATTCATTTAGACTAGCCATTGCAATTTTCTTAATTGAACTGATGTTAGCAGGTGAGAAAATTGCAAAGTGACATACAGTTGTGTGTGTAATTCATTATTGAATACTATAAATGACTTCTAGCAATTAGTATACCCTAATAGTAGGCTACTCATATTTATTTATTTATTTATTTATTTGATAAACAAACGTATAAATAAATTATTTATTTTTTCAAACTCAGTGGTCTTTTAGTGTTTTTCTTTGACTAACAAAGTATGCAGGATACTTTTTAAGAAACCCAATATGAAACAAAATGGTTGCCATGTGCATTATGGAAAAGATGTCAATAAGTAAGCAAGCAGTAAGTAGTTATTAATCAAATTATAGTTATATCATTGTGTTGGAGCATAGGCTGGACAAGGATATGTTGTGGCGTGCATGTCGCCATCACATACTAAAAATAATGTTGGAGGCAGTGGTCGTGCTTTCTCTTGGCCCATCCCAAGGTCCAGACATAATGATTATCAGAGATTCCAGAGAAACTGGCGACTTATAGACCGATCAAAATAGAACACAGTGACAAACTTTTGGAGCTGACCTTCACTTTCTTCGGCGGCGTTTATTCCAGGGGCATATCATTCAGAGCACCAGCTGGGCTGCATAGAACAAAGTGGATGGCCAAGAGTATTTATAGTCTTAAGATTTGGATGTTCAAGAGACAGTTCAAGTTGACAAGAAGAGAAGAAAAGGGGATAGCTGACATCTGCTTGTTCACAGTAATGCCGTATGTCAAAGTCTGGTTTCAAGCATCATATGCACCATTGGCTCCTCGACTAGACCTGGAGCTCTTGAAGGACATTGACAGATTGATAAACAAGGAGAAAAATTGTGCAGATGCAGAGGTTGCAATGAAGACATTTCCGGGTCACTTCTGGTATCTGTCGGAGGAATTGAAGACTTTTGCGTTCTTTGATGATGGGTCTCCATTGATTTATCAAGCGCCATATGGCTGCTCCTCTGGACAAAACTGGCATCGAACATCCACTAAAGAGAATACCAGGTAACCTCTGATCAGCTGGAAGCAACTGGAAAATTTTATCACGGAAAACACTAGAAGATTCTTCAGCATTACATGCATTCCAGCAAGTTTCATCCAACAAGATGTTGATACTTGGCCAAACGATGAGAACTACAAGTTAGCCAAGGCCACTGCCACCTCAGTAAGAGTTGTGAATGACACAACAGAGCGTGGAGTGGCACTAATAGACGAGTATAACAAGCTTCAAACAAATAATGAGGATCATAAGCAGTTTCTGGAATATCGTCACAGATATCCAGACAGGAACAAAGACACTGATTCATTAATACATTAAGTAGTAAATGGAACTAAACATTTTAATGTTCACTTGTGTGTCTTGACCTAAATAGTAAATACTACCGTCCACCACTGCCCACCAGAATTTGTTTTGAATTCGTGCATAAGAATAGTAGGCCTTATTCTATGTATTGTGTGCGTTTTTACAATATATTTGATATAATTATGTTATGTCCGGTAGCAACCTCTAAAACTCATAAAATCTCCACAAACTTTTCAGTATTATTATTTTTGTACCTAAAACTAAAAGTTTGGAGGGTGCCTCGTTTAAAATTCCCCCAACAAATTTTTTACATGGAGCTAAGGACCACCCTATTATATATATATATATATATATATATATATATATATAATTATATATATCCTAATAGGATTCCGACCTCGCCATATCTGAGGCCAATTTGAGGACAGATTGTTTCATCGGTCGGTCATTTGTCCTTCGCTCTGCATCGATCCCTTCGCCGGAACTCAATTTCGTCCTACTTCTTCGTGTGCCTTACACGACGCAGAGTTACGGCTGGTATTCAATCATCCACACAGGCATAGGCCACGTAGGATTGATGATGATGATGATGGTGGCGGTGGAGGAGATGATGATGATGACGGTGATGATGATGATGGTGATGATGATTATTATTATTATTTTTATTATTATTATTATTATTATTATTATTATTATTATTATTATTATTATTATTATTATTATTATTATTATTATAATTATTATTATTGTTGTTGTTATTATTATTATTATTATTATTTTTACCCGAGGTATATAGGATCCCTCAGGTGTCAGATACTAATTAAATATGTTGATTCTGGAGTGGCCGTCCTGGTCAAGATCTGGAACAACGAAAGTGCTGTGGAAGGCAACTGCGTTATTATTATTATTATTATTATTATTATTATTATTATTATTATTATTATTATTATTATTATTATTATTATTTTTTTTTTTTTTTTTTTTTTTGCCCGAGGTATTTAGGATCCCTCAGGCTCTAAGATACTGCCTACTGATAAATTAATTAAGCTTGGAGCTCATGGTCGTCATCCCCGGTGTGTGGTGTGAAAGTGCCTCTGAAAGCTACGGCGTTAAAGCGCTGAGTGCAGACTGATAATCGTTGGAAGAGGTATGCTGTTTCCCTTGGGTCGCCGGAAATAGCAGTCCAGCGGCGTCCCAGCTCAGTTAGAAACTCACGTCCTGCGCGGTTTATGGGACCCAGTGTTTCAACCGCGATCGGTACGAACTCGTGTGTAGTTGGGAGAGACTCGTATTTTAGACGCTTTCTGTCTGCAGCGTGTTCGGCCGCCCCTCCGGGCATCGAAGATGTCAGGTGCGTGTAGGAGGCCGCGCAAGTGTGTATAGTGGTAGCATCCCAGGCGATGTATTTTCCTCTAGCCCAGGGGATCAGTGTTGCCCCGTCTGGTCTTTTGCCATCAGTCCTGATGAGGCCAGGTGGCTCCTTAGAGCTAGGGATGTCCGCCCCAATGAGGGCTCTCCACACCAGGTCGTTGATCGCAAAGTGGCGTGCCGCCCTGCCAGAGGACCGCTTGCAGACCAGCCCATGATGTCCTCTCGGGTCGGCCAACTGTCCACAGTGACACTGGTGCGGGGCGCAAAGATCTAAACCGAGGCGCAGCCCTGTGGCCACCCGAACGGCCTCGTCACTAAGCCCCAGGCCGCAAGCTACCACGGGTATCGTCAGGAGCCAGTCGCCCGCGTGAGGAGACGTCACCGCACCAAGCCTGGCCCTGCCCACCAGGTCGTCGCAGGCAGTCCAGACCGCGGCTCTATCTGCCTCAATCAATGGCCTATTATTATTATTATTATTATTATTATTATTATTATTATTATTATTATTATTATTATTATTATTATTATTATTATTATTATTATTATTATCATTATTAAAAACGGTGCAGCTTCCACACTTGTTCATGCATTTGTTGTTTATCGATTGGACTACTGCAGTGCCATAGGCCTATATGACGGACTCCCGGCCTGCCGGACTGAGCCCATGAATAGGTCCTGCGTACTGCTGCCCCCCTTGTACGCCGCATCCCCAAGTTTGGTAGAGTGTCTGCGTATATGAGGGATGTTCTCCACTTGCTCCCCTACCCACAGTTCATCGCTTACCGAATCACTGCCTTGGTCCGGCGGTGCTTTGAAGGCTTGACCCCTCCATACCTGCCGGAGCTCTGCTGTCCCACTTCATGTTCGCAGCGTCGTTGCTCTATCCGCTCAGCTGCGCCAGCTGAACTTATTGTTCCCCGCGCGCCGAAATCACCTTCAGCTGCCGGAGCTGATAATTGCAATTGCGGGAGAGAAGATTTATGTGCCGCGTGAATGTAAGTTCCTGGTCCAGGATGACTCCCAAGTCCCGGACCCAGGTCGAGAAAGAAAGGTGTGGAAATTGCAAGGCAAGAGAAGACAGATCTATTTTAGAGAGCTGCTGGGGAGTGCCAAGCCATATAAACTGCGTCTTTAAGGGGTTAAGCCGCAGATGGTTTGCAGACATCCAGGCCTGCAGGGACTCCATGGCATCCAGATCACTTGCTTGGTGTTATGCGGCGCGAATCGTTCGAGCAACGCCGCAGATTCTCCAAAGAAGGCTGTTGACGGCGGTTCAGACCACGGACGGTAGACAGCAATGATAGTCAGTGGGCAATGAGGCGAGGCTTCGGAGACTACCAGAGCCTCAAAGGTCGTAGGAGGATCTGAGAGTGTGACCGCTTTGGTAGAGCTGCGCGATGGTAGACGATGAGCCCTCCGCCGCGTCCATCACCGTCCCGAACATCAGCCCTTGGGCAGTCAATGCATGAATAGCCCAGCGGGGCAGATCTGCGTACCACCACGTCAGATGAGGAGCAGTGCCAGGACTCTGTGATGAGGAGTAGTTCGAGATCCTCAGCGAGCATCGTGTCGGCTAAAGCGACGTGTTTATTTCGGAATGAGTGAACGTTCCACGTAGCTAGACGGACCCCAGATAGGGAGCAGTCAAGCCATCAGCGGGTGCCGAGGGGAGAGAAGAAGCTGGTTTAGGTCGACCAGCAGTCGATCGCCAGATTCGACAGCAGAACAGGTTTTCCTCGTAGAGCGCGAAATACGAGAAAGACAAGAAGAAAGCGCACGGATCTGTTCCGAGCTGTACGTGAAAGAGGGCTTTGCCACGTTACGCAGATCGCCCACCGCCATTTTTGTGATGTGTCAACGCACGGCGAATAACAATAATAATTTCTGATGTAAATGCAGATGCAACTGTGATAGACCACGTAGCGAGGTAATCACGGATCGGTAGAAATTATTCACCGATATTTTGCGTATCGCAAAATGTCAACAACACGACTTTAAGCGATAAAAAGTTACGACCGAGTTGAGCTGGCGTAAACACGCCGAGGCGCCACCTAGCAATACCATGATGACGGTGATGATGATGATGAAGGTAATGATGATGGTGGTAATGCTGATGATGATGGTGATTATGTTGATGATGATGATGGTGGTGTGATGATGATGATGATGATGATGATGATGATTGTGGTGGTGGTGGTGATGATGATGATGATTATAATGCTGCTGCTGCTGCTGCTGATGATGATGATGATGACAGAGATGATGTGGGCGACAACTACGACTGATGACGACGTAGATGATGACCACACCAATGCTTTGTGAGTTAAACTAAAGGCGCTATATATAGATGCATACAAGCACACTTACATACAAGCACACATACAGATATATATATATATATATATATATATATATATGCATGGATACATCTGGCCAAATTCTGAAACAACGGGTCGCCTTGATCCTCAAAAAGTACTAACTGGTCCCTAGAGGGCTACCCTTAGTAATCTACAAACTGGAGGGTATGGGAACTCCAACAAGATGCGATTCTTTCACTGGCTGGCATGAGTTCAACCGCTTGGTAACAGGAACATTTTCAGCTAACCACTTGCCAAGGGTCAATCAAGCAACCACTATCGATCAACTGAACATTTAAAAAGCGACCCTTCAAGGAAACTATTCCGAGACGCTCCCAGCCCAACCCCGGCGAAAGAGAACAGACTTTAGAGCAGAGAAGAAAGCGGTGGATGAGTTTCGAGGAAGAGCCGCAGCTCAGGAGGAAGCCCATTCCAAATTGTGGGACCAACGACGGAGAAAGCGCGCTGCTGCATAGTGGCGGTGCGTGTGAAAGGAACAGAGAGGTCACTACGGGCGTCAGAGCGAAGAGAGTGGTGACTAGCTGGAACAGAGGCACGAGAACAGATAGAAGGGAGCACGGCCAAGATAACATTGCCAGACAATGGAGGCAACCTGGTAAGCAATGCGTTGCGAGAGTGCCAACCAGTGGAGGACTTCTCGCATGTATTCTCGCATGTATTCAGAGATATGGCCGAATTTAGGAATGTGCCCGACCAAGCGCGCAACGGAACGCAGTAGGCGTTCGAGGCAGTTCAGGATCGTTTGCACAGAGTCAAGCCATCAGTCTCGAACTGTAATGGTTAGGTCACAAGGCCATTGCGTTAATTATTGCTGCAGCGCAATTCCAAGAAGAGCTCAGAAAAACTGTTATTAGTCTAATAACCGCGGAAGAATGTGATTGCTTGCTTGAGGTACAGACATTTTTACCACGTTGCTTAAAATAGCGCTATAACAATCGGAGAGCGCGGAAGATGAACCGAGAGAGATGCGGGAAACAGATTACAAATGATCAAAGGTTCCTATTAGTCAAGAAATATGTCACGCCGACCTTTTTGTACCAGCTGTTTACCTACTAACCCCATCACTCCATCCATGAGAATATGAGCGGATGGATGGGTGGGTGGATGGATGGATAGGTGGGTTATGTATCTCTTTTTGCCAGGAGACCCAACTAGTTGAGATGGATAGGTGGATGGATGGGTGGATGGATGAGTGGATGGAAGGATGGTTGAATGAATGGGTGGATGGATGGATGGATGGATGGGTGGATGAATGGATGGATGGATGTATGGGTGGGTGGATGGATGAGTGGATGGATGGATGAGTAGATGGATGGATGGGTTGGTTGATGAGTGAATGGATGAATGAGTTGATGGATGGATGGATGGATGGATGGATGGATGGATGGATGGATGGATGGATGGATGGATGGATGGATGGATGGATGGATTGTTTGAGTGATGGATGAGTGGATTGACGGATGGATGGATGGATTATGGATGGGCAGGCGGAGGGATGAAGTGGCAGGAAGGAACTACAAGGATGAATGGAGAGGTGGACGGATGGATGATGGATTGTTAGATGGAGAATTGAGCATTACCTGGAGGGAAGGAAGGACTTAAACACGCTTCAACGCTAAACTCAGTCTGCCGCGAAGTCCTGCTTTCGCGCTCGACTGCACGTCGCCGGAAATTGCAACTGGATTTTACGCTTGATTGGATAGCAAGATTTGCCAAAAGGTAATTAACCAAATTGGTATTGCATCAAGGCCGGTATCCGGAACTGGGTCTCCCCATAAAAGTCTCTCCCAGAAGAATCTATTACGGAACAGATTCCCACACAACGGTTTTGTTTTAGAAAAATCGCACCCTCGGGGAATATATTCTAAAACAAAGTCTCTGTGGAGAAATAATCTCTTCCCGTGAGAATTTACTCATTGAGAGATACATTGAGAGATTGATTTTTGTAATTCTCTCCTTATAGGCCTTCCCAGAGTCCGCCTTTCCCCTCTCCAAACCGGTTCTCAATGCTGCCGCTAGATTGACTGCCCGTCTCCCTCGGTTCTGACATATTTCCACTTTCATGGTTGAACAACTCAATTGGTTCCCTGAGCTTCTCTCTCTGTACCCGAATTCAATTCAAAGTTCTTATTCTTTGGCTTAAGTTGGGTCTTCCTCCGAAGTACTTACGTGAACCAATTCTTCGTCCCCATTCTGTCGCTTCATTGGGTCCACTTCGATCTTCTAAGCGTCTTGATCTCTTAGTTCCCGTATCAGGACTACTATGGCTCAATCTAGATCTGCATAGGTCCCTCGCTTTGGAACGGGCTCCCTCCTCCTGTTCGTACCACCATTCTCTCTGGTCACTCTTTAACTTCCTTTTCTTGCATTAAATATCATGTTTCTTTTCTCGGGGTCTCTCGCACCGGGAGCGCCTCTGAATGGTCCACACCGCGAGAGGCGCTTTAAAAATACTCAAATATAATACAATACAGTCATATTTTTTAAAGTGAATAATAATTTAAAGACGGTGGATTTACTATTTCACTGTAAAACTAAAGTATTGTAAAATCATCTGTTAGA